>JARHVA010000480.1:1000000-1337500 GCA_037957365.1 Torreya grandis | reverse complement strand
AAACTAATTAAAATAATCATCTTATATCCTTCATAAAACATGCATAACATTGAATTAACATTATTCCGTTGTCAACTTCACAAACTAACCAACTAATCAAATAAACCAAAAGTCTTAATTTTCTTGCCATATCATGCAACGAATATCAAATTAGTCAATAACCATTATATTTCCATGCAATGACTGAATAGAATAATGACTATATAGCATGACAATTCAACTACGTATTTCAAGACTTTTGTTTAATGATACAATGCCATCTACAAAACACACTTTGCAAACACAATGATTTCCATTAACCATTTAACAATATAGTCAATATATTTCATAATATAACATATATTATGAATATCAACCTTCAATCAATCATTTAATAGAATACAAAAATATTTTAAAATAGTGCTATTTATATCTTTCAACATTTGGATAAACATTTATATATATATTATAATAATAATTAATTATTATTATCTAAATCTTAAAGAGCAAATAATAATTATGGAATCCATCATAAAATCATAATGTTATAATATACATCCATACTTAATAAGGTAGTAAGGTAAGTATACACATATAGGATTCACTCATTTAGTCAAACAATTACATAATAAAAGATAAGCTACATATGATCATATAAATTAACGAATTCACTTCAAACAAGTCAACATGATCATTAACACCAACTAGACTAGAGAAAACATAAAAGATCACATCAGTCATTCATATGAAAAATAAATCATACTAAAACTATCTATCAACAATTTAATCACATAATCATGAATTACAATTGTGGTGTGTGTAAGGGTTTTCATATTTGTTCTCTATCATCCCCCAATGTCTTCATCTAAACCATCGTCTCCAATGATGCTCTTCCTCCATCACACTCTGAGGGAAGAATATGTCCTATGTTCATCTCACAACAATGAAGGTAGTTAGCTTGAAACATCATTATATCCATAAAATAATGTTGTATAATTAACAAACATGATCCCAATGTATAAAATATAAAGTACTGTTAGCTCATAATAAACTAATCATGTAAATTAAGCAGCACATAATTGTATCATAATCAACATATGACATTATATTAATCAAATATTAGTTAGTCAACTAATCAACCATAATAATCCACATATCAAATAGGTTATTCATCTTAGAGAGAAATTGGGATGTGATATGTTGTATCCAACACACCCCACCTCTTAAGAATGAACCCATTTAAAAAAAAAGAAAATCCAAGGTTTATTCATCATTTGAGTTATATATTTGTATATGTAGAAATTTGATGTTTTGGACTTTGAATCACTTTTGGGTGCACCTATTTTCCATTGGAAGGACTTATTGAAACTAATATATTAATGGAAATTTTAGAAGTTTTGCCATGTATGATAGGTATTCAGGTTTGTTTATTCAATTTTTTTTGTTTAGAGTTACTTTTTTAGATTCTTTTATTTAGCATTTCATACATTTTTTATCTTCAACATTTTGGTCTTCAAAAACTTTTTAGTCAAAAACTATTTAGTTGGGATCTTTATTTCAAATTTTGTTTTGATTGGCAACTTTTCAATTGGATCATTTTATTTAGCACTTCTTATTTAGGAACTTTACTTCAACAACTTTCATTCAGAAGGTTTCAGTTAGAAACTTTATCTTCAACAACTTTTATTTGGAAGTTTTTGGTTGGAAACTTTCCCTTTAATGGATTTCAAATAAATATTCCTGAATGTCTAAAGAACATTTTGGTCTTCAGGGCCATTCACTCAAAATCTCAGCCTCATCATATCATATCATTTGGACAGAAGGTAAAGGTTGACCCCCTGACTAAACCATATAGCGACAAGTGTAAAAATAAAAAGTAACACTGAGGCACCTCAAATGAGTAAGCATCCTACATGACATGCCCACTATACCTAGGTGGTCAAGTTTGAATTAAATGAAGGTGATGAGCTTATAGATGTTGGTGATTAATGACACACAAATTGGAATGAATGTATAAAGCTATAACATCAAGACCCTAACCGAGTTCACCTCATTTGATTTTCAAGAGCTTGAGTGCACATAGCCTTCTATAATTTTGAAAGCCCTAGTTATGTCTAAAACAACTTAAAATTTGCATAACAAAGTTTTAGACCGCCATTTTCAAGAACTTGAATTGCACTAGCATCGACCAATAGTAATGGCATATTCATCCAGGGTATATAAGGGAGTTTCACCACCATCCAGGTTCTCCATTAAGGACTTCACATAATACCTAGACATGGTTTTTGATGCAATAATGTTCGATGGTCTTCATGCTAATTACTTGGCTCTATGGGAGGTCATAGAGAATGTTGATCCTTTCACATGTGAGGAGGATATCTCAATAGAAGAGAAACAAGTTGTAGCTAAATTGGTTCTATTCAAATGCCAAGCACTCCACTATGCAGTGGCCAAGCCATAAGTAATTCCATGCATTGAATTATTGTGGGAATTATTCTTTGAAGGGAGAATTACAGACGGTGGCTATCTACACTATGTCACCAACAACATAGTTATTACATACATCTCAGGTAATGCTTTCATGAGGTATTTATGTTTGCCCATTCCAAAGGATACATTTGACTTACATAGTGTTGTTACTTTGAAGAAAAATAATAATGTGGAAAAAATAGTAGGGAAATGGCTTCTCTCAAGCAAGACTTTCATAGCTGAGGAAACTATCAAAAACTCCATGCCCATCACCTAGTTCCAGATGGGAAATTGTATTGGCATGACATTATTAAATTGACTATTTAGACACCCAAGCATTCATTTCTTACATCTAGAATGGGTACCCCTACTCAACCTTATCATCACTTCAGAGCACACCTATGTATTGGGGGAGGTTATTAGTGCCTGCTTGCATGAACAAATATTGTACAAGGACAAGAGTCCCCAAGGTATAAATTTCTACATGATGTCATATATTTTAGATAAAATTATGGGGACTATCTATAGGAACAATGAGGATTTGTGGAATCCCAACTCCAACAATATCAAGAATAGAATTTGTGACTTTTATTCTTTTGTTCACATCTATGCATATGTGAGGAACATTTCTAGAATTGTAGAGGACCCTATATCCTTAAGTTTGGATGGTAATTCATGGATAACCTCTAGATAGGGTATCCAAGAGCATCACCAATACACTTGTATTTTTGGGTGATTATTGGCTATACCTAGATTATAAAATTATCATGGTTATTGAACATAAGGTAGACCCTCTTCAACTCCCTAAATTTATCACAGATAAAGTTGTTGAGCAAGAGATTGCTTTCCAATTATGGAATGGGATCAATGATGAATTGAAAAAGTGTAAGAAAAGCACTTTCCACAACTCTCATATCACTATTGGGAGGATGAAATATACATATAAAAGACATTTCAAAGAGGCTAGGAATGTAAGGAAGGCTTATTCCTTAGCTACTCTACCCCATAGGGATTGGAACCCCCATGGGAGAGTGAAACAAAAGGTTCACAATCTCGGCATCCCATACAAGCATGGAATTTCTACCATGAATTCTTGTTCCTTAATGAAAAATAAGATGAAGAAGGAAAGGAAAGGGCTGAGACTACTTGTCTATGTGAAGATTTATTGAGGGTAATATAGGCATATTCCTCCCTTACATTTGGTCAGGTTAAATTTAGAATCTCACCACTAGGGGAATGGAGATCATCTGATTTATGGAGTGGCAAACCTTTCTAATAACTAGCTAACCAAAACCAAGGCCCCTAACAACCACTTAATGTGATGATAAATCAACAAGATAAAGAGCAAGTGGTAGGGGAAACATCAACTACTAGAGATCATGAGCAAGATAAAGTGGTAGGAGAAACACCAACTACTCCTTAACAACAGTAAGAACAAATTCCTCAACTTAAATCATCTACTATTAAACTAAGGAAGGTTAAACAAGAACTAGTAGAAGAACTAATGCAGGAGAAAGATAACATTATTGGGGAAGAAGTGGAGATCATTTTCCTAGAAACCTCTAATGAGGAAGAGATAACACCTACTATGGTCACTTTAGCGACCATAACCTCTATTATGACTCTTCCCTCTCCCCAACAAGTGACTACTCCTTAGGCCAAGAGGACAATAATTTGTTATCAAATAAAATATAGGGAAGAGAGGCCACAATATCCATCCATGGGGGTAACAAGTGGACAGGCACAAATTTAAGTTGAAGGTGAATGAAGCCATGAAGTGGATGAAGAGGAGCTACAATAAGCTAAAGTATTGAGCTTGTAAGGATTTAAGGTAAAGGCACCTCTTAGTGGTGACCAATTTGGTAAGGGTTCTTTGTTCACTGCTCTCCTAGGACTTTCTCCTCTTATGTCATTACCATTTATTTCTTTGATGCTATTGTCAATTTTCTCTACTTTTACTCCTATGTCAACATTACCTACTATGCCTATTTTCATTATGACTACCATTACTCCAACCTTTACTCCTTTAATCTCTACCTCTACTCCTTCAATCTCCACCTTTGCTTCCATAACCACTAGCCAACCCATCACCCAAGTGGCAACCTCTTCTACTTAACTAGGTTTACCACTACCTTCATTGAGAGTAGTACAAACCAAAATAGTAGTGGCAACAAAAAGGGATCCCAAGAAGAAAACTATCTACATTATGCATCCCATGTTACATTTATGGAATGTAGATTGGTAAAATATAATTTGGCCCTCAATGCCTAAGCTAACCACTAAGCTTGAGCCTGAAAAGGACACATAACTAGAGGCACCACCACTAGATTCATCAAAGCTAACTCTTTTAGATTAGACCAAGGAGTTATGAGTGTTAGATTTTAAGAGGACAAATTTGAAGATCACTGAGCTTCTCATTGTGAGATTGCTCTTTGAAAAATCAATGACATTAGTGCAAAGGGTAAGGAAGAGGAAAATAGAAGATAGTAGTGGCAGAGGTCTACTTCTAGAAGAAATAGAAGATATCTACTCTCTTTTAAAAAGATAGGATAGAAAGAAGGGTCAGTCCCTACATTGGGGACCTTAAATCCTACATGGAGACCCACACTGAAGTAGTATTGGCCATCCATGAGGGAATAGAGTAGGCCATAAAAGAATTAAAAGAAGAGATGGAGACTCTTAGAGAGAAACAATAGGTAATGTGCATTCCCTCCAGCATAAAGCAATATGTATAGAGTGAGGCATTAAGATTATATGAAATTTTGGATACCATTCATTCTTTAAGAGTCTGATTGGATCCACATGTAAGAATAATAATAAAATTGTTTAAACTTCTCAAAGAAGATGAGAACATGTTGAATTTCTTGGTGTTTTATACTCCTAATAAGGTATTTGGCCATTTAAATTTGATGACCCCTTTAGAGGAAACTAATGCATTGAACCTAGTAGTCATAAGGACTCAATAAGCCTAGGATTGGGTAAGTGTTGCTGATGTTTTAGTTAATAATATAAATGAATAAGAGAAACATGTAGTATAAATTTGGATGAGCTAGAATTGATAGGAGCATGAGATAACACTAGGAATCTGGTAGCCCAGGCTATTTTTGACCAAATGATACGACAAGCTTCAAATAGTTTCAAGCAAAGTTTATAAGGATTAATGTTAGAGGATATTAAGGCAAAGCTGATTTTAGTGAGGAAGAAAGCAACTAAAGTGTAAGTCTTTTGGGTAGGTTTTCAAGCTACCAAGATTGAGCATGTAAGGCTAGTAGAACAGGCAGATAGGGTAACTAGACCTCTTATCCTTGATATGAGCTTAATATGGGTACAACATGCCAAAAGATACAAGCATTATGAAGAGTTAGATTCTAAGAAGAAAGCAACCTCAACACCACCTACTAGTTCTTTAGCTCAGACTCCACCTAATGTGACTGTTACAAAACCCCCATCAACTTCAATTATTCCTAGCTCAGAAAGTGCATCATCTCTACCTCTTAGTTCAACTCTAGTTATAACTACCAACTCTTCCCTCACCATAACTTCAATTACCACATCTAATGTGATAACTAGTTCAACTCCAGTCACCAACTCAGATCCAATTACAACATCAATTCCAAAAACATTAAGAAGTGTCAATAAAGGGCCAAGTTAGCGTTAGTTAAATGATATTTTTTTATAATTTTGCATGTAATGAATACAAATGGCTAGTTAAGTCTCGTTACACCCATGTTGTAATTAAACAAATTGTTTTGACTAGTATGTACACATTGCATGTCTGATATAATCTATAAGTTATAACATACAATTTTGTATCAAAATAAAACTTATTTATAGTTATTTTAATGTAATCCAAAGTTTTTCTATACTTGGAGGATGAGGCAACCCTTTCCCAAGTCCTTTAAATACATGTAAAATCCTCTTTTCAAAGGGTCAAAGTTTTTGATCAATATATAGGAAGCGATCAAAATATTGATTGTCATGCAACTGTGTTTATTATTTCTTCTTCCTTTTTTGTGTGAATGAAATTTAAGTTTCTTTATATGTATCAATTCAATAATTCTGAAGTGTGCTAATGCTATGAATGATTATGATTGTTTTAATTAATGAATATTGATTTTAGATGTGTAACAACTATTGAGGATTGGTAAATTTCATTGGTTTAAGCAATTAGTATAGATTGATTTGATAATCTAAGGTGTGTAAAAGTATTTCCTTTGGTATAATCATCTAGGAGCAAGTTATAACTACCCTAGACAACTTTCCAGCCTGAGCTATAACCTCCTAGATAAGGGTGTGTAATAATAACCCTAGAGAGAGCAATATTCAGTTGAGATCAGTAAGCTTCTTATACTTATTTTCCTAGATTGCTAATAGTACTTATTCATGAGTGTGAAATAGTTTCAAGTGGAAAACATTAGTCTTGGAGATACTTTTCCACCAAAGAAATAGTCTTAAAAGTGACCTTTTAGGAACACAGAGACTTCTTTTCTGCCTTACCCTTCTTTTTCTTTTTGAGTTTCTTTGAGATATACCCACCATAGAGTAATTATTAATCTATCCAACTCACTCAGTGTTTAATTTTTATTAGATTTCACAATCCATCCATAAACTTAGTTAAATAACTTACAAGCTCAACTTTCTATTTTATCACTTGGTTATTTTAACTGCATGCTATAACTCATGCCCCAAAGTGGAACCTCATTCCATAGTGATCCTAAAACATTAGAGGCTACCTAAGTTATCCTTCTATGGTATACATAAAACCCACATCAGCAAAAGGCTTGTTACATCCATACCTCCCCTACCCCAGTGATCCACTCAGTTCCCTTATACTCCTTAAATGGTGACCTTTTTTAGCATCCCCCATGCCCAAGTTCCCCTAGTCTAACCTGCACCCCAATTGTGGCCATTATCCACCCCATTGGTGTGATTTAAACCTTACATGACTCTCTACCCAACCCTGTAGGTCAGTTCAACCCTTGATTGATCTCAAATTCCTAGTGCTCTTTTATTTCCAATAGCGCCAACAAATACAATTACCACTATAGTAGTGGTCCCTTAGAGTATCCATGCCTTCTCAGTGGCTCCTATGACTTCTAATGTTCCTATATTCATAACTCATATTGTTATTATTATAGCCTCAATCTTGATAATATCTATTTAGTTCCCACATGCTTCATCTAGGGTCACTTCTATTGCTTTTACCTCAACATCTGCAATGCCAATAAACCCAAATAAGAGACTAAAGAAGAAGTAAAAGGTGATTACTCTGAGATAGTCCATCCCCCTCTAGTAACATCTTCATCTCCCTCTTAAAATCCTCTAGCCATCACCTTAGGCCCCCAAGGAATTGATTTATCAAGCTAATTTCCTCATTCATCATGAATACACATCTCTTAGGTGCTATTGGCACTCAATTCTTAATGACTCCTAAACAATGGAAGTCACATTTATTCCCTTGGGATTTATATTTTTTGGTTCTACCTTTTGCTCCCATGTCAACCTTTCCATCTTACAACCCATTCCCCATGCCCCCTCTAATCTTACCACCTTTAGCCTTACGTCTACCTTCCACTTCAGCTGCATCCACCATTTTATTCCACCTTTCACCACCTTGGGAACTATAATGGGGTAAGGATGAACTACACCCATTGAGTCTTTGAATGCATGCAAACCATAAATGGTTTATCATGGATACCTGACATCTAATGGAAATTTTATAGAGCATTTAGGAGCATGAATATTATTATAACTCAGACCTTTACTTAAGAAGGTGACTAAGTCCAACAGGGTCAGAGCTAAAGCTATCCTAGAGTTAGCTACATAATCCATAACAAGAATTAGCCAGGTCCAAGAGGTGAAAGTCTCCTTAGATGCCCCACTCAAATCCCATGAGATACTACTGACTTAGGTATAGATCATCTTACAGGAGCCACATTCCAACTTATAAAAGCTAGACTGTAAGGCCTACATCATTGATCAATCATTGGTATCTCAGTAGGGCCTACCAAATTAGTTGGGAAGTGGCCCACCTCAAACCTCCTCTTGATTCTCTCTTAGTGGGATTTGGGAATTATATTCTGATTATTTTAGGATTGGGAATATTTTTGGTATAATTATTTTATAACCATTTTAGGCCAGGAGTGGGATCTCATGCTACTAAGAGACGAGTCCCACTTCTCTTCTATTTATTTTGATGTGTAATATTTTGTTTGGGTTGACTCCATTATAAACAAACATTTTCAAATTAATACAATTTTGGTTTTCTATTTAAATGTGTTTGGTTTTTATATATCTCTTCTACTTTCTTTCTGCTATAAAAATTTATTAACATTGATACTAAAGGATTATAATTTGTTCTTCTCTAGAGAGTTTTTGCATTAAATTTTGCTATTCTAGTTAGGGTTTTTAAATATTTTTGTTTTTTTAAAGTCTATAAGGAATTGTGTGTAATTAACTATAGTCTTATTTGTAATCTATTTATTAAAGGAATCCTAGAATCAATTAATTACCCCTTTTTCCTCAGACTTTCTCCATGTATGACTGGATCTTGAGCCATTATGAAACTTAACATATAGAGGTACATCTATAGTTGGGAATGTTTTGGTGCCTTGAAGTATTTGTGTTGCCATTTACTAGAGAGATCCCTTTTCTGCCTTACCCTCTCTCCCTTTGATGTTTATTTATTCCCAAGTAATATTTCCCCCCTTTTATAAATTATGAAGTAAATTAAAGTAGAGATCAAAAGCATATATGTCAAATTTGGGATTAGCTAGAAGTGTAAATTTTTTATATTAGTGAGAAAATAAGAATTGAGCCTTTGATGGTAGCATTACATCTTTTGGAGATCTATTCCAAATAGGTTATTTAATGGAGCCCAATACTTGTAACTCATGCCTTGGATTGTCTCAATAACAATCTTAAAATGAGAAAATTCAAGTCCCCTAATTATTCTCCAAGATCACTCAGTGCATCTAACATAATAGATGCATTTGGGAGAGTAAGATCTTGGACTGAACAATAGCTGGTGCTAGAAGGAGCCACGTCTTTTACTAACTAACAAATATTTAAGCTACTAGCTAACTTGAGAGAAACTTGGAGCCTATTGTGGGAATCATTAGATTTTGAGTTGGTCTTAGGTAACTAATAATAACCCCTTTACAATTCTATAGGAGAACTAAAATTGCTAGAGTTATATTGATACCTTTAGTTTCACCTACTAGTTGATCCTCTCAGTCTACCCCTAATAGACCTCCCTCTACCTATGGGTACACCTATGGCATGATTGGGTGGGTATTACATTTATATTCCATGATATGTCCATTACCTATCCAAGAACCTAAAAAGGTAACTCCAAAGATTCACACTAGTTATGGGATGTACCACTACGAAAAAAGTGACCTCATACAAAACTGCTCGTAGGTGCTAAATGTAGTACATGTAGACATTACCTATAGACTATTCTCCTTAAATTTAATAGATGTGACTTATGATTGGTTCATAAACCTACTTGAGATATCTATTACGAGTTGGTATCAATTCAATAACACATTCTTGTCCCAATTTGGGCAAGTCATTAACCCAAGTGTGGTGTACTAATAGTTTGCATGCATTAAGAGAGAATTAAACAAGCCCATATGGAATTTTAATGTTAGGTTTTAGAATATTTATAATTGTATCATTGTGTTGTACAGACCAGATGCCCAATTATCCCTTAAATATGCAATAATGTGTTGGACCCTTGGACAATTATGTTCATGCATAAAGACCCTTTATTGGTAGATATGCACCTAGCTTATGTTGAATCCATCAAAGTAGAAAAATAAATTAACCCTCAAGGTCTATTGGAACCACCCATCCCAAATGTGCTACCAAACTTTCTTGCTTTGAATCCCCTCTTTTCCACTAGCCAGAATATACCCATGCCACAACCTGTACTAGTGACAAACCAACTTCGCTTGAGGCATGCTAATCCTAATAAACACTTGGGATTACTTGGACCTATCAATAATTAATTATTACCTCAAGCTCATAATAAAGCATTGGTACCTACCATGAACAATGTCTTAAGTGTGCCCCGAGATCCCACTAAGAATGAATTACATGATATATAATGTATGGTATAAAAGCTCAACAATAACTTCTTGGGCCTTTAAAGATAAGTTGAAAGAACTGGTGGTGAGAGTTAAAATAATTACTTTACATACCAAAGGTACAATCATCCCTAAAACCCCTCTAATAGGCAATCAAATCCCTCACCCAATAAGCTACCTGATATCAATATCTGTGAGTTAGCCTTACCAAATTAGTGTCATGTGCACAACATAACCCAATATAGGAGTTAGACTTCATCAAATTCTATAGCACCTTGGACATATTCTAAAGGGAAATGGAAGAGTATGAGGTGGTCTAAAACCACCCTACTGTTAATAATTAGGTTGAGGTCTCTAACAATTCAAGGTCCCTGAGTACTGTTATGGTGTTAGAAACCTTAGTTTTTCATAGGCAAGAGGATAATGAAGTAGAAGATGCCACCAATGAGGTCTATGCTTTCCAACAATTCTAATGAAACAACTACACTCTTAGGATTGAGACATAGCAATATCCATTTCCATGTCCAGTCCTTCCATCCTTAGTACAGTCCTTCTTGTTCCAAGAGATTGAAATAAACCTCCATGTTTAAAAGATAATATCCCAAAACTCCCTAAAGTGACCCAACCCAATCCTAGAAATACTGCATATAATATAGTAGAGGACATGACGAAGATCAAGGCAAACATCACTTTACATGAGCTTTCCTAGATTGCTAGTAAAGATATCTCCTCCTAAAGTCCCTGATAGATAAACTAGTTCAACTCAAGCCCAAACCTACACACACTAATGTGCTCATACATAAGAATAAGGTTGAGGTACCCACTTTCCTCCTTACTATTGGGTTTTTTGGGAAGAACCTTTATAACTATCTAGTCGATTCAAGAGCCTCTAAAAATGCCATGCCTATTGGGATTTATCAAAAGTTGGGGTTAATACTTATTAAGTCAGACAAGATAGTAATTAAGTTGAATAAATATAAGGTTAAGTTAGTGGGGGAACCCTTAAACATGCATATACAATTGGCATCCAAGCGTAAGATCCAATAATTTATAAACATCCAAGTGGTAGACATCCCAAAAGTTTATGAGATGTTACATAGTAGGGATTGGTCTAAAACCCTTAATGGGTACATGGCTACAAACTTCTCCCATATGTGGTTGCCTTAAAAATGCATACCCAATAAAATGTGTCTATAGGGAAGCCATAATGAAGCACATGATCACATAATACAATGTAGTCAATGAAAAGGTAACCCTAGTGTTCTCTGACATAGGTGTCTACACTCTATCCATAGAATGTGCTGAGAACCACGTTGACAAGGGCTCTGAATTTTTAGGTTTATGGTCCCTATAATTCAATGGGATCCATTCTAAGCAAGGTTATAGATCATGAATCTTGCTCATTGACCCACAAGTTAAATGACATTTGCCTTGATCTTAGGGCTATAGTTCACTTTAAAACATACGGTCACATAACTAAAGGTATTTAGAGACTTTGAGCTTGTAATAAACCAATTCCAGATCAAGGTATTTAGAGACTTTAAGCTTGTGATAAACTAATTTAGGATAAGTTTCAATGTAAATTATCCTATTTAAGGAAGTGTAAACATAGGGCATGGGATTTCATAAAGATGTTCCATGCTTTCAATGTTATTCCCATCCATAGAGAAGAAAACTAGGTGGTTGATTCATTACCAACTATTGTTATAAACCTAACACCCATCGATGACTCGAGGTTACAACATTTTTTAGTAGAGCTCATCCCATGTCCCTCAGTCCTAGACAATCTGAATAACTTCCAAGTCTTTGAGTATGACCACCACATTTTATAATTCCTTAATAACTCAACAATATCTGAGACCTAAGTTATAGATGAAGTAGAGAGAGATGATCCTAAAGAGGGGGACTTTGACTAAAATGACATCATGAACTTAAAAGAGAATCGAGTCTCGAAGGAAATGATCTCCTTTGAAAAGATATTCAACCTTGATATGTATACACATAAATCTAAGAGACCTATACACTTAGATTAGAGGTTCAAGACTATTAATTTGGGATCACTAGACTAGCCTCAAAATATCAATACTGGCCCATATTTCACCCCTAATAAGATCAAACAACTCAAAATGTCATTGCTATTGCACAATGATGTTATTACCTAGGTTGATAGACACTTTAATGTCTTTAACTTGATTGTGATCACACATACTATCCTGCTCAAGTAAAACCAAAAACCTTTTAGACAAAGGTAACGACCTATGAACCCAATCCTAGAGTTGCTTATCCATAAGGAGTTTCATAAGCTCATCTCAACTAGGATTATATTCCTAATCCATCACTTAACGTAGGTAGCTAACTTAGTGTTTGTTCATAAAAAGAATGGGGAAATTAAATTATGTGGATTTCATAAAACTAAATTGAACCTTTGATAAAGATAACTACCCTTTGCCCTCCTTTGATGAGGTAATTTAGATGGTGAGGAGATCTTAGATGATGTCTTTCTTAGATGATTCTTTGGATATTAATAGGTTCTAGTAAGTCCAAAATACCAAGCCAATATCATGCTCACAACCAAGTGGGGCACTTTCATTTACAAGAGGATGTCATTTGGCCTCATTAATGTGGGAGCCACCTTTTAGAAAGGCATGTACTTCACTTTCAAAGGTCTGATTAGCAAATGCATAATTATTTACATAGATGAATTGAATATTTTTAAATAACATGTGTCTAATCATATCCACCATATCTAGAAAATATTTGAAAGGTGCAAAAGGTATGGTATTTCCCTCAATCTAAATAAGAGTGTGTTCAGTGTCATAAAAGGTAAGTTCCTTGATCATGTCATCACCAAGGAAGGTATTTATATTGATCCTTAACATGATGATGTGATTTCAAGGATTCTCCTTCCTAACAGTAAGAAGGAATTAATTCATTCTTTGGTAAAATCAACTTTGTATGTAAATACATATCCATTTTCATTGAGATTTTTAAGACTCTAAATGTAATGTTGAAACATGAAGCAAAGGTGGAATTAAAACCTCATTTCTAACTATAGTTTTAGAACTATATGTAATGTATACATATAGTTAACTTACACTTACAAAAATTTAAGTTAGCCTTGACAATATGATGCAATAGGTACATGATTACAAATAATTAAGGCAACTTTTACATTAAGTTCTAATCATAAGAAAACTATGAGTACAAAACTTAACATCTTTGAATTGATATACACAAAATTGGCCTTTCAACTAAGGTTGAGCAGATGTTTACATGGATGCATTAACTTTTATGTTAGTCATTGCTATAGATGTTGGCACTGAACTAGAAGTTGCAATGCTAGTCTTCTTCTTTGCTTCTAACTCTAGATAACACTTGTGCCCCACATCATGTTTCTTCTTGATGATATCTAAATTAAGTAATGAGAGTCTATGTACCCTATTGACCTGTTCAAGGAACTTTGCATGATTTGCCTTCATATTTTGGAAATTGATCCTGAATATCTCAACTTAAGTTACCTTCTTTCTTGAAAAACTCAAATCATCTTTGTGATCAAAGGAATTTGACAATAGAGAGGAGGTTAGATCAAGTGTTATTCCATAAAACAATAAAAAAACACACTAACATGTTAACATCTCTAAGCCTAGATCATAGGGAGAGCTTAATGAACAAAACCAAATGAAAATCACAACTAAAATGCAAAATAATGATAAATCCCTTACCTTCCTTGAATTCTCCAAATGATTCATTGTGTGGCTTACTTGGTTTGTGCTCAAAGAGTCTTTGAGAATGGAGTTTGTGTGGCTCCCTCTCTCCTTAGCACCATTTTGGCTTGTGTTGGCTTGATGTGGTTCATGCTTGATTTTTTCAATATTTTGGCATTATAACACTATTGATATAAATTATGATATAAAACTTGCATTATAACTCTACAATTTCCAAGCTCTCTTTTTAATAGGCAATGTCTTGTATTTATAACAAATGGATCTAACCCCAACTTAAGGTGATTTAAAGTGTAGTTTAAACATGGAATGGGTTTAGACCTAACCTAAGTGAGTCAACATAACCCTAGTAGAGTTAAAAAGTGTCAAACACTCGTGATTTATAATGAATAGGTATGGGTGAGATATTTTATGATATTTGTAAAGGCTGACAACTCACAAAATGTAATCATGAAAAGCTAGGATATTTCATATATTTGAATTTCAATTCATTAATTGCATATGGATAATTCAACTAAGAATTTAATTTAGGTTAGCTTTTTAATTATTTTTTATTAGCCTTTTATCTCTTTCAAGATTTGATTTTATATGTGCAAGTGCCTCACTTACTAGGTCCATAAGCTAAATTGCATGTTGTGATGCCACAAGATGATTAGAGTTGAATCCATGAGAGGTTGTGATTTCATACGGTAGGATGCCCCAATTAGGGATGTCTTGATGAGATTATGAGCTTTGATGAATGATGCATAAATAAATTTGGGACATTTAGTGATTCCTAGGCTTAATTTGCAAAGGTTGGTAAAAATTAATATGAAGTCTGATCGAAGGCCATTGGTGTCCAATTTTATGTGTCTATAGTTTTCCCCTATTTGGGAAGGCATTACAAGCCATAGGCATAGTAATGTCTTCTCAAATAATGAAACATGCTGAAAAGAAGATGAAAATTGAAGAAGAAGCTCCAAACAATGTTTGGGAAGCCTATAATGATGCCCCATCGAGGGAGTGGTTAGCTAAGGGGTTGGTAATCGATCCCTCGAAAGGAAGAAATAATAAGACTAAAAAGATGAAATGGGGTGGAAGGGATTTATTTTCCCAATGCTAGTTATAATCAATGGTATATGGAGCTTTCTTGGGTGGGTAGACAAACAAGATGATTTGCCCATAGGTAGTTATAATCATCAGCATATGTGAGATAAAAAATTTAATGATTTTCCCAAAGGTAGTTATAATCATTGAAAAAGGCTTAAGGAAACAAGAGAATGATTTGCCCAAAGGTAGTTATAATCATCAAATTGAAAATAATGATTTGCCCACAAGTGGTTATAATCATTAACTAGATAAAAACATGCCTTATTTGGATGGATAGAGATAATGGTTTGCCCAAAGGTGGTTATAAGCATTATCACAATGAAAACATGTGCCAGTTGAGTAGAATAAAGAGAATGATTTTCCCAAAGGTAGTTATAATCATCAACTTTCAAATGGATGGAAACATAATGATTTACCCAAAAGTAGTTAGAAGCATTAGAAATGTAAGTGGGATGGTGCACAATGATTTGCCCAGAGGTAGTTATAATCATTGTACCCAAATTACGGTAAACATGATATGGAAGATGATGAAAAATTGGTATAGAGGAGAAAGATGAATTTATGCAACCTGCTAGTAAGGAGATTCTCATCCGAATTGGCAAGGGAGAAAATTATTTCATTATTTGATTACTCTATTTAGGATATGATTTGGATTAGATCGAGAATGTTTCTGGTGCCAAGGAGATGTATCATTGCTGCATTGCCATGTAGACTCCTGGAGCTAATTTTTGCTATAACACATGATGGTAGACATCATGATATAATACCATGAGGACTTGGCTAAAATATGCACATGGACTAACATGCAATCTAATAATTAATGGAAAACAATATACCAATGATAAAAACCATGATGCCAGTGTGGAAGTATGAATATGGTTGGATGGATTCAATAATAATGCATAAGGAATCACCCAATGAATGCATGTAGACTGAATCAAGGCACACCATGAAAGCAAACAAATAGGAAAACAAACAAAAAAATAAAACACCAAAAAAAGAAAGAAAAAAACAAAATAAAGAGAACAAAATGAAAGAAAAATAAATAAATAATGGCTAATCACAATGTTATTACAAACAACATGACACAAACAAAACAACACACATTGACCCTAGAAGATAGGAGACAACATAACAAACAAATGCAATGGGGGAATAAAAGAAAATAAAGGGGGTGGCTGAGCTATCTCTAGATACACTACGTAAGTAGACGCTACCTACACAGTTCCATAGATGTAATATCCAACAAAAACTTTAGGCCAAATGTAGTTCTCCAGATATATGGGATAGAAAAAAATGATGATAAATGGAAAACCTAATTGTGTTATAGAAGAATATGGGGATGAGCTCGTAAAATATTGAGAACATGAGATACAAGGCCAAAAAGGATGGGGAAACTAAATCACAAGAAGTTACTTGTGACTTAATGAGGGTTCCCAGAATCCTTAAGGCAAAGAAGTGGTCAATGTTTTTGATTTTCTAAATCATTTTAAAATGTTTTATAATTTTTGAAGCATCTGAGATCGATAGAGAATGATGAGATACTAAATGGTCTAATCTCACAAAATGGAAAGAACGTTCAGACTTAAAAATTGCTCACAAAATGGTGAGAGTGTGGCTTAGGTTGCTCATAAAATGATGAGAGCATGGAAAAAGGGTGACTGAACTAACCTCAATGTTAATCGAGCACTGCCTACATAGTCCCATTAGGACCTCAAGTCATTATATCTCTACCTTACAATGGAGGAATCTAACTAGTGTAACAACTAATTTAAATAAAATAGGCAAAGTTGGCAAATGACACAGTGCAACATAGACATGGCAAGGTGATACTTCAAGGCATGATAAATAAGTGTTGCCCCTAATTTACCCATAGGTAGTTAAAATTAGGAGATAATGGCATAGGTCAATGTTACTAAATTTACCATAGGTGGTTATAACTAGTAACATGACAATGAGACACTAATTTTCTCAAAGGTGGTTATAGTCAGACATACTTGGTATAAAATGAAACAATAAATGAATGATGAAATTGCCAAACCACTATCACACTACTCCAAAATATGGCTTCTATCTAGAAACTAAAACAACTGTTGAAACTTGATCTAAATATTCTTGTTGAAAGTGACCGTGTACCCAATGGAATAGGACCAAGGTTAAAGGACTAGGGAGGGTTAAAAACAACTCTATCAAAAGGAAAGGTATGGTAGAATGGAATGATGGAATGATAAAGTGATAGAATGGTATGGTACAAAGAAGAAAATTGATATTATGGTATAATTGAAATTGTCTTCATAAAAAATACACTAGGTTTCTCAAGCAAAGTAATGTTTGAGGTGTATAATGTTCATCAGCTCATCAAGTTCATCCCAATCTAGTTTAATGAGCCTATATGTTTCAATGCCATAGTTTTCAACAATGATGAATGGGCCTATCTAGTTAGGTTTGAACTTGCCTTTGTGTTTCTTCTTGGCCATTGTATTCTTTTAGTTTTCTTTAAGAACAAGATTACTAAGCTCAAATTCTCTATGTATAACACATCGATTGTAATGGCCACAAAGTTAGTTTTAGTATGCTTGAAGGTTATTAACTATAGCCATGCATTTCTCATCAAGTAACTATAGCTCTTGTAGGTGAAATACTTAATAGTCTCATCATCCAGGACATGCTTTAGAGAGATGCACAAAGAAGGTAACTCGACCTCAATGGGAAGAATGACCTTAGTACCATAAACAAGTGAATATGGAATGGATTATTTAGGATTATGATAGTTGGTGTGATATGCCTAAAGGGTATGAGATATTTGGAGGTGCTAGTTATGGTTGGCATCATTGACAATCTTTTTGAGGATGTTGACAATGGTTTTGCTAGATGCTTCTGCCTGACTATTACCTTATGAGTAATATGCTGTAGAAAAATGTTGTTTAATCTTATACTTGACACATAGAGATTCAACATATTTGCTCTTGAATGATCCACCAATATTAGATATAATGTTGGAGGGAATACCATAGTGGCAGATGAGATGGTTAAAGATGAATTTGAAAATTTTCTTTCCAATCATGTAAGTGAGGGGTATAGTTTCAACCCACTTGTGAAGTATTCTATAGTAGTAAGGATATGTTTATGTATATTAGATGAGGTGGGGTTTATATTCATAATGAGATTGAGGCCCCATATAGAAAATGACCATGGTGTAAGCATTGGTTTCGAAGTCTTGGTCTGGGTATGAATCAGATTAGCATGCCATTGACATTTATCACACTTTTTCACATACACAGCTACATCCACATCCATCATTGACCAATAGTACCCAGTACACAAGATATTTTTGGAGAGGACTTCCCCACTTGTTTGGGATCCACATACTCCATGAAATTCCCATAAAGCTAATGCAGATTCTATTGAAGTTAAATAATGAAGCATAGTTTCATCAAAAATGTAATAATATAGGGTTGATCTGAGTAAGGTATAATGTGTAGCATGATGGATAAAGGTTTTGTATTATTTTTAGGATAGGTTTGGAAACATTATTTGGTTGTGAAGATAGGCATATAGGTCAGAATACCAAATAGATTTGGGACTAACAATATCACAGATCATTATGATAATTGAAGGTTCATGCGTTGGTATGAATAGATTTTTAATGAGGAACTGGTATTATTTAGTCATATTTGTATGTTGAATTAGAGATCTAATGGTGGCCATGGAATATATTATTTTATTATTGGCCCTTAGTATATGTTCAAATTATACATCAATAATTTTCTATTTGAGAATGTCAACCATGGCCTTGTATGGTACCATCTTGTCATCCTTGGTTTGGAAATGGTCTGTAACCTGATTGATGATTAAATAGGAATCACCATAAACCTTTAGGCTCGATATGTTCCACTATACTACCTATAAAAGCCCTATGATGAGTGCTTCATATTTGGCCATATTGTTGGTATAAGTAAAACTGATCCTAAATTATTTAGGGATTAAATTCCCCTATGGTGTAATAAACAAAAGGCATGCCCCTGATCCATGTGATGTGAATGATCCATCAAAATACAACTTATATTGATGATCCTGAAAAGGTGTTTCAATGATGGTCATAATGGATTCATTTGAGAATTGAAATGCTAGTGGTTTTTTATTTTCAAGGGGTGCTTCAACAAGTTAATCTGCAAGAACTTGTCCCTTGATGTATTTTTGGTTGACATAATCAATCTCAAACTCATTGAGAGCATGATCCATTTGGCTATGTGGCCTTATAAATACATTATAGATAGTAGATACTTGAGCATATCTACTTTTTAAATGACCATGGTTTTATTTTTCAACATGAAATGTCATAGTTTTTGAGCTATAAAGACCATAGATAAACAGGGGTTTTCAATGGGTGTATAATTGTGTTCATACAAAACCAATGTACAAATGAGATAGACATCGCATGATCCTTTCCATTATCATCATCTCTAGATATAAGTGCCCCCAGGGCTTTATTTGTAGTTGATAAATATAGTAGGAATGATTTTCCTGACATTGGTGGTAATAAAATATGTGGATTTGCAATATAGTCCTTCAATTGTTGAAAAGATTTTTGGCATTCATCATCCCAATGAAATGTTACTTATTTCTTTAATATATGTGTAAATACATGGTATTTGTATTCCAATTGAGATATAAAGCATTTGATGGATTAAATTTTGCCCTGCAAACTCTGGAGCTACTTTAAATTGGTTGATGGTGGCATCTTTATTATGGATCATAATTTGGCTAGATTGACTTCAATGCCCTTGAAAGACATAATAAAGCCAAGAAATTTGCATGAGGTTACTCCAAAAACACACTTCTTAGGATTGATTTTGAATATGTATTCACATAGTCTTTTAAATATCCTTCATAGTGCTGTTGGATGATCAATCCTAATCTTTTATTTACCTAGTATGTTGTTGACATAGTATTTAACAATGCTATTGATCCAAAACTCAAAAGCTTTGGTTGAAAGATAATTAAATAAATAAGAACAACACAATAATAATAATGCTATCTTTGAGAAGAGATGTTTTATTCATTCAATTTACAGATCCAAACATATGCCTATCTCTGAGAAGAGATGTGTGATTTCCATTTTGGGTTACATCTTCATTTATACATTTTTTGAAGGTAGGAGGAGGATGTGGAAGGTCACCAATATTGATGGAGATTAAATGGTTTGACTTCCATGATTTACAACAATACAAAATTTGAGGAATTACTATTTTTAGAAACTATTTTTAGACTGTACTACTAAAATTGAAATTTAGGGAACTTACATTGGGTTTTTTGGGGTCAAAATCCATCAAGTGGAGATCCATGCCATCTCACAGTGTTTTCCTTGTTCTTAGCTTTCCAATAGTTCAAAAAGTGAGTCAATTGGAGCTATAGTGCAAAAGTTATTGCTCCCAGAAGTTCCATCATCAATTGGGGTAGAACCGTCACCCGAATTGTCACTTGAATTGTTGCCCAGATCAACCATTCATCATATCATGAAATATGATGGTCATGGATATTTGGTAAGTGGCCCCAACATTTTTGAGACCAAATGACATAAATTGATAATAAAATGCTCCCCATGGAGTGGTGAACGCTGTCTTATGTTGGTATTCTAGTGCAATTCGAATGTGGTTGTACCTTGAGAATCCATCCATTAGTGAAAGCATTTAATAACCCACTATAGAGTCAATAATAATGTAAATGTTTGGTAGAGGAAAGTTATCCTTGGGGCAGGCTTTGTTTATGTCCCTAAATTAGTGCATATTCTGATTCCTTTAGGTTTCTTGCTAACTGGCATAACATTTGAGATCCAATCTGAATAGTTGATCAGTCGAATACATCTCGATTTTAAGAGTTTTTCCAACTCTTTATTCACTAATACAACAATGTGAGGATGTATTTTGTATAATTTTTGTTTTATAGGTTTGGCATTAAGATGTACCACAAGGTGGTGTACAACCAAGGTGGGGTCCAAACTAGGCATATCAGAATAGGCCCATGCAAATATATCAACAAATTTCCTTAGAAGGGCTGCAAAGACTTCACATTCCTCCTTAGTGAGGGATGTGCCTAATTTTATCCATTTTGGGTCATTTAAAGTCTTGATGTTAACTTTTGTAGTATCCTCCATAAGAAGAGTTGAACCATCTTCTAGAATGGTCGACACAGATTTAAATTGGCCTACAATGGTAGAGTCCTCTATTAGGACTGGCTCATCAAGTTATCCTAGGCATGATGAAACAAAATCCCCCAATGGTAGGGATGGCCATATGACAAACACTATTGGAAATTCTTGGATGATTTGATTAAAATCTTGATGTTCTTTAAGACTAAAACTCAAACCCATAGACAAGTTCATCATTGGTGGTCCCCTGATCTATGTTTGAGGAAGGTTGAACACCCCCATCTAATGGTGCCTAAAATAGGTTTTCACCACTAGACTGGCCTTTCTCTTTACTATTTCCCTAGTCTAAAAGTGCCTCAAAGAGGTTTTCACTTTGGGACCTCAATGTTTTATTTAATTGTTTATGGTTAAGGGTGTTCACCTGTTCTCCAAAATAGGCCATGGGATCCAATTTGATTGAGAACCCTTGTTTGTGGTCTCCCAACAAAACATTGTCCCTTAGGCCTAGAAAATCATAGAAGGCCTCATCATTCTAAAACTTATCAACCAACACTATTGATTCTTATTGGTCCTAGTCTATCAGTTGAGGATAATATAATGGAAGTGGATTATGGCGAATACCTGGCCAAAGGGTACAAATGACATTAGTGTCAAATAAATTGGTATGGATCAAGTCATTAAAAGTGATATGATCAGATTGTGCTTCATCATCATCATCATCATCACTAGTCATTGGTGTTGGAACATGAATAAAGTACATGGGGTCATCCTCAGGTGATTTAAATTTGAGTCCATATGTTTCTTTATATCGAGTAGTAGAAATTGGCTCAAGTGGGCCCTGTTGATTTAGCCCAAGGCCTCCTCCTTTATGGGCATGTTTCTCCATGATTTTATTTGAAATAGGATACTTGGCATTCATGTAATAATCAACTAATTTGTCATTATACAACCAATATTCATCATCTGCAAGTGGGTCTTGTTCTTGGCCAGTAGCTGGTATGTAAATGATAGGTGCTAAACTATGCAGTTTGGCTTTTCCTTTTCTTTTCCATTTCATACAAGGTGGTTTGGCTTTAGGTCTTTCATAGTATTGGGGTTCTATGGAAACCTAGCAATGTGGAATGTATCATGGGTTATATATTCTCTTGGGACATTAGCCGAGATGGTATAATGATTAAATATTTTAGGAGGTGACATGTGGGAAAGTAAATCAAGGGTATCAGGGTCAATGCAATTAGCCTCTAATGAATCAACAAGTATCTATTTCCCTTGTCTTTCTTAAGAACTAGATTATATCCAAATGGTAGTTATAGATTTTTTATTCATCTTCTAAATGCTTGCAATGTTTGTATGACTACAAATCTCCATGGATGGTGACCTCCATACCTAAATGGGAGAACTTGATACATTAGTCCAATGTTGAAGGGATTGTACATATTTCATGTATCTAAGGTTATCCCAAAAGCATATTATATGACAAATTGAGGTCTAACACATGTCATAGTGTATCATGGGTCAAATTCTCAATGATAACTGGCAAGCTGATGGTGCCTTATGATTCCTATCCTTCATTGTCATAAGCCTTAATAGTGATTGTTTTTGGCTGAAGGTCGGCTATAGTGTACCTAATAAGCTTGATGATCTTTAGAGATATGATATTTAGACCTAATCCATTGTATATGAGGATATGTTTCACTTTGTGCCATGTTATGACAACTTTGATGTATAATGGATTGTTATGCAAAGGGCTAAGGGATGACATATCACTTTGGTTGAAGGTTAATTATTGGCCTGTAGCCATATGTCCAACCAAAGCCTGAAATTTATCTAGAGATATGTCATTGGGAACTTAGGATTGGCCAAGGAACTCTGTCAAGATGTTCTTGTGGATGGTGGACATACACAACAAATCCAAAATGGAGATTTATGTGAGTGTCTTCTATAATTGTTCCACAATATTAAACGTCTTTTCCTACACAGTGGTAAATGGCTCGTTCCTAGCCAAAATAGTTGGTTGGATGGGTGAAGTGGTAGATGGTTGTGGCCTTGATATGGTAATCTTTGATCATCAAGTTATGATTACATAATTGAGATTATATACAGGATCATTGTTGCTAACAAATGATAGTAGAGGGGGACCAGATAGGATAAGTCTTAGTTGCCAGTGTAATTGTGTGAGATCATAGGTCAATGATGATTTATTAGTATGAGGTCTAAAATTAATAATCCCTACTTACTAGTATGCCTATATGAAATCCTAGGTCAAGAAAGGATCATCAACCTGGATTGGTTAGTTGAAATCGATTAACAATGGTCTTGTTTTATTGGTACTTTGTCTCAAATTGATGGAAATGGTGGAAATGTGACCTCTTACAATATGACCTACAACCTTATTATAATTATGTGCAAATTCATGGTAGGTTTATTGGTTATCAATATCATTTTAGCCTTGATTCTCTCCATTCATTTGATGTTGTTGGTTTTGCTACTAATTTTTATCTCGGCTATTGATACTCTGATTATTATATCAATTACTGCTACTATTATGGCTAGTTGTTATGTTGAGGACAGGGATTCTGATAGATACCAAGGTTCTGATTGGATGTGGAAGCTCCATGATCTAATGTTATTTATCCATTTTTCAAAATATTCTTGATCAAATGTTTAATTTGTACACAATAATTCAAATTATGTCCATTAACTTGATGATACAAGCAAAATTCATTTTCCCTATACCAGTTTGGATAGATAATGGCATCGAGATAGTGCTTTAGAATAGGTCAGTTAATCATATTAGCTATGATGAGATTGAGAAACATATATTCAATGGGTTATCCAAGGTCACTAAAGATATGATGAGTAGGCACATTTTTCCTTGGAGGAGGGGTTTGCAAGGGCAAAAGTTGCTATGTTTATCGCATTGGTCTAGGTTGTTGTGCTTGCCACATTTGTTGAAGAGGTTATCGGTGAGGAGTAATTTTCATATGTGATGTAGGCTAAGTAGATGGTGTTTACACCATTTAGACATGTTGTGATTTAGCTACTCTATTTCCCACAATATTCTTGTTGTGATTGAACTGCTTGGGTTTGTCATAATTATTATCTTGGGTTAGTTAGGATGCTTGCACTTGGACTTGGTTATGATTTTGGCCATCACTTTGATTTTGATTTTGGTTCTAATTTGATGAGGTAAGTTTAATGATCCCTTTATTAATAAGGGGTATCTTGATCAACAAACCTTTATCAATGATTTCCTTAAAAGTGTGTGCACACTATAGCTCAAAATGGTAAGACATCTCATTGTGTAATTTTTTGGTAAACACAATGGCTAGTTGCTTGTTTAGTAGACTATGGGTGAATCAATTTGCAAGGGATCTCCATCACTAAAAATATCTTGCAAATATTTTATCAAATTTTTGTTTGGATTACGTCAAATCTACCAACAAAATCTCATGTTTGAGATTGTAGGAGAAGTGTTGCACAAACTTGTCTGATAGGTCATCGAAATCAAAAACTAAATTTTTGGGCAATTTCAAAAACCATTCCAAAACTTGTCCTTATAAACTCCTTGGAAACAATAGTAGGAGGTAGATGTCACTATAAGCCATTCGTAATTTAATCAAGTGGGTGTTGGGGTCACCTTTCACCTTGTATTTGTCAAATTTTGGTTGTTCATATCCTAGAGGAAATGGTATTTGTAGATACACCATGTTGAAAGGGTAGGAGCACACATCATCCAACTTAAACTTCTTAGTTTGCTTTTTGGCCTAAATGAGGACAATTACATCCTTCATTTATTAAAACTCTTGTGTGAGGAAATTGGAGGAAACATTGGCCTAAGGTGGGGGATGCCTGGTTAAAGGTGGGTTACTTTGACTAAGGTATAATAGAGGTATTTTTTAGGGAATGTTGGTTTGGATAGAGAATTGACCAGGAATATGCATATGTGAATTAGGATGCAATTTTTGTAGTTGCATGTATTGTGGTTCAATATTCTAGTTAAGATTGGGGATGTAGGCAGGGTTTTGGAGAAATTACAATTGAAATGGAAGGATATGGTTTGGAATGAAATACTGTGCCTATTGAGGTTGATTAGGACTTGTTACTGACTAGTCAAACCTTGTTGATTAATGGGAACTTGTAAACTAAGGCCCTATCATTGAGTTTATGATTTTGCATGAAAGGCAATTATTGCTTAATCAGTAATTGTGGAACATTAGAAGCTCCTAGTTGTGTGAACCTCTATTGGGAAGTAGATTCATGTTGAAGTTCTATAATTTATTACTGACCAATATTCATATGATATTGATTAGACATTATTTTTGATTATATTGGTATATTAGTCTGTGACTGAGGAGGTATATTCATCACTACTTGGCAAGGTGGAACATTGATTTCCCCTTGTTGACATGGTAGAATATTTTACTTTTATTATGTGGGTATATTAGATGGTGCCTATTGCTGGGAAATTTTATTCATCACCTATTATGGTATAGTAACATTCATCACATTTTGTTGAGGTATGACACTGTTCATTGCTTGACTACTTAATCCTTGAGGTTGGGTGTTTGAAGAAGCAACAAGTTGAGGATTAGAGGTAGTTATTTGTGGTTTGGAGGTAGAAGTTCCTACCCCCTACATTTTCCAACCACTCATGGTGCTAACTAAAGGCACATTTTGTTTTGGACTAGTTATTTGTGTGTTTACACCACTTTGGTCTAGATTGGACATCATTTGCGTGTTGTCCACTATGTTTGGCTCACTATTATGTGTAGAAGCAGAAGACACTTCTTCTATAGTTGGGGTATAGAACATGTTTCCAATCGAAGTGATTTATATAAATGGGTCTATACCTTGATTTTGTTGGCCAGTCAATTTGATTAAGACTCCTGTTGAAGGAGCTAATTCAATAAGAGGAGCATTTGACATGGCCATATTGTTGAAGTTACATGCTAAGTTTATATAGGTTTGGTATGTTGTTTGCATCTATATAAAGTGGTCCTTCATGAGGCCCTTTCCTTCAACAAACATATGAGGGTCCTGATACAACATCAACACTATAACATGAGGATTGTTAGAAGAGGCATGTTTGTTGTTTTGATTATAAGGCATGTTATAAGTCACTCTTACTAAACTTGGCAAGTTTTCATGGGGAAAGTCTATCAAAAACTTTGCCCTTACCTCCATAGATCTAATTAAGACTTCATCCTTATTTACAAAAAAGTGAGGATCAAACAAATAAGGGTCATAGGTTGATGGCATAATAACTTAATATGGTTGCTATTGGGCTTATTATGCAACCAAAGGTATGCTAACTAAGTATTGTGCCATTTGTTCTTGGTGTTGCTATGAGTATGGAGGCATGTTGACAAAATAACGGGCTAAAGGATCTTAAATTTGTTCCCCTGATTGAGTGTTGTAAGGTGGATAAAGATCCATCTCACAAATGACATCATCTCCATAAGGGTCTTGAATAAAGTCTTCTTGTGTGACCACATTACTATACCCTAAATTGTACATAGCTCCACTATGTGTATAGTGAGACATGTTCAAATTAATGGTGAATGCTTCATGATAAAAGGGGTTAGAGTTCTAAAAACTCTAAAAAATAATGTCTAAAAAGATAAACGGTTCAAACTCAATCTAACTTGGTCAAAGGGTGGAGATGTATCTCCAAAAAAGGTCTATGCTAAGACTTGGTAAAAAACAATATAATGTCAAATGTCTAACATTATATGTCTCACATAAAAAAGGTCAAGTTGATGAACTAAAAACAAAATGCCAAACTCTAGGTTCAAAGTGTTTCAAATAGGTCTAATCTAGGAAAATAAAGGTTGTTAGGTCTTTTAGCCAAACACAATGTCAAGAGCTAGGCTCAAACAATGGAACATGCTAGGACTTTTGGCCAAACATGACATCAAAATCTAGACTTGAAACAAAGGGGTATTTAATTCAACAAACTTGAAACACTTTGGCATAGACTAGGCACTCGAATTTATACTTGAAATAAAAGGCACTTGAAGATAGATTATTTTTTCCCAAATAAAGGCACAAACAAATAGTTTTCAGATTTGGGTAAAGAATTACCCTTAGTTACGTAACTCAAAAGAGAAATATAGGTGTCTAAGCCCTTATTAGACAAGGCCTAAACAAAAATCAAGCAATGTTTAAATTCAAACTTGTCAAAGTTATATAAAAACTCAACTTAGGAAAACTAGGCTTTTGTTGATCAATAAGCTAGGTGAATTTGAATGACATAACGACACTAAACAAAGACCCAAAAGGCACATGTGGATTGGTTTTGAAAAATGACAACTTGAACCCAAGATATGATGAGTCTATGAAATGATTTGAGCAGTATAACGACATTATTGCTCTCTAAAGATGTAAATAATGGTTGGTTTTAAGACTCCAAGGCAAAAAACTTGAAATGACTTGGACAGTGTAATGTTACCCATTTAAATCAAATGACACAAAACATTTTTTACAAATGTCTAAGGTAAAAATAAGGTGTCAAATGGATAACATAATGCCTCCTCAACCAATGGATTAGTGTGGACACAAAACTCATTTTGACATGGCACAAATAAACAAAATGGTTTTAGACTCAAAGACCAAACAATAAAGGAAAAATACCAAAATACGACTAAGTATATCATCCTAGATCCTATGATCGAACAGGTTGCATCATATCATTGAAATCCATATATATACATGCTCTTGAGAGGATTTTAAATGTTAATC
Source organism: Torreya grandis (assembly GCA_037957365.1). Lineage (NCBI taxonomy): Eukaryota > Viridiplantae > Streptophyta > Pinopsida > Cupressales > Taxaceae > Torreya > Torreya grandis. The sequence goes on along the minus strand of JARHVA010000480.1, from coordinate 1,309,256 downwards.
CAAAAATAAAAGCGTATGAAGTAGTGGGGTTTTTACACCCCACCTTATCCCAAGAGATTGTACAGTGACATGAACTTTTAGGATACTTACCCTACATCAATAATATTTCCATGATAAGTGGGGTTTGTATAAAACTTAAATTTTCAATCATCTAAATGGTACTAAGTGTGGTTAACACTAAATATGCATCATGTTGATTGAGTTCATACCAATTAACTTACTATGCAAGGGTCTATTCCTTTGCATAACAATTACATTAGTAGACTGCTTAGTGGAATCCCCTAGTTAATCAGCCTTGACTCGGGTTCTCATTAAGAAAGGAGAGGTTAGCCACTCAACCCTCTAGCTCTCACAATATGCATTCTTTGATTTGTAGACCCCATCATGGAGCAGGGTTGAAACAATGCTAGGAGATGAAACCCTGGGTCAAAGCTTCCCTAAAAAACTCATGAAGAAGCTATGAACTCCCCTCCACAAGCCAAGTTAAATAAAACAAAACTAAGTGAAAAGACTTTAGAGTATATTTTTAGATCACCCAAACCATGTGGATTTTGGGGAGAGCCTAGATAATATTCTTTCCATGCGTTGGACTAGGCACAAATTGTAAGTGAAAAGGTACTTTTGGTCACCCAAGTTCCTTATAGGGGATGGGGGGAAAGCATACACGCACTCTTCATTTTGTACAAAAAAATAAATAAGCAATAAACACTACTTTTAAGAATTTACAATCTAAATAAGTGTTAATTTTATGCACCAAATGAAATGTTTGATAAAGTTCATTTGGAACCTTGGCTTAATTACAAAGCAAGTAAGAATTTTCACAAAACAACTTTAACACAAAACACCCAGGTTCCTTTTAAGCACTAAAATCGAATGTTCAAGACTTAACCATTCTTTTGAGGCACCAAAACGAAGTGTTCAAGAGTCTAAAATTGTAATTTTATGTCATATTCTTGCCTTGGTCCTACAAGTGTTAGAGAGTTTCCCTCTATTTTGAAGCACAATCAAGGATGGGCAAACAAGTTTTGGAAATATAGATATTGGGTTTCTCTATTTTTTTACACAAAGATTGATATCAGTGAGTAATGATTGATGCCGGTTATAAGGTGACTAATGCTAGTTGGGCATGAAATTGATGCCGATTGGTAAAAACTGATATCGACTACCTGTGAACCCAAAGGAAAAACCAAAAGAGTATAAAAATGTTAGCTCAGAATATTGTGAAATCTCTAAAAGACATGCAAAAAATTGATTAGATAGAGAATATTCAAGTAAATGAAACCAATAAATAACAAATTGGAATGTAAAGAAGAGCTAAAATGCAAGTTTTTGAGTCATTTCCTATCCTGCACCCTAATTGATAGCAATTATCTAGAAATGATGTCAGTTAGGTAGAATTGATGCTAGTTATGCCAAACTGATGTCAATTTATACATAGATCTAAGTTAGCACAAAAACAAGAATACAACAAAAATAAAGCTAAAACTCCAATTTTTAAGATTTTCAAGCATTCATTTAAAAAATTAGGAGTTGTATCTAAGTCTCAGTAGTATGTGAGATGCCATTATGTCCCACTGGGCACACAATTTATGATCATAAAAATTTGACTATAGAGAGGAGGTTAGATCAAGTGTTAGTCCATAAAACAATGAAAAGAACACACTAACACACTAACATATCTAAACCTAGATCATAGGGGGAGCTTAATGAATAAAACCAAATGAAAAGAACAAATAAATGCAAATAATGAGAAATACCTTACCTTATTTGAATGCTCCAAATGATTCATTGTGTGGCTTTCTTGGTTTGTGCTCAAAGAGTCTTTGACAATGGAGTTTGTGTGGCTCCCTCTCTCCTTGACACCATTGTGGCTTGTGTTGGGTTGATGTGGCTCATTCTTGCTTGGCTCAATATTTTAGCATTATAACACTATTGATATAAATCATTCTAAAAAACCTGCATTATAACTCTACAATTTCCAATCTCTCTTTTTAAAAGGCAATGTCTTGTATTTATAGCAAATGGATCTAACCCCAACTTAAGGTGAGTTAAATTGTAGTTTAAATGTGGAATGAGTTCAAACCTAACCTTAGTGAGTGAACATAACCCCAATAGAGTTAAAAGGTGTCAAACACTCATGATTTGTAATGAATAGGCATGGGTGAGATATGTTGAGATATTTGCAAAGGCTTGATAACTCACAAAATAGTAATCATGAAAAACTACGATATTTCATATTTTTGAATTTAATTTTTTAGTTTATTAATTACACATGGATAATTCAACTAGGCACTTAATTTTGTTTAGCTTTTTAATTATTTTCTATTATCCTTTTATCTCTTTCAAGATTTGATTTTATGTGTGCAAATTCCCCACTTAATAGGTCCATAGGCCAAATTGCATGTTGTGATACCACGAGATGATTAGAGATCAATCCATGAGAGGTTATGATTGCATATGGAAATATACCCCAATTAATGATGTCTTGATGAGATTATGAGCTTTGAGGAATGATGCACAAGAAAATTTGGGATGTTTAGTGATTCTTAGGCTTAATTTGCAAAGGTTGGTAGAAATCTGTTTGAAGTCCAGTCAAAGGCCATTGGTGGCCAGTTTTAGGTCTCTACAAGCTTTAATATCTTCAAGTGCTAAACCATGTAGAATTTAATTTAAATTATTAGATTCTTCTTGAAGGAGTTGATCAAAATTGATTCTGCTAATAAGCTTGCCTATATTATCCCTTACCTTTGATAATTTTAATTCATCTAAGATCTACAAAAGGAGAGTTTCATGTTTTTGATATTTGGGAATTACTACCCCAACTGTTATAATCCACTCTCTTTGGATCCTAGCTACTGACTATATAAAGAATCATATTTGTGATTACTATCAATTTATGCACACATGTGTATATAAATAATATCACTTAGATTACATAGGATGTTTATCTTCAATTATGCTAGACAATTTATGAGGCCCCACTGCCTATAATTTCAAAGAGCATAATAGATACACTGGCTCCTTGAGGTGATTGTTGGTTATACCCAGACTATACAGTGATCATGATCACTGAACATAAGGTCAACCCCCTACACCTCCCCAAGTATGTGACATACAGGCTTGTAGAGTAATAAATTTCATTTTAGCTCAGGTAGAGTGTGGAAGAAGATTTTATAAAGTAGAAGAAGGGCACATTTTATGGATCCCACATGATCACAGGCAGAATGTGTTATATAATGAGGAAGAATTTTGGGGATGTAGGCAATAAGAGGAAGCATTATTAGTTGCCTACCTTACCACATAGAGATTAGGATGCCATGGTTAGATTCAAAAGCATATCCATGGCTTTGGTATTCCATACTAACATGTTCCCTATAACCACAATTTTCTATTCTTAGATGCAAAGTATGATGCCCAAATATTAGAAAGGGCATAAATTTCAGGCTTAAAAGAGTATCATTTAAGGATTATTCAACAAGAACCTTTAATTTTAATACAATAAATGCATACAAGGTTTCCACCCCATGGAGGATAGACTACTTTAGACTTCTGTGGCAATATACCCCAACAACATATAAAGAAACAAGGGAAGTATTCTCAAGAAACTCCCCTACTATTGGAAAATGTCAAGAGAGAGCTTGGTCTAGATGAAACTGAGCACAAGAAATCTCCCCAAATGTTGAAGGCTATAAAGAAATAACTTGGTCTGAGTGAAGTTGAGCATAGAGGGGCTCAAGAGGATCCAATTAACTTAGAATCCTCTGATGTAGAAGGTGAAGATCACCTAGCTACACCACCATTGTAGACATCTACAGTACAAGAGGTTGCTACTAACTCAATTTAGTAAGGTTCATCCTTAGCTACTAAAGCTACAAGTTTCTATAAAAGGAAGCCAAGGGATCCTCCCTTCATAAAAAAACCCAACTATTGATCAACCTCAAATATGCACACCTTCAGGTTCCCAACACTTATCGATAGAAAAAGACACAGATGAAGATGATGAATTAGAAAGAACCAAGGCATAAGCCTTACAACTAATAGAGGGAAGTCACTAATTAAAGATGATAAACCAGGTAACAAGGCTAAGCCTTCAGACCTTTCTTCCCAAGTTTCTTATTTTGTTCCCATTTTTGTTTCATTTATCATCAGTGTTGTATTGAAAACACCATTTATCACTCTAAAAGTGGAGGATGTTTCTTCTACCACTATTATTTCAATTTCCCCCACATTACAGTAACTCACAAATTGTTTAATTCTTTGAAATAGGATGAAAATAAGTTAAACATATTAATTATTTGCACTACTAATAAGGCATATATCCATATGGACTTATTGACACCATTAAAGGCAACAAATGCCCTCAATTTAGTGGTGATTAGAACACAAGATGCTAGAGAGTGGATTAAAATAGTTGGGGTAGTAATGTCCAAATATCAAGAACATGAAACTTTCATTTTACAGATCTTAGATGAATTGAAATTGTCAAAGGAAAGGGAAAATATAGGCAAGATTATTAGTAGAATCAATTTTGATCAACTCCTTCAAGAAGCATCTAAGAATTTAAAGCAAAGTCTACAGGGGTTAGCACTTGAAGATATTGAAGCTGAGTTGAGTTTTGTAAGAAATAAGGTAATAAAACTTGAGATATTCAAGATCAACTTCCAAAATAAAAAGGTAGAGTATACAAAGCTCCTTGAATAGGTTAACAAGTTACATAGATCCTCATTACTTAATTTAGATATCATCAGGCAAAACATGATGCGGGGCACAAATGCTATCTAAAATTAAAGGCAAAGAAAAAGTTTGACATTGAAAATTCTAGTTCAATGCCAAGATCTACAACAATGACTGCCACAAAAGTTAATGCATCCATGCAAACATCTGCTCAACCTTAGTTAAAAAACTAGTTTTATGTATATCAATTCAAAGACATTAAGTTTTATACTTGTTGTTTTCTTATGATTAGAACTTAATGTAAAAGTTCACTAAATTATTTATATGCATGCACATGATCATTCCTATTCTTAGAGAAAACAATGAGGTATCTATATATATGACTATACATTTACCTATTAATCCTTGACATACATGATCCATTGCTCACTAAAAGGTGGCTCCTAGATTTATTAGGCCTAAATACATCTTATTATACGTATAGATACCCCACTTTGTGGTAAATTAAGTCTTCATTATAACTTATTATTGTATTAGCACCTGGTTATAACCTAAAATCCTTCTAGGAAGGACATCATTTTAGAGCTGCTAACTATCTGAATAACCTCATCCAAGGAAGGTAGTGGATAGTTATCCTTCTTAGAAGCTTTTTTCAAGTTTCTAAAATCAACACATAATATAATCTCTCCATTCTGCTTTCTGACTGAGACTAAATTGGCCACCCAAGTAAATTGTCTATTTGGGAAGACTATCCTTGCACTCAAAAACTTTTCTACTTCTCTTTAAATGAGAGGTTCTAGGATAAGATTCACTGGTATCTATCTTTGTCTAAATGGCTTGTGGTCTAGTTTTAGTGGAATTATATGGGTGATAACCTTTGGATCATAAAATTTCAAGTCTTCATACATCCATGCAATCACATATTTATATTGGGTGAGTAAATCCTTCCCTTGTTACCTTTCTTCTGAAGTGTAACTAAGCTTAATGTTGACGTAGTGTGGGCTAATCTCATCCCCCCACATTATCCCTTTTGAAGTCATACTAAATAAATTTGGGTTGCCTTTTTTTTTAATCTTGGGGATATACATGAAATGCTCTTTCTAAGGAAATAAAACTTGTTGGGAGATGATTTTCTTTGAGTTGGATGACACCTTCCTTGTCTGACTCTTCCTGGCAGAGAGAACTAACTTCCTTATCATTAATTATTTGGGACTCAAACTATATTGAGTTGGTTAGAAATTGAATCATCTACTAGTCATCGTCAAATACTTATAAATTCTCTATGATTTTAGGAACAAAATGACATAGTAGTAGCTTAATAGAGAATCTCTTTACCTTGGATTCATAGAGAGGCTCCAAATTGGTAGTGAAAACAACTAGTGAATCTATGGCTTGATTTTGATCTCTAAGAACAACCATTATATTGAAATCCTAAAATATCTTAATAAAATCCCATGCTCTATACTTATATCTTTTTAGATGTGATAACTTACACTAGTATTTATTTCTAACTTGATTGACTACCAGGTCTAAATCCCTGAATACTAGCAACTACTTGACATTATTTTTGAGTATAACTTGTAATCCCAAAATCAATGCTTCATATTTAGCCCTATTATTAGTGAAAAGGAACTATAATTTGTATGTTATTAGGAACTTCTTCCTTTATGGATCAATCAATTCAATTCCTACACTTGATCCTTGTTTGGATTTAACACCGTCAAAGTAGAGAGTCCATAACTGGGTAGTGCCTTGGGTTTTTGATTCTTGTACTTTATTTAGTGTGGTAAAAGTATATATAATAAGGATAGGGGATTCATAAATTACCTCTTCATTATTGAAATTATACTCTATGATAAGATACTTCATATTTGGTTCCCAATCAATCCAGTTTTAGTTTGGAAGACCTCTCCATGCTAGCCAAATATAAGAGAAATTTGTTAAAAGATATTCATTGAGTGTTTTAGACTAGTCCCTACTTAAAAATAGTCTATACCCTTTAGGTATGTCTACTAAAAAGATGTTGATAGTCATCTATACTCATGGCTCAGATGCTACTTGAATATGCACATTAGTTAGCTCTCTAATTATTGGTACCATTGTTTTATCCAACCATGACATTGTTCTCTTTGATGGGCTTGGAGTTAGGCCAAAATTTTGACAAATAGAAGTAGGAATCATAGTTGATGAAGCTCCAAAATTGACCAAGCAATTATGAATATTTTTATCAAATGCTCTAATGGTCAGCAAAAAGGGTGGAACCTCTAACTTGCTTTTATTTATGACATTATTGTTAGGTGCCTTTGGTTTCTCTATAAAAGCTTTTGTCTTTTCCATAGGGGCTTTCCCTATGATAGACATCCATAGTAGCTCCTTCTATTCAGTGATACAAGCTAATTCATGAAGGGTGATGTTTGCTTTGATTTTATTCATGTCTTCAACAATGTTATACCCCCTTTACTCTATTCCTCCTTATTCTGAGGCTGATCATTCCCTTTTAGGGGAGGTGGATTATTATCAAATTTTGGATTTGGTGGAATGACTATGCTATTTGGAGGAGTAGATGTTGTGAAGGGATGCATATTCCTTAGGTTGTAGAAACCTTTCTAGAATTACTAGAAAGCATGGATCTCATTAGTGTTATCCTCAGGTACATTGTCATCTTTGCTTAAAAAAGAAAACTCATGAATTTTAAAAAACATAGCAATGCTTGAAGGACCAGAGTCTTGGTGGAATTCTCATGGATAATGCATCAAGTATTGACTCACTACGTCTCTTTGAAATATCTCAAAAGCTGCATAAAACTCAACACAGTCAAGTTCACCATGCTGAGAAGTGTTATGGATTCTATGCTAGTTAGGCAGAACTGTCTCCACTATATTGATTTTTGGAGGCTTGCTAGAATGATATGAATTATTTATAGGCCTATATAATGGTCTATTATACCTTTAAAATAGAAAATTATAATTTTTATTTGGGCCATTAGCATTGTATATCTTTGTTTGCATATCAAGGAAGTCATTGCTTAACTTTTGAACCATTTTTTATATGGCATCTAGCTTTGCTTTAGTAGAGTCTATGCCTTGGAAAATATCAATAGAGGATGTAGCTAGATATTTATTCCACTAGTAACCATTGCCAGGTGCATGGTTGTTTAATAAATTATAATTTGACTATGACATCTACATCAAAGGAGGTGAAGTGTATAGCTGATTTTGATTAAATGCAAGGACATTTTGCTTCACATGTGAAACTGGATTCAAAGCTGGGAGACCATTGTTAACACTAGGTGTGCCAAGAACTTGAGGATTAAGCTACCTATCAATGTTGATAGCCTCTTCATAGGCCAATGCCAAAGTATTTATAGCAACATCCCCTCACAAGAAGACTACAATAATTGGATGCAGAGCTTTCTTGTATATTTATAATGCCAACACTTTTATGGTTTATACACTAGGTTTAACTAGGTATACATCTTATGAAATCTTGCATTAAAGGATCATATTATCTCATTAGGCTCCCTTATCATTTTAGTAAAGTGTTGGTATATCAAACTAGGGCTAGTGACTTGCCCAAACTATGCAAGAAAAGCAACTTGACATGCATTTTAGGAAGTAATGGAATTCTCTTGCAGATTAAGGTTCCAATCATAAGAAGCATCCATCAGTGTGAAAGGAAAAAGTCTACGTGCAACATATTCATTAATAACATTCATCAATCTTAATGTATCTTTGAAAGACTTGATGTGCTCTTCTACTATTCTTCCTCCTAAAGGAGAGAAGGACAATATATCCTCATGCACATCCTCTAGGATGGTAATAGCAGATATGACCAACCAAGGTGGTTGATCCATAGGATGGTTAACAAGGTGAGTGTTCCTTATTGGGTAAGGTGTTCTGGCTCTATTATTAATAGGGGTAGTAGGTATAAATCTAGGCCTTCTATGATTTGACAAGGGTGATACTAGAGGACTAGCTTGAGCACTAGATATGGTCACTCTCCTAGATGATTCCAATACAACTCAATATAAAGACTAACCTCTTTCATTAGAGGTTCAGACACTCCTTTTATCACCAAAAAGAATTTTGATGCAGTTTTTATGCACACCAATATTCATAACGAGGTAGCCTCTAACATTTTAGGATCTCAATGGAGATAAATGCCACTCTAAGACACGAGTTGTAGGTATGTGATTTTTTCAACTAGGTGATGGAATAACAAGGAGGGAATGTAGGTTGTTAACCAAGATTATGAATGGATGAATGATCTATAAAATAAAGTCAAAAATAGGTGAGTTGGTAGGTAGATGGATATTAATTTAGAGTGGGGAGATCTCAAAAATAAAGTCAAAAATAGAGTGAAGGGTAGATAAAAAAAGAAAGAATCTATGAATTCAAGAATTGCCTTTTAGGCTAGATTCCTAATGGAAAAGTGATTTCAGAACCAATGTTTGTATCTACATCTACTGCACACACACACAAAAACATGATCAACCAGTCTAGAAAAGTTTGATATAGGAAACTCAAAGATCTGGGACAAAGGTTTCTCCTTTTAGAGTAGTTGTTCCACACCCTTAAGAGATTATGAATTGGACCAGAGAGGTACCTAAGATAGTTGTTGCCCATGCACATAAGATTATATCATTAAAAATACCTCTACACACTTATAAATAGAAAATTAATCAACTTACTTGTAAATAATCAATATAATTAATAATTCCTCAATAGCTTTTGTACATCTAAAACTAGCATATTAATCATAATAGAAAGAATTCCTCATAGCTATTGTACACTAAGAATTTACTAAATCAAACAACCAACAAAGATAGAACCTAATTACATAGAGCTTAGAGAAAAAATACACCAACACATGAGTGATAATAAAAATTAATTATGCTTCTGTATTGAATTTTTTGACCCTTGAAAATGAGGGTTACATATGTTTAAATAAACTTAGGGAGGGGTCTTTTCATCCTCAAGTGCATACAAAATTATGATTACATGGCATAATTAGAACCTCAGTTCTAGCTATAGTTTTAGAGCTGTATGTAATGTATACATATACTTAACTTACACTTATCAAAAATTAAGTTAGCCTTGATAATGTGATGAAATGGGTGCATGCTTACAACTAATTAAGGAAACTTTTACATTAAGTTCTAATCATTAGAAAACTACGAGTACAAAACTCAATGTATTTGAATTGATATACACAAAATTGGATTTTTAGCTAAGGTTGAGTAGATGTTTGCATGGATGCACTAACTTTTTTAGGAGTCATTGATGTAGATGTTGGTGCTGAACTAGAAGTTACAATGTAAGTCTTCTTCTTTTCCTTTAACTCTAGTCAACACTTGTGCCCCACATCATGTTGCTGCCTGATGATATCTAAATTAAGTAATGAGGGTCTATGTACCCTGTTAACCTATTCAAAGAGCTTTGCATGTTTTGCCTTCATATTTTGGATGTTTATCCTAAATATATCAACTTTTGTTACCTTATTTATTTCAAAACTCAATTCAACTTCAATATATTCAAGTGTTAACCCCTGTAGACTTTGCTTGAAATTATTAGATGATTCCTAAAGGAGTTGATCAAAATTGATTCTACTAATAAGATTATCTATAATTTACCTTGCCTTTGACAATTTTAATTCATCTAAGATTTATAAAATGAGAGTTTCATGTTCTTGATATTTGGCCATTATTGCCCTAGTTTTTGTAATCCATTCTTTATCCTCCTGCATTCCAATCACCACCAAATTGAGGGAATTTGATGTCTCTAATGGTGTCATTAAGTCTAGTTGGATATATGCCTTATTAGTCATGTAAAGAATTAATAAGTTCAACTTATTTTCATCTCTATTCAAATAATTAATAATTTCAACTTATTTTCATCTTTATTCAAATAATTAAATAATTTGTGAGTCACTGCAATGTGGGGGAAATTGAAAAATAGTGGTAGAAGAAACATCCTCCACTTTTGGAGTGAGTAATGGTGTTTTCAATATAACACTGATGGGAACTAAACTAAAAATGGAAACAAAAAAAGAAACTTGGGAAGAAGGGTCTGGGTTTAGCCTTCTTACTTATTTTATCATCTTTCCTTAGTGACTTCCCTTTATCAGTTGTAAGGCTTAGTACCTTGGCTCTTTCTAATTCATCCTCTTCATCTATGTCTTATTTTGCTAGTAACTATTGGGTACCTGAAGGTGTGCATATTTGAGGTTGGTCAATAGTTGGGTTTTCTATGAGGGGAGGAGCCCTTGGATACTTTTTATAGAAAATTGTAGCTTTGGGAGTTGAAGAGGAGCTTTATTTAATTGAGGTAGTAACAACCTCTTGCACTATAGATGTCTATAATGGTGGTGCAAATGGATGAGATTCACCTTATACATTATAGGAGTCCAAGTCAATTGGATCATCTTGAGCCCCTCTATACTCAACTTCACTTAGACTAGGTTATTTCTTTATAACCTTCATCATTTGGGGATCTTTCTTATGCTCAGTTTCATCTAGACTAGGCTCTCTTTTGACATTTTTCAATAATAGGGGAGCTTCTTGAGAAGGCTCCCCTTGTTCCTTTATTTGTTATTGGGGTATATTACCCCAAAAGTCTGAATTAGTCCATCCTCTAGGGTTGGATACCTTGTATGCATCTCTTATACTAAAATTGAAGGTTCTTGCTGAATAATCCTTAAATGATACTCTTTTAGGCCTGCAAGTTGTGCCCTTTCTAAGATTTGGGCATCATCCTTTGCATTTTGGAAAAAAAAATCATGGTCATAGGGAACATGTTGGTATGGAATACCAAAGCCTTGGATATGCTTTTGAATCCAACCATGGGGGTCCTTATCTCTATGTGGCATAGTAGGCAAATGATAATGCTTCCTCTTATTTCCTACATCCATGAAATGCTTCCTCATTGTATAAGACATTCAATCTATGATCATGTGGGATCCATAAAATTTGCCCTTCTTCTACTTTATCAAATCTTATTCCACACTCCACTAGAGATGAAATGCAATTTCTTGCTCTGTGAGCTTATTTGGCATATACTTGGGGAGGCATAGGGGTTGAACTTATGGTCGGAGACCATGATCACCATATAGTTTGGGTGTAACCAATAGTCACCCTATGGAGCCCATATATCTACTATACTCTTTGAAATTCTAGGTAGTGGGGCCTCATGAATTGCCTGCCATACTTGAGGATATGCATCCTATGTAATCTGGGCGATATTCCTTATATATGCATATATGTCCATAAATTGATAATAATCACAAATATGATTTTATATACAATCATTAGTTGGGATCTAAAGCTCCCCAAGATCCCTATACACTGTGCCCATTATTACATCTAGAAGGTAAGACATCATATAAAAATGGCCTACTAAATTGGGCCTCTTGCCTTTATGCAGAACTTGCTCCCTCATCTTAAGACTGATAATATCTCCCAAGGTAAAATTCACATAGCTAGTCATTAGCATATCTAGTAATGGCACCCAATCCATGTGGAGAAAATAACATAGGTATGCCATATAGTCTATTTAATATGGCCATCCCAATATGAACCCCCATTCTAAATTTGCTAATGGGGGTGGGAGATTTTCCCTTTAGGACCATAGTCTCCCTAAGAAGAAGCCATGAGATCATAAATTTCTCAATTAAATTATGCTTGTTTCACAGTACCAACCTATGTTTATCAAATATAGCATCTAAAATCAATAAAGATAAGTATCTTTGGAAATCGTCACCAGAGATGCAAGCCATGAATATTTGGTGATTCATGTAATAGAAGAAGGCATTTTGAGTCACCCTATTGGTGAATAACATGTCTCATAGGAGGTTAATACATGGCATGACCTTAGCCTTGACATTCATAAAGTGAAGTATTTATCTCTTAAGAGAGAGTGTTAGTCCCCTGATTTATCTAAGTATGGATCCACACCAACTTAATAACCATCTTGGTGTGAGGCAATCACTTGACATGATTGCTATTTTAGTATCTTTTGTGCTAGCTTGAGAAATTGATGCATATCTTGTGCTAGTTGGTAGGTGGTTAATTGGCACCTAGATTTCAATGTATCTTCATGAGTGGCTACACGTGGTGATCGTAGAATAAGGTGATGAATCCAATGAAATGATCAACAAAGGCTCCATCTCAGCATCCAACATGTGCTCTCCACCCTAGTAAGGAGATGTTCCTATGTGCTATAAAACCAAGCTTGAACCAATGATCAAAGAGATGTGAATAGATGTAACGAAGCTCTAAAGAAATGAATCTACCTGTTTTAGCCACAATTAAAAATGAGGCTTAGCTCAGATGCCTTTCAAGCTTTATTTGTATATGCCCATGCTCACCTCTAATCTTCTAGGTTATTAAATATCTTGAATTATACATGCACTCTATTTTAAGCAATATGAAATCTATTCAGTATTTAAAATTTAAGTAATGAATAAGAATGGTGACATTTATTCATGGTGTTTTTCATTTGAATGTCTTTGCTTCACTATTGAATTATGAAATGAATGTAATAGTTATAATGGTATAATTTTAATATATGAATGATAAGTTTAAGTAAAGATCTAGTTTAAGTCATTAATGTTAGCCCTGTATAAAGATGATGTCAGCATAATCAGTTAAATAACCTAAGTGTAAATAAGATCTCATGCCAGGCAATGATATGCATGCATAAAATATGAACCCAATTGAACAAGTGAACTGAATCAACCCCTCGACCCTTTAAAAATGTCTGAATGATGCTAAGCTTGGTGAAACAAAGGTTTGTGCCAATGTGACTATAGGTTCACCCAAATATAGGCTTGTACCCTTATAACCAAAATGAGATCCCCAAGTAGGCTTGCACCTATAGATCACTAGAATTAGCCAAGAAAATACTTGCACCAATGAATATTATAAAATCCTTTTTTAAATGACCAAGTCTCAAATATGATGAGTTGCACCACGATACAACTAGCTCAACATGGGCCCTGGTCCTTTCTTTGTTGTGCTTTAGGTGAGTGCCTTATGTGAATTGATGCCAACATAATTGAGTGACAAATGTTGAGTGCTATAAGAACATTCCATGTTTTCACTTAGTTATAATGAGTCTAAAACTGACTTGGATAACTAAATAAACACCCAACTTCATAAATGATGAATTGAAACCCCAATTATTCTACAACATTTTGTTTCTATTATCAGGGTATGTGTTAAATTTTGTTGTTATGATGGTGCAATAGAATAATTCTCTAACTCTCCTTTGAGAACATCGAGTTCTAGCTATAATAGGTATAAGACAAAATTTTAATGAAGCACCCAACCTGTAGAGGACAAAAATTGAGGAAGTGGGTCTAGAATAACCTATATGATGATCTGTATGAGGTATTATTTTATGAACTACCTAAGCATGTATATCAATAGTTGGCTACCTATGTAACCCATAGAATATAAAGCTATGGACAATGCCTTGAGTGTATGAGAGAGTGCTTAGAAAGACTTGAGACTCTAAATGCCACTTGGACTAAATTAGTAGATAAATGGTGGTAAGGAGTGATGAATAGTTATATGTTTGAGTTCACTATTTATACATACTCCTGCCTTGAAGAAGTAGAGTATCAATTTTTGAATGAACGTAGAGGAATATTTATGAAATATTTTGACATATAACTCAAGAAAATAATGGTGGATTATGTATTTAAAACTATGATAATGGAAGGTTAAAGTCATTTCGTGCATGAGCAATGCAACGGAGAAGAAGGGGATGTATAGGTGAAGTGTAATGGAAGGGGACAAGTAGATTGACACTTGAGAGATCAAAAGATATATTTATAATAAGAGAAGGCATAGATTGATAAAATATCTAGAACTTAGAAGTGTCAAGAGAACCCATAATAGGTAGGAAGGGCATGGGGAAGGATCTCTTGAATTGTAGTAGTTCTAGGAGGAGAGAAATAATGAAGCCATAGATCGAGCTCAATAGTTGACAGGCGTAGAATGAGCTAGGTTTATATAGAATTTGATAACTAAAGATGCACCTACCCCCATTAAATATATGGTGCAATCTCATGCATTGGATCCCCAACTAGAAGAAAGAAGAGTGATAACTAACCCTATTTTCAACATTGACTTTGACCATTTTGCAGATTTGGAGTATAATTTTGTAATTAAATAAGTTATTCCTTATGAAGAGTCGAGTGAGGATACCTATAGACCATTGGGTGCTATCTCAACAACACAAAATGTGAGCATATGTATTTTAGTTTATTCAGTGTCAGCTGTAAAGATTGGGAAATAACCTAATAGAAGTGCCTGGGGCCATAAGTGAGTAGTAAAAAACCATCATCATCTATGGTACCTATAGTAACAATGGGACCAGTGCCTAACCTAGTGGATGGAGGCATTAGAGGACCATTGCCAAGAAAATTACCAGGGGGTAAGTGCCTTAGATGCTATTTTCACCTCTGTAATATATTTATTACAATATGGCCATGTACCTACTAAAGTATTGTGGCATGGAGATTGCCATAAAATATGTGCTAAAGTGTGAACTACAATGGTGTACTTGGGGTATCACCCAATTGGAGTGCAAGGTAACCTAGTTCATGACAAATCTACTAGATCATGCCCATACTTGGTATGGGAAATTTGACCCTAACAAGGTGATGGTAGATTATGACACATTGAAAGAAGCATTCCTGAAGGAATTCAACATACCAAAGTTTGAATAACAAAACATCATTGTGCTCAAGGAGATTAACCAAGGACTTTTAGAGAGTGTGTGCCTATATTATGTAAGGTTAAAGACTCTCCTTTACAATATTATTTATGACATACACCCCTCCCAACATGTGAAATGGTTTATTGGAGAATTGCTAGTTTTATCCAGAAGAGTGCTTTTCATAAAGACATTCATAGACCCTTGTGAAGTACTTGAAGCTGCACTTAGAGCTGAGGTAGTTAGAAGCACTAACATAGGGATCAACCCATTCATGGAGGCACAAATTATGTCTATAACCTCCCAAATCTAGAATATAACTATTAGTTCATCGTAATATGCTCAAAGTGGATTATGGTTCACTGACTATGAGATGGAAGGCCATAACAGAAATAATTGCCCTTGAAGAATGTGCACACATTGATTCTAAGCTATGTTGTCTATCAAAAAAGACATGATGTTTTTAACTAACCCTTGTTATAACACACTAATTAGGTTAACACAACCATATATTACCCATTATGTGATGCCTACACTCATACCATGGTTGATTACTGAGTAATTGATGAGATATGCAAAAACATGGAAAGAGGCACAAAGAAGGCCACTAAAATAGTTAGAGGGTAGGAGACCCAAGGAAATGAGGGTTATGGCCAATATAATATAGGCTATGGGGTGTAAAGAGGCACTAGAGGGTGGGGTGGAGGATACGATGGAGGAAGATTCCCATCGCACTCATGTTACAAGTATGACTTGATAGAGCATTATCAACATGATTGTCTTACACATCCAATGTGTGGGTATTGTTAAGGAAAACATAAGGTCAAATAGTGTCTCAACTTGTAAAAAAATTGACCCAAGGTAGGCCTGACATATACAAGTGTGTAGGAATGATCAGGTGTAAGCTGAAAGTGGAGAAATGGAATTCAAAGGTGTAATTGACCAATGCAGAGACAATCAAAGTACAAGTGACTACTTGGAGTGGATTCACAACTAAGCCACCAATTTTTCCAATGCTTGAGTTGTACCTAGAATATGGGGAATAGAGATGCACTAAGCCTATCACATGTTCAAAACCCAAAGTTATGCCCCAGACCTTGTACACCAAAAAAATATTTTGTAGTAGACAATGAGCATCATTCAAAACCTACAAGGAGAGATCTAATTGGTAAAAGACCTAGAGGCACATGATGCTACTTCTTGAAAGAATCAAGATGGACAAGAGGCTATAATACAAGAGATAACAAATATCCATTTCCTCTTATAGATAGAAGGAATGTTTCCCCTATTAAAAACACTGCTCTTGGAACATGTGGGGCAAAATCAAGTTGAAGTCACTATAACACACATGGAGAGGGCGTGAGAAGTCAGGCATACACAAAATGTGGAGTATAATAAAAAACTCCTTATGAATGCCACCATTGCTAGATGGCATGTATGTGAGGTCCTTTTGGACATAGGCATTGAGGTCAATATCTTGACCAAGAATGCCTAGGATAAGATGGGTAGGCCAACTCTGAGGCCCTCCCCTCATGTGATTTTTATGGCTAACAAGACTCAAGCACAACGAATCAAAATTTTTAAGAGCACAATTATAGATATCATAAGCATTGAGTTTCATGCTAAATTTAAGGTGATTGAGTTTGAAAAGTAAGATAATTATCTAACACTTTTAAAAAGGCCATGGTGTTACGTAACTAACATAGATATGTGCTTTAAGAGGTGATACATGACCTTTGAAAATTGTAAGGAGAGGGTAGCGATTCCCATATAAAGTGACCAAGGGCACCCCTATGTAGAGAGTGTTGATCTTGAGGATGAAATCAACCATATATACAACATCATAGCATAAGGTACCAAGACTCTCAAACTCAATGACCAAGGAGTGCTTTCTTGGGAAGATAAACAATTGACCTCAGACACCATCAACATTGCTTGTGACTAACGGGTTGAATAAGCTTATGAAACCATTATTCAAAGCTATTGCTTAGTGTATATGAAGGCATAAAAAATTATGAGGATTGGCTGGGTTTAGATTGATCACACTCTTGAGATATGGGTCCCCTATGCCAAGAAGAAGAAAAAAAGAGTGCTTTGCTTGAGTAAAGGCAAACTTGGTGGTGCTCCCAAGATAAAAGGGGAGAAATCCTATGGAAGAGTATGTCTATGACCTTAATTCATGCATCCCAAAGGAGGTATAAGGATGGGTACACTAGTGTATACTTTGAGGAGTACTGCCACTCATTGGTGGGTAGTGTAAAGGCCTATCTTGCCAACTTGGAAAGATGTGAAAGGAGCCATTTACACTAGATTCAGGAAAGTCAATGAGGACTTGGACATCTCTACCTACTCCAATGATTTTAAACCTATGACACATGAATTTATTGTTGGGGATCAACCAACAAGTGGTATCAGAGCTCAGGTTGACTAATAGGTGTTTCAGATCTGGTTAGTGTGTATTGATTACAGGTTACTCACAGGGATTTCTGTTTGAGTGGGAGAAGCAATGGCAGAAGAAAGTAAACTAAGAATGGAGAAGTTTAATGGCAAGAATTATCAACATTGGAGAATGCAGATAGAGAATTATCTGTATCAGAAAGATCTATACTTACCGTTAGGTGGGGTTTCAAAGAAGCCCAAAGACATGGATGATGAAGAATGGAAAGTTCTTGATAGAAAGGCTCTTGGATCTATAAGATTGAGTCTGGCATCTACTTTGATATCTAATTTATCACAGGCAAAGTCAACAGTAGAGTTAATGACTACTTTAGCAAATTTATATGAAAAACCCTCAGCTTTAAATAAGGTATATCTTATGAAGCAGTTATTTAATTTGCAAATGCAGGAAGGTGGATCTGTATCTAATCATCTAAATGATTTCCATGGAATTGTAAATCAATTAAATTTAGTCAAAATAGTGTTTGATGATGAAATTAAGGCTCTTTTAATATTATGTTCTTTGCTTGAAAGCTAGCATAGCTTGGTAATGGTAGTTAGTAATACTGCTTCTGCTTCAAATATTTTAAAAGTAGAGGATGTTGTTAGTGTAATCTTGAATGAAGAAATTCGCAAGAAAAGCACAGAGGAAACATCAGGGAATGCTTTAAGTTTTGAGAGCAGGGGAAGGCAAAAAGAGAAGGGCAAGAAAGGGAGATCAAGGTCTAAGTCAAAGATGAGAGGTAGATCCAAATCCAGAAATGGCAGGAAGCCACAATGCTGGAATTGTGGAAATATAGGGCACATAAGCAAAGATTGCTAGTCAAACCCTAAAGAAGACAATCAGCATGAAGGTAAGGAAGAAGCAAAAGTTGAAGGTATTGCACAAGATGCTCTTATATTCTCTTTGCATAATAATATAGAATCTTGGGTTTTAAATTCTGGTGCATCTTTCCATGCAACCCCTAATAGAGAATATTTTAGTGACTATGTCCATGGAGATTTTGGAATAGTTTATTTAGGGGATGATGAGCCTTGTAAAATTGTTGGAAAAGGAAAAGTGCAGCTGAAAATGCAGAATGGCAACACATGGGTGTTGAGAGATGTCATGCATGTTCCCAGCTTGAAGAGGAATTTGATTTCTGTAGGAAAGTTAGGGGATGAGGGTTGTACAGTAACTCTCACCGCTGAATCTTGGAAGGTGACCAAGGGTGCACTTGTATTGGCCAGAGGTAAGAGAGTAGGTACTCTCTATTTATGTAATTGTATTACTAATAATTCTCCTTCTGTATTATCTACTTTAGATGTGGATGCAAAATTGTGGCACTCTAGGCTCAGCCACATGAGTGAGAAGGGAATGTCTATTCTTAAGTCAAAAGGTAAGCTTTCAAATTTGAAAAGCATAGATCTAGAATTTTGTGAGCACTGTATTTTTGGAAAATAGAAGAGGGCAAGTTTTCTCAAGACTAGGTCAACAAAGAAGAAGCACAAATTGGAGCTTGTTCACACAGACGTGTGGGGGCCAGCTCAAGTTGCTTCTATTGGAGGATCACGGTACTATGTTTCTTTCATAGATGATGCTACAAGAAAGGTATGGGTCTATTGTATAAAGAAGAAATTTGATGTTTTTGACACTTTTAAGATTTGGAAAGCTATGGTTGAGAATGAAACAGGTAGGAAATTGAAGTGCCTTAAATCTGACAATGGTGGTGAGTTCTACAGCTATAAGTTCAATTGGTATTGTTATATGCATAGAATACGTAGGCAAAGGATGGTTCCAAGGACACCTCAGCAAAATGGAGTTGCTAAAAGGATGAACAGAATAGTAATGGAGTGTGCAAGGTGTATGAGATTGCATGTTGGTTTGCCCTTAGAGTTTTGGGCAGAAGCTGTGGATACTGCAGTGTACTTGATTAATAGAGGACCCTCTACAGCTCTAGATGGTGGAATTCCAGAAGAGACATGGATAGGTAAAAAGGTAGATCTCTCATTTCTCAAAGTTTTTGGTTGTGAAGCCTTTGTGCAAGGAAAATAGAAAGAAGCTGGATGCTAAGTTTATGAGGTGCACATTTATTGGCTATGGCTCTGATGATTTCAGATTCAGGTTTTGGAATCTAGGAACTAATAAAATAATTAGAAGCCATGATGTTGTTTTCAATGAAAAAGTGATGTATAGTGATCAGCTTAAGAAGCTGAATCAATCTAGGCAAAACAATGGAGAATTGGATGAGGTGACGGTCCAAAATGAGCTCGCAAGAAAAATTAATCATAGATAGGAAAACATAGAGACTGACATCGGTCAGGCAGGAACCAACATCGACAATATAGGAACCAATGTCGGTCATATAGTGACTGACATCGGTCAGGCAGGAACCAACGTCGGTCAGGCAGAACTGACATCGGCCAGTAACAGGCCTGGAAGTGACCGAGGTCGGTCACTGTCAAAGAATTTGGGTAGATAGCGTGTTGTGAATGAGTCTTAGATGCCCATCAGGAGGTCAAAAAGAGTAAGTAAACCTCCAATTCGATATTCCCCTTCATTATTCTATTTATTGCTTACTGATGGTGGAGAACTAGAGAGTTTTGATGAAGTAATATAGGTGGAATCCAAGAATCAGTGGGAGCTAGGCATGAATGAGGAGATTGATTCCTTGAAGGAGAACCAAACATGGGATTTGGTTGAGTTGCCAGCAGGAAAGAAGACACTGAAGAATAGATGGATCTACAGATTGAAGGAAGATGAGAATGGATAGATGAGATATAAGGCCAGGTTGGTAGTGAAAGGATTTGCACAAAAACTAGGTATTGATTTTGGTGAGATTTTTTCTCTTGTTGTTAAAATGACTTCTATACGGACTGTATTGTCTTTATTTTCTATTGAGGATTTGCATCTTGAGCAGCTTGATGTTAAGACAACGTTTCTTCATGGAGATTTGGATGAAGAAATATATATGGATCAGCCGGAAGGATTTGAGGTCAAAGGTAAGGAGAAGATAGTGTGCAGATTGAAGAAAAGCTTGTATGGCCTTAAGCAAGCTCCTAGACAGTGGTATTTGAGATTTGATAGGTTTATGACTGAGCATGGATACAATAGGTGTCAATCTAACCATTGTGTGTATTTTAAGAGATTGAATAATGGTAGATATATTATTCTGTTGTTGTATGTAGATGATATGCTGGTTGCATGATCACACATGCAGGATATCTCTGAGCTTAAGGTGAAATTAACTCACACATTTGCCATGAAAGATTTGGGAGCAGCAAAGAAAATCCTTGGCATGAGTATTAAGAGAGACAGGAAAAATCACAGGTTGATTTTGTCTCAAGAGGATTATGTGAACAAGGTGTTGGAGAGGTTTAATATGCAGGATGCAAAACCGGTAAGTACACCTATGGCTGGACATTTTAAATTGAGTAAAGAATAGTGTCCTAATTCACATGATGAGGTAGAGTACATGAGTAGAGTTCCATATGCTTCTGCAGTAGGGAGTTTAATGTATGCAATGGTATGTACTAGATCGGATATTGCCCAAGCAGTGGGAGTTGTAAGTATATGGCCAATCTAGGGAAGGAACACTGGAAAGCAGTTTAGTGGATTCTTAGATATCTGAGAGGGACCAATAGTAGGCATTTGTGCTATGGAGGTTTAGATACTTCTCTACATGGTTATGTAGATTCAGATATGGCAGGTGATTTGGATGGTAGAAGGAGCACCACAGGATATGTTTTCACTGTTGGTGGAATGATAGTTAGCTGGATATCAAAGTTGCAGAAGGTTGTTGCCTTGTCAACTACATAAGAAAAATATATTTCATTCATAGAGGCTAGCAAAG
The DNA here is from genome assembly GCA_037957365.1 of Torreya grandis. Classification (NCBI taxonomy): domain Eukaryota; kingdom Viridiplantae; phylum Streptophyta; class Pinopsida; order Cupressales; family Taxaceae; genus Torreya; species Torreya grandis. Next base: position 1,287,592 of record JARHVA010000480.1, on the reverse strand, counting down.
AGATGATATGGATGACACGGTTCATGGAAGAGCTTGGAAAGGAACAAGAGAGTTGCAGATTATACAGTGATAGTCAGAGTGCAATTCATTTGGCTAAGAATTCAGCCTTTCATTCAAGAACAAAGCATATACAGCTTAGGTACCACTTCATTAGACAGGTATTGGAGGATGGTGAGTTGAACCTGGAGAAGATCCATACATATAAGAACCCTGCTGATATGTTAATCAAGCCGGTAACAAAGGAGAAGTTGAATCTTCATTCAACATTTGTAGGTCTTCATGATTGAGTTTGAAGATTGATCTAGAAGATGTTGCTGTACAGGTACTGGTGCAATTGTTTATCTCCAAGTGGGAGATTATTAAGGTGTGGAGCTAAAAGCTTCACCAAATGAGCGAGTGCAGAAGTTACAAGAATTACACAATCACTAGTGTCAGTCAGGAGTGACCAATGTCGGTCAAGAGTCGACTGGGAGATGCCGGTGTCGGTTATGTTTGGTCGATGTCGGTCAGGTGTAGATAGGCAAGGACCGACGTCGGTCACCTGTGCATCCAAAATGCTATTTCTATGGACAAAATAGAATGTTTGCATGGTAGGATTAAGTGTTAGTCTTAAGTTCGCATCTCTATCTTTAGTAAGACTGTTTAGAGCCCTTGATTAGGAGGTGCATCTAATGGCTGTAATTGTATGCTCATGTTTCCTAATATTATATATAGGATTAGATCTTCATAGCTTATTGGAATTGGACAAGAACAATACAAGATTGTATATGTGTATCAATCCAGGTTGTTGGAATTTATTGTAATTGAGAGAGAGAACTCTTGAGGGAAAGAGATCTAGAAAGAGATCTGTACATCTGAGAGAGGTGTGGAAGAAAAGAAGTTTATTCAATTTTATTCCTTCTGTAAAGAGTTTAATACAAGTTTTCAGGGTGGTTTCTTGTATCTCTTATTCTTTGCTATTTCTAATTCTAGTTACTTATCATTCTGGTTTAATTTCGTATTTAATTGCTTTCATATAGTAATCAACATTGTTGGTTGATCCCCAATATTTATATGAGTAAACTTGGACTATCTATAGGGAGAATGCCCCAAAGAACCTATATAAACAATATTTTTAACTTTTATCAAATATTAATACTTTATATCTTGTAGGAACCTATTGAGACTCAATCTCTCTGAGTACATGCCCTAAGGGGTACACTGAGAAAGGGGTGGGCAGACCTTTGGTACTTCATAAGATTATTGTCCCTTTTTGCCATATTATTACCAATCCAATTAGTTCCTAAAACCTTTCCCTAAGTTGTTTCTCCTCCTTTGCACAATCTTCTAGTCTTTTTCCTATTTCTATCCTTCATTTCCTTGCTTGGCACCCTTTTGACTTGTTTAACATACTAGGTTGACCTAGTCAACCTAGTATAGTTTAGGGACCCTTTCTCTCTTTTGGTTTGTTGACCTCCCTACCAACCTAGCATAGACCTAATGAGTTAGCCTAAAAATGTGCTAGGTCAACCAGGTTGACCTAGCATAGCTAACATATCTGAATGATTTTAGGGTAAGTTATACCTATAAATATAAGGTCATTTCGATCATTATTAGAATATGAAATCAAGATTTATTATTCACTTGCGCGTCTTCACAATCTACTCTTCCACCATTCTACTTGAAGAGACTTAGCTTAGGTTTCTTATTTTGGAAAATCTAGTCTTGTGGATAGGTCTTGGATGCTTTGGCCTAACAAAGTGATCCTTATGAACCACAACAACCTCTTGTAAAGCCCCATTATCTAAGGGAGAGATTGAGTCTTGATGGGTTCACATTTAGGTAAGTATATTCTAACTTTGTTCTCTTCTCTTTTAGTAGATATAAGTAAGATAAGTATTGGCTCGAATAATATTACTCTTCATATTTCATGTATTAAGGTGTTACTCATACTTACTTTATCTAAAGTTCCCTATACATGTTTTGATTGATTTTGCTTTTCTAACTCCTCACTTTGTGCCACAAGCTTTGGTGTGCACTAGATTAGATTTACTTTTATTGTTATTAGATTAGTGAAATATTAAATCTTAAGACTCTTTTAGGGTTATTATTTAATTGTGTTAGACTGTAGGCTTTGAAATCCTACCTCACATGGTGTGTTGTGATAAGTGATCCCATAATCAGGTCTATCAGATCCTCACATTGGTCATGCTCCTACTTAACAATTGTATGCCCCCCAATTGGAAGTATAGGTGTGCTCTATCCCATCTGATCCAGGATTGATTTATGGACATGATGCATTTTTGATTACATACATTATAGTGAACCTGATGTGAATCAAACCCTTGCAGGATTTCTTTCACTTATTTCATTTCTATTCATCATTATTTTCATCATATCTTTACTATGTTGGACTGATCCTATCACCTTATTATTTATCTCTATGCATAAGTTTGCAAGAATAGGTAACTGGCTCAACTAGCTCGACCTAGTATAGGTTTCAAAACTTTTAGAATTTTGTTCAGATAACTAGATTGACTAGCTTGACCCAGTGTAAGTTTTTCAAGTTTTTAAACTTCCTGTTTAGCCTACTAAGTTGAGCAGGTTGACTTATTGTATTTCAACACTTTTTTAGTAGGTTCCTGTATAGCTTGATCGACCAGATCAACCTAGTTTACAAGTTTTTGCCAATTTTCTCCAAGGTCTTAGATAAACAATATCCTCATTTTCATCTCTAAAAAATTTAGGTCAGTTTCTATTCATCTATATCTTTCTTTTTCTATATTTCCTTTCACAGTTTGTAGTCTTCAAAACTACCTCCGCATAGTCAACTAGGTTGACCTCTTAGACCTAGTTCTATGTTCTATGTTTTCTGAAATAACTAGGTTGACCTGACCAACCTAATTCAATTTTAGACTTTGCTTTGATAGTATAGGTTTGACCCTATTGATCCTATTCTATATGATTGTCCATATAGTTTCTCAACTATACCTTGTTTTAAAGTTGGAATCAACCATATATGTTAATCACATCTTTCTTTTCAATTATTTACATGCTTAAAATAGTTCACATAGTCTAATTAGGGGAATTTTAATTAATTTCTTAGTTGTACTATTTTTTATTCTTTTTGCACACATGGCAAAACCACATAAACATCAATAAATGTTTAAACATTTGACTACCTAGGCCAACCTACTTGGATTTCATCACTAAGGGGGAAGTCGACTTGATGCTTTGGTCAAGCATAACATGGGGTTAATGGTATATTTTGGCTAAGCACCCATTACTCTTATTGTTGTGGTGTGTGAAGTGAGGGGGTAGGCCCAAATACCAAGACTGTATCATTACCAGTATAGTCCCTTTCATCCTAAACTTACCTGAAACTATCCATGTATTGCTATCTAGTACCTTACTTATAGCCAACTTCCTTTCACATTTAAATTTATTCTTAATAATCTGATCAACATTCTAGGTTTACCAAGTAGCTAGCTTTACTTTCAAGTTGTTTGCTTTTTCTTTGATCAATTGTGTGTGCAAAAGTTTGCATTAGCTAATGTTAGTGCAAGATTTTGCTTTGTGTGCATCAATTTAATTGGCCAACATCAATTCAGTTGATTGTGTGTTTCATTTTTGCACTTACTTTCTTAGATTAGCTACAAATTGTCTTATTTCATTTCTAAGCTTGTTATCAACCTTTTTCTCTTCCCTATTCATTATACTAGGTCAACCTGGTTGACCCTATACTTTTTACAGCTTTTGTGCACTGCACTAGATCGACCTGGTCAACCTAGTATAGTCTGCAAGCCCTGTTTCCTACACTAGGTTTATTTGGTCAACCTAATTTTGTTTCTTGCCTTTCCTATTTTTTAATCCAATTTCTCATTTATACAGTTTTGCATCTTATTCATCTCTCTTCAGTCAGAATGAGGTCTCCTATCAAAATATTTTTGGACAAACTAAATACATTTAGATACTATATGAGATGTTCATTCCTTCCTCTCTTTTCCTCTGAAGAGAACCATCACTCTTTGATTTGAGTAACATTTCAGGTGACAATTCGGGTGACGGTTTTACCCCAATTGGTGGTAGAACTTTTGGGAGCCATAACTTTTGCACCATAGCTCTGTTTGACTCCCCGTTTGAACCATTGGAAAGATAATAATAAGGGGGAAAACATGAGATGGAATGGAGATTTTATTAGTGGGTTTTGATCCCTAAAAATTAAATAGAAGTTCTCCAAATTTCAATTTTAGTAGTGCAGTCTAAAAATAATAAGTTTCTAAAAATAGTAATTCCTTGAATTCTGTATTGTTGTAAATCATGGAAGTAAAACCACCTAATCTCCCTTAAGATTGGTGAACTTACACATACTCCTCCTGCCTTCAAAATGTGTATAAATGAAGATGTAACCCAAAAAGGAAATCAGACATCTCTTCTCAGAGATAGGCATTTGTTTGGATTTACAAATTTGATCAATAAAACATCTCTTCTCAGAGATAACATTATTACAATTATGTTATTATTGTTTCTTGAATTATATTTCAACCAAATCTCTTAAGTTTTAGATTAGTGTTATTAGAGTGGTTTGTCTTAAGAGTGTATGATCCCGAGGATGAGGTCAGACTACAAGAAGCTTAGGTAGAAAATACAAGATCTAGGAGACTATCCACCTATTCACTCCAAATGACCTCAAATGGTAGACAACATCGAGACATCTGATCCTTTCATGGAAATGGTGAATGAATCCCTCCAAAATTAGTAAGCACATATTATACAACAATTTTCCCAAATTATCTAATAAATCTTGATGGAAAATTCTAGCTCCTCATCTGCACCCCTACATCCTTTCAGTGCCCCAACACCCTTCAAGGTTTAAGTGAATTTTGATATCCCTAAATTTGAAGCAAAAATTAATGCTGATGTAGTATAAAATTGGTTGGATCAATTGTCTTCCTATTTTTCTATAAATAAATTCATCGATAAAGAGAAGATCACTTTTGCTCTTTTGAAAGCATCATTACCTATCAAAAATTGGTGGAAAGTGTATAAAAAGAGATTCAGTATGGATGATATTGTCCTTGAGGTGGAACCTACTTGGGATGATTTAATAGAAGTTGTAAAGGAAGAATACTACCCCATTAGAGCATATGATGATCTGTATATAGAGTGGCAACAACTTCACCAAGGTAAGGAACAATCTGTTTAAGATTACACTAACATTTTTCATTCTTTATCTATGAGATTGGGCATCTAGGAAAGTGAGAAACATAAGGTTCTCAAATATCATGGTGGACTAAAATGGTATATATGGGGGGAGATGAAACTCTTCAATTTGGAAACCCTTGATGAGGCGTACAAGTTCATGATGAAGATTAAACAGAAGCATGGAAGAATGAATATGAAGAGTCAACCTTTAAAATGGAAAAGTGACAAAGAAGGTCAAACACAAGGCCAAAATTGGAAGCAAAAGGAAGGGAAGACTAGAAAATGGTATAATTAACATAAATTTGGAACACACTCCAAAGAAGAATGTCGAGCCATCAAGTCCCTACTTTCTGAGTCACAATCCTCAAAATCTACTACTCTACCTCATACACACCCTACAATTGAAGAGGATGAAGAAGAGATTATAGATGCTGAGCTCAATGCCATCGTTGCTTCATCATAGACCCATGAAGAGAGGCCAGATGACAAGGAAATATTGTTTCACTCTAAGTTATGTGTGAAAGGTAAGCCTATGCATTCATTCTTGATAGTGGGAGTCAAAAGAATTTAATCTCTATTAATGTAATGAAAAGCCTAAATTTTTACATGAAGCCTCACCTAAATCCATATAGTATTGGATGGTTGAGTCCAGGGAGAAACCTTCATGTCACCCACCAATGTCTTCTCTCATATGCATTAAAATTTTTCCAAGATGAGGTCTTATGTGATATGGTCAATCTAGATGTTTGCAATGTACTCTTTGGTTAGCCATTCATGTATGATTGACATAACATCTATGAATCAAGAACTCAAAGGATCTCCTTCACTCTTGGAACACGATGATATTGGGTACCAAAGGTACCACCTTCTACATTTGTCTCCCTAATTAGTGCTAATAAATTTGTTCTCATAGTGGTCAAGCCACAAAAATCCAAAAGACTTGATGTTGCAGCCCTGACTACATAAATAATACAACAATAGAAGCAAATAGATACCAAGTTAAAGTTCATGGCCTTCTATCCATAGACTGATGGTCAAATAAAAATGGTGAACAATTGGGCCATGCACAACTCCACAAAGCACAACCTATTTCAAGTATGCATCGAGAATCAAATTAAAACACAACTGACACTCTTGATGACAAATCTTGATGTAATGAGGACCATTTATTCTCAAGGAGGGAGGAATGATCTAAGCAACATTTTAGGTGATGGTTCTACCCTAATTGGTGGTAAAACTTATGGGAGCCATAACTTTTGCACCATAGCTCTGTTTGACTCCCCATTTGAACCGTTGGAAAAATAATAATGAGGGGAATGCTGTGAGATGGCATAGAGATATGCTCAGTGGTTTTGACCCTAGAAAATCAAATGGAAGTGCCCCAAATTTCAAATTTAGTAGTGCAATCTAAAAATAATAATTCTTTAAATTTTGTATTGTTGTGAATCATGGAAGTTGAACCACTTAATCTTCCTCGAGATTGGTGACCTTCCACATCCTCCTCCTACCTTCAAAATGTGTATAAATGAAGATGTAACCCAAAAAATAAATTAGACATCTCTTCTCAGAGATAGGCATATGTTTAGATTTTCAAAATTGATCAATAACACATCTCTTCTCAGAGATAACATTATTACAATTGTGTTATTCTTGTTTCTTGAATTATCTTTCAACTAAAGCTCTTGAGTTTTGGATCAGTGGTATTAGAGTGGTTTATCTTAAGAGTTTATGATCCTGAGGATGAGGTCAGACTATAAAAATCTTGGGTGTAAAATACAAGATCTAATAGACTATCCACTTGTTCGCTCAAAATGACCTCAAATAGCAGACAATATTGAGACATCTAATCCTTTCAAGGAAATGGTGATTGAAGTGCTCCAATATTAATAAGCGTAAATGCTAAAACAATTTGTGCAAATTCTCCAACAAATCTTGATGGGAAATTCTAGCTCCTCATTTGTACCCCCATGTCCTTTCAGTGCCCCAACACCCTTCAAGGTTTAGGTGAATTTTGATATCTCTACTTTTGAAAGCAAAATCAATGCTGATGTAGTAGAAAATTGGTTGGATCAATTATCTTCCTATTTTTATATAAATAAATTTATTGATAAAGAGAAGATCACTTTTGCTCTTTTGAAAGCATAATTACCTATCAAAAATTGGTGGGAAGTGTATAAAAAGAGATTCAACATAGATGATATTGGCCTTGAGGTAGAACCTATTTGAGATGATTTTATAGAAGCTGTAAAGGAAGAATACTACCTCATTAGAGCATATGATGATTTGTATATAGAGTGGAAACAACTTTGCCAAGGTAAGGAACAGTCTGTTCAAGATTAAATTGACAATTTTCATTCTCTATCTATGAGATTGGGCATCTAAGAAAGTGAGAAATGCAAGGTTTTCAAATATCATGGTGGACTTAAATGGTATATATAGGGGGAGATGGAACTCTTCAATTTGGAAACCCTCAGTGAAGCGTACAAGTTTGTGATGAAGATTGAGAAGAAGCATGGAAGAATAAATATGAAGAGTCAGCCTCCAAAATGGAAAAGTGACAAAGAAAGTCAAATATAAGGCCAAAATCGGAAGAAAAAGGAAGGGAATATTTGGAAATGGTGTTATTACCATAAATCTGGAGCACACTCCAAAGAAGAATGTCAAGTCATCAAGTCCCTACTTTTTGAGTCACAATCCTCAACATCTACTGCTCTAACTTATAAACACCCTATAGTCAAAGAGGATGAAGAAGAGATTATATATTCTAAGCTCAATACCATCATTATTTCATCATAGACCCACAAGGAGAGGTCAGATGACAAGAAAAGGTTATTTCACTCTAATTTATGGGTAAAAGGTAAGCCTTTGCATTTCATTCTTGATAGTGGGAGTCAAAAGAATTTAATCTCTTCTAATGTTGTGAAAATCCTAAATTTTTCCATGAAGCCTCAACAAAAGCCATAAAGTATTGGATGGTTGAGTCTAAGGGGAAACCTCTGTGTCACCCACCAATGTCTTCTCTCATGTGCAATAAAACCTTTCCAAGATGAGGTCTTATGTGATGTGGTCAATATAGATGTTTGTGATGTACTCTTTGGTCAACCATTCATGTATGATAGACATGAAATCTATGAATCAATAACTCAAAGGATCACCCTCACTCTTGGAACACAGTGCTATAGGGTACTAGAGGTACCACCTTCTATATTTGTATCCCTGATTAATGCCAAGAAATTCATTCTCATGATGGTCAAGCCATAAAAATCCAAAAGGACTGATGTTGTAACCCTGAATACACAAATAATACGAAAATATAAGCTAATAGATACCAAGATAAATAATTTCATGGACTTCTATCCATAGACTTATGGTCATATAGAAATGGTGAACAATTGGGCCCTGCATAGCTCCATAAAGCACAGTTCATTCCAAGTATGCATCAGGAATCAAATAAAAACACAAATACCACACTTGATAAAAAATATTGATGTAATGGGGACCATTTATTCTCAAGGAGGGAGGAATGATCTGAGAAATATTTTAGGTGACAATTTAGGTGATGATTCTACCCCAATTGGTGGTAGAACTTTTGGGAGCCATAACTTTTTCACCATAGTTCCGTTTGACTCCCCATTTAAACCATTAGAAAGATAATAATGAGGGGAATGCCATGAGATGGCACAAATATCCACTTGGTATGTTTTAACTGCCAGAAACCAAATAAAAATGCCTAAAATTTCAATTTTAGTAGTGTAGTCTAAAAATAGTAAGTTTTTAAAAATAGTAATTCCTCAAATTCTGTATTATTGTGAATCATGGAATTTGAACCACTTAATCTCCCTAGAGATTGGTAACCTTACACATCATCCTACCTTGAAAATGTGTATAAATGATGATTTAACCTAAAAATGAAATCAGTCATCTCTTCTCAGAGATAGGCATATGTTTGGATTTGAAAATTTGATCAATAAAACATCTCTTTTTAGAGATAACATTATTACAATTATGTTATTCTTGTTTCTTGAATTATATTTCAACCAAAGATCCTAAGTTTTGGATCACTCTTGGGGCACTTCTTATCCTCCTTCTATGAACTATAACATGGTGCAAATAACACCTTAAGATGAATTTGATGGATCCAATCCATTTCATAATTATCAAGACACTTCTAAAAATATCCAAAACAATGTGGGAGTGATTGATACAAATATATTTAACAATCTCACTAATAACCCTTCTTCTAATAACCCTCCCCCTAACACTAATTTAGGGAGTGCTCCAACCAACTCCAACTCACCTCTCGATACAACCCAAGTCTTAGCTCAAGCCATTCAATAAATGAACATCATGAAAAACTATAATACCAACCAAATTATGAAAATTTAACAACATTTAATCAATGTGACTAATCAACCTCCAACTATTCATCCTCAAGCTAATTCTAATTATATTCCTCCACCTCTTAGGGATGCCTTAGTAAATGTTATTCCTCAACCCATAATGAATAACAAGATGCTTCAAACTATTAAAAATAAGACTTTAACTCCCTTCATTGTATCTATTTGTCTTGGTAACATTACTCTAACTATCAAATATGATGGGACTAAAGACCCTGCTTCATTCCTCAAAGCCTTTGGTAACCTTTACAAAGAGTGGATCCAAACTAATACATTTTCCACAAGTAAACTAGTAGTCAAAAACTTCATTGGTGATGTATTAGAATGGTATAATCAACTTCCTCAACATTCTATTTGGCAACTTGAATATTTGGTTAATCCTTTGGTTAAAGAGTTTCAACATAATGATCTTCCTAAAAATTGTCTTAATGACTTCATAAATGCTAAACAATCTTTTAATGATTCAACTCATGAATTTATTAAAAGATGGAAGTATTTAGCTCATAAAGCTGATCATAATATGACTGGTGATAATTTATTCAAACTTTTTATTACTATTCTTACTCCCACTCTTCAATATAGAGTTCAAAGTTTTGCTCCTCAAACTATTAATGAAGCTCTTGACCAAGCTAAGCGTCAAGATTTTATTATGAAGCAATTCAAACCCAATCATAAACTTATTAAAGGATATTTAAAAACATATAATTATATCACTAGTAATACTTCCCAAACCAAACCTAGAGTTTCCAAATCTAATGTTCCTTTACCATCTTATACACCTCTTTCAATTCAATAAATGCAACAATTTTTACCACCCTTAAAACCTTTGATTTATCCCAATGCTACTCCTAAGTGGTATGATCCAAATATATTCTATTGGTTCCATGCTGACATTGGACATTCCCATAAATCTTATAGAGGGATCACTAAGTGTGCCATTTCTTATATGCTTGGTGATGCATTCAACCATGAGCCTATGATCAAACTTCATCATCAAGAGTATGCTACCACATCTCAAAAATGACAAAAATTTAAACCTTATACTTATAATAATCCAAAATATTCTTCAAATAATAATCAATCAAATGTCAAGGATGTTTGTGCTATTGATGTCAATTATTATCTATATTATAATAAATCTCACTATGTCAACATTGCTAAGGTTAATTATCATCATAAACTGGTCCACAAAGATCCTGTTACCAAGCTTAAGAAACCATCTTTAGAATAACAATTGTTTAAAGATATAATTACCATTCATGATGATTTATAAGCACTTGAGTAACAACTTCCTCCTTATGATCCTCTCACCACATCTATACCTATTAAATCTAATTTACCTTCTAAACCTCATGCTGGTTATTCTAAATCACATTGGAATTTTCTTGAAGAACTCAACTCTATGCCTTGTAAGATTCCTCTTATGGATTTGGTTTGCACTTCACCCTATCATCATAAATTTCTTATGGATCAGCTTCAAGAAATTGAATATCCTCTTCCATAAATGAAGAACCACCTTCTATCGATTCTCAACCAAGTAATGTCAATACCATTTAGACTATGTGTCCTTCTTCCAAGCCTTCCATTGAATTTATTGAAGAGGTCATGAACAATGATGAAATTATTTTTCACACCGATGATCAACCTCTCTTTATCAAAGTAGCCATTAATACCACCCTTATTTAAAAAGTTCTAGTTGACAAAGGTTCTAGTATTAATGTCACATCCTTCTAGCTTATTCAACAACTTGGTTATAATAAAGATCATTTTAAACAAACCCATGTTACTTGTTATGGCTTTGACAAGACTAATAAAAAGCCACTTAGCTGTATTTGGCTTCCATTGACCATTGGACCTAGGACTATTAGAACCAATATTATGATCCTTGATCTTCATTTATCTTATAACACTATTCTTGGTTGTCCATGGACTCATCAGATGAGGGCCATCACCTCTTCTGGTAGTCAATGTATTAAATTATTACTAATGGTAAATGTTACAAACATGAAGCTAATGTCAACCCATGCAACATCCAACTTCCCAATCTTAAGCCTCAATATCAAATTCCCATGATTTTTAAGATCAATAGTGTTCCTTTACTTGAGTTCATCAACATGAATCCTAATCTTCAAGTTACTCTTGTGGATTTTGATGATGATGAGCCTAATGAGTTACAACACACTTGCAATACTAGGAAGCTACCTCCATATATTGTAGATTGGATTCCTCCTTCTCTCTTACCCCAAGATCGTATTATTCCTATCATGGATGAGATTACTGATTTTACCTCTTTATGCAATGCTCAAGAGCCTTATTTACCTGAAGTTGCCTTCACTTATAATGATTTTAGAGTGGATAAATTATTCCAAGATCCTCTCACCATGTCCCCTTGTACATTTATCAACATTAGGATTTTACCTTCTGAAACTCCCCCTGATTCTCAAGCATGTATGATTTCTCCAACATATGATGACAACTATATTATGGCTCAAGCTCAATCTAGAGATTTGGATGTCTAGAACTATCAAAATATTTTAGCCCAAATTCATGTCTTAAATAAGGATGTACATACCATATCTACACATCATGACTTATATCCTAAGGGTCATGTAACTCCCACCAATTCTCCACTTATCAACACTCCTTGGGTGGTAGAACAACTTACACCTTATGAACATACAAACACTCCTGCATCTTCTCTACCTCCTATAGATCCTGTCATTTATTCAGATTCTTATCCCATCATTGAATCTATCAACACTCCCATCTCTTTGAATCCATCATCTTCATCTACTTTCAAAACTACACTAGATGTTAAGGCAACTAATGTCTGTCAGATTCATTCTGAATATGGTCGCAATGATAATAAAATTATAGACCTTAAAATAGATGTTGAATATTATGGTCCTCTTCTTACCTTTCCTAGTGATGAAGCTATTATTGAGTTACTTCATGCCAGGGACCCTCAAATTCCTTGATAGCATCATAAACTTGGAAATTTCAAGAATAAAACTCCTTGATTCAACAACTTTGTTGCTAGCATTGATCCTAACACAAATCCAATTTCAGCCTTGCCTAACACACCTTACCATTTTCAAGATGGAAATGCCATGATTATCAAAGAAAAAACTCATATCAAATATGGTACCCCATCTTCTCCTTGACCAATCATGATTTATAGAGAACTCTCATCATCTAAGCATGACAACTTTAGCTTATTCTTAAATAATTATCAAGAGGCATTCACTTGGTCCTACCAAGACATGCTTGACATTGACCCTATTATTGTGGTTCATAACATCATCACTTATCTTGATGATAATCCCATGCATTAAAATCAATAAAAATTCCCACCTAAAGTTACTAATCTATGTCATAAGGAAATCATTAAACTACTAGACATTAAATTCATTAAACCAATGAATTATTTTGAATGGGTTTCTAGCATTGTTCCCATTTGGAAGAAGGTCACTATGGTAATTCACATTTGTATTGATTTGTATAACCTTAATATTTTTTTTCCTAAGGACAACTTCCCCTTACCTTCAATATATGTCATCGTCGATTCCATGGCTAGTTACGAAATGTTATCTCTTATGGATGGCTTCTTGGGATATAATCAGATTCACATCGCTCTCGAGGAACAACATAAGACGACTTTCACCATGGAATGGGGCACCTATTATTATGTAAAAATTACCTAAAAAATGATGGATATATTTACCAATGTGCTATGACATATCTTTCATGGTCTCATCCACAAAATTGTTGAAACTTATGTGGATGATCTAATTGCTAAATCCAAACATCGTAAGAACCATATTTCTATTCTTGCTATCATTTTTGATCATCTCCTTAAATATAAAGTAAGATTTAATCCTTTCAAATGTTTTTTTGATGTCACATCCGATAAATTTTTAGAATTCTTAGTCTCTCTCCGTAGCATTGATGTTGACCTAGCCAAAATTAGTGCTATTGTTAACATGCCCGTTCCTCAATCTATACTTGATATTTGTACTTATTTAGGTAAACTTGGGGTAATTAGATGATTTGTTCCCAAAATGAATTATCACATTTACTCCATTAATTCCCTTATCAATAAAGGTACAACTTTAGAATGGATGGATCCATGTCAAAAACCCTTTGATAATATGAAATAACCATTACTTCATCTACCTACACTTCATCCTCCTTCCAATGATAAAATTTGATTATATATACTTCTTCCACACCTATTTCAATTGGGTAAATGATTTCCCAAAAAGATGATATAGGAAGAGAGTATGCTATTTACTTCATTAACCAAGGCCTCATTGATTATGATATACATTATACTAAAGTTGAACGTGATTGCCTCGCTATCTATTTTGTGGTTGAAAAGCTTCGTCATTATATGCTATACCAAACTAATTATGTCATCATTCATTCTGACCCCCTTCATTATTTATTCTCCAAAGCCTTTCTTCCTAGAGATAGAATTGGCAAATGGATGGTCTTACTTATGGAATTTGATCTCTGCATCATCACACAAAAAGCTGTTAAAGGGTAAGACATAGCTGACCAACTTGGCATAGCTCCCATTCTAGCCACTTCTCCACTTTAAGATGATATACCCAATGATAATATCCTTTTCATTGAAGGTCTTAATCAAGCCATATCACTTAAGGACTATTTTCATAGATTTACTATTGATCTTGAAGCCAATAATCTTGAAGAATCTTCCCCTCCCTCCAATACTACTAAATCAAAGGTAGTTATCAAGGAGATATCTGAAATTAATGTTGACTTGAATGAGGATACTTGGACCCTCCACTTTGATGGTACTAAATGCCTTCAAAGAGCTGGGGTAGGTTGCATTCTCACTAGTCCTCTTGGTATGATCATTCCTTTAGCTTTTCACTTTACCTTTGATGTCACTAATAATATGGCAACATATGAAGATCTTATTTTAGGCATGAGAGCTGATCTTGATTTAGACATCTGATATCTTCATGCTTTATAAAATTCTCATCTCATTTATCATCAAGTTAATGGTGATTACTAATGTAAAATTGAGAACCTTATTACCTATCATCAAATTACAACCACTTTTTCTAAGGACTTTATCTCTTTCACTATCGAGCCTATTCCTCAAGATGAAAATTCCATTGCTAATTCTCTTACCTCTTTGGCTTCTCTCTTTCATTCTCATCAAGTTCTTTCTGATCCTTCATTTATTATACAAATAAAAAAATCTCCATCATCTACCCAACCACCTAATTCACTTATCTACCACATTGAGGCTATGACTATTCGACAAAGCCAGTGGTACCAAGATATCATCTAATATGTAGAACATCAAACTTATCCTCCTAATCTATATTCTCATGAAAAAACATGCATTAATAAACAAGATTTCAAGTATGTATTTTGACATAACATCCTTTACTATCACAACATCGAAGGTACCCTTCTCCATTATGTTATACAAGATGAGGTTCCCCCTCTACTTGAGCAATCACATGGGGGCATTTATGGTGGCCACTATAGTAGACATGCTACAACATGCCAATGCTTGTGTATGGGTTAATTTTGGCATACTCTTGAAAAGGATGCAATTGAATATGTTAAAAAGTGCAATCCTTGTTAGCTTCACAATGATCTTATCCATTCACCTCCTGTTGAGCTTAAAATTATTGAATCTCCTTGGCCATTTTACACATGGGGATTTGATCTCATTGATAAACTTCCTTGCTCCCAAGATTGGCATGTCTTTATCATCACTACCACTGAGTACTTTACCAAATGGGTAGAAGCAATGCCCCTTGTTAATGTTATCAGTCTTACCATTTTAAGTTCATTCTTAACTAAATTATTTACCACTTTGGCATTCCTCATACCATCATTTCAGACAATGATGGTAATTTCAAAAATACATATGTTAAACAAATTTATACCAAATACAAAATCAATCACAAGTTTTCCATGCCTTATCATCTGCAATGCAATGGTCAAGATGAGGCCACAAATAAAAATTTCAAAAGATAATTTGTGAAACTTACATGGATTATCACATTCATCTTTACCCTACACTCTAGGCCTATCAGACTAGCATTCATACTACCACTAGGGCAAATCCATTTTTGTTAGTCTATGGTTTTGAGTCAGTCCTTCCATTAGAAGTTGAGCTTCCCTCTCTTCATATATATCTTCATGGCCTTATTATTGATGAAGAATTACATTAAGCTTGCATTCATGCCCTTGATCTTCTTGATGAACATCATCCTTTTGCATTACAACATAACTACTAATATAAGGCTTGTATTACCAGACAATATACCAATTGTGTTAAAGTCTGCACTTTCAATGTTGGTGATCTTATCATTAAATTAGATTACACCCATGATAAAGAAGGTAAATATGCCCAAAAATGGTGGGGCCTATATTTATTCAAATAAATTCTTGGTCCAAGCACTTACCATCTTCAAACTAATGAAGGCCATGTTTTCAAAGATCCCACCAATTATTAATTCCTTAAAAAGTACTTTGCCTAACCATTTCTTTCTTGTCATGTTTTCTATCTATATATTTCTTGTTTCCAAAATCTGTCACTCATTTTTGGGATAACTTATGAACTATTTTAGTCTTGCATAGCCAAAATTACCTCTTCCCTTCTCAAAAATTGTTTTGAGCATTCAAAATCTTTATTTTTCAAGTTTTTTCAGCAGGTTCAACAGGGTCAATGACTTCAACAGGTGAGCTCTCTCAAAGAAACAAGTTCCCAACACTTTGGCAATTTCAAGATAGGTTCAACGCCGAGGTTCAACCAAAAGGTTCAATGGGTTCAAAGGTTCAACAATGTCAGCAAGCTTAAAGAGTTAAACACTTTAGTAAAAGTTCAAAGTTCAACCGCTTCGGCAAGTTCAATGGATTTAAAAGACAAAGTGAAAAGAAGAAAGATTGAACCATTGAACCATTGAACCTTGAACCAAAAAGGTTCAACTCAATTGGTTCAAAGAAGTTGGTTCAAAGTGGTTGGTTCAAGCAGTCAATTAAATGAGTGAAACACAAGATTGAACCATTGAACTATTGGTCGGTTCAATCAGTAAATTCAATTAGAAGGTTTAAAGGAGTCCCCCAAAGCCCAAAATCCAAAGTGCCATTGTGGAGGGTAGTGAACCAAAGGTGAGTGCCCTTGCGGAGGGCAATGAGCAAAAGTGGACAAAGAGATATCTTTCAGAAAGATTTTTTGTGGCCAAATCTTACAAAGGAAATCCTTCAGACATTTTTTTTGAAGGAATGATCAAAATCCCAATGGAAAGTAGCTAAGGCAAGGGAAGATTTCCTTCAGACAGAATGTCTGAAGGAATTCCTTCAGACATTTTGTTTGAAGGAATTGAAGAAGAAGACCACCCAAAGGAACTCAAAGGGTAGGGACCCTTGCAGGGGGCTCTTAGTGACCAAGAAATGGACCTTCTCAAGGTTTGAAGGGACACCTTCCCTTTAGGAGGTTCCAAAGACATTAAGCTAAAGGAACATTTCTATAAACTCTACAGACCCATTTCTACGAACTCGTTTCTACAGACTCTGCAGGCTAGTTTCTACAGACTCATTTCTATGGACTCCGTAGGTTGATTTTCATAGACTCTGTAGGATCATTTCTATGGATTCCACAGGTTGATTTCTACGGACTCTATAGGCTTATTTCTATGGACTCTACAGATTGGTTTCTATGGACTCTGTAGGCTTATTTCTATGGACTCGAAAGACTTAGAGAAAACAAAGGCTTTTAAGAAAGAGGATGAACCATTGAACCTTTAACCAAAATGGTTCAATAGGTTCAACATGTTTAAAGGTTCAAAGAAATCTCTGAGCAAAATAAAGTGAATGAACTAGAGAAGTGAAGGAATCAAGGAGCTGAGAAGGCCACCTGAACCATTGAAATAGTGAACTAATGACGTCCCTATGGATGTCAAATTTAGGGTAATGAAAGTTCTGTTGATTTTCAAATATGGTGCAGAACCTAAAAACAAACTTAGTGACCAGCTGAAGGAGTCAAAAGAGCCAACAGAAAGGGGAAAGATAGCCTGAGATCTCAAATTACAATAGGAAAGAGGGAAAGACCAAAAATATTTACGTATGAGTTATTCCAGTAGGTGGAACAGTCCACCAAGTAGATATTTGAGTTTGCAAACAATAAAGGGCATGGCCTATTTCTCTCCCATGAAGTAAAGGTGAAGTGGACAGCTGTGTAGATATTTGGTGAAAGACCAAACAACCCATGCTAAGGAGAAGGCATTTGAGATGAATTGACATGTCACAGTTAAGGCAAATGCCTTGTTCTAACATGGCCCTCTTTAACAAAACAAAAAATGCTTTCAAGGCATTGAATGCAGCATGGGCCATTCCATAAAACAAAGTGCCAAGCCTTTCTTGGCTACTATATATTGTAATCTCTTATTTTATGCAAAAGAGATCTTTTTGGTCATAGAAGCAAAACTCTACCAAAATTGAGAGGCGATTACTGAGACTTTGAGCTCAGATTGTTGATCATATTTATTTATTTTGAATGAGAAAGCAGGTTACTTTTATACTTTGTGCTATTATAGCTTGTGTCATTTTAGGAGATTGTTCTTATGTCTATTTCCTGAATGTGTTCTTGTCCATTTTAATGAAATAAGTAAAACTAGTGGAAGTAATCAGGAACGTGTCCTGAAGCCAATTGTGGGAAGACTTTGTGCTGCCATAATTGCCTTTAGTGTGTTTATCTATTTTCTATTTCTGTGTAAAGGACCTTGGGATGACTTTGTGCCCTCATTATCCTTCATATTTCACTCTTGGGCAGTTGAGGTGGAGACTTTGTGCTACACCTCATTCTACTGGTTATTGTGCCCTTGTTGCCAGTTACTTGTTACCTACCTGAAAGAACTCCAACTATTTGTTGCAAGACCACTTCTGAAAGAAGAGAAGTGTTTTCAATGTTTTCAGCTAGATTTCTCCTTTGTTTGTGAACATCATCTCTAAAATAAGAGAGATGGATGGTGTTGTCCTACCCCTGAGTGTTATTTTCTGCATATATATATAGTATATAGCTCCTCATATTTATAGGGAACCTCCCCTTGATGAGAGGAGAGATTTGTCCCATTTTGATGTGGTAAACCTGTACATCTAGTCGATTGATTTCTCTTACTGTGGTTGAAATGACCTATTTTGCTCATCAGTTAGGTGGTGACAAAATATTCACCCAATAATTTTTTGGTGACTCCACTGGGGAAAAACAAATAGTTCTAGTTCTTTTCCTTATCCATTTCTCTGCCGGAGAAGAACAAATAGTTTTAGTTCTTTTCCTTATCCATTTTCTCTATTGAGAAAGAATGAGTAGTTTTAGTTCTTTTCTTTATCCATTTTCTTCACTGTTCCAAGTCCTTTTCCATTACCATTTTCCAAAATATTCACACCAATGATTTTTTGGTGACTCTGTTAGGGACACAACAATTTTGCATAATTTAAAGCATCAAGCTTCAAATTGAAGCATCACCTGTGTCTTATCCATTATCATTATAGCCTTATCCATTTCTATTATATAATTTGGTCTGTGAAACTAGAGCTGCTGGGAAAGAATGCATAGTTTGAAGCCTCAAGCTTCAAGCTAAAGCAGGGCCATTTCTTTTCCATTTTTATTCTACAATTTGGCAACTCCACACTATATTAGAAGATAGAGAGCCCAAGGTGTTGTTGACCCTATTTTTGAGTTGGTGCAATAGGGTAATTTTGATTTGTTTTCTCCACAACTTCAAGTTCAATGAACTAGGAGTCTTCCTCCTACCAATATCAGGTCACCAATACAAGGTAGAGCTTCTTTTTTTTGCTATTAGTAGAGCTTTGCCTATACATACTCTTCTCAAATTTGTTATCCCCACTTTCCATAATCAAATCATGGTAGTTCAAGGCCCCTGGGGTAACTCTTTTGGCCCACTCAATTTAACTCCACCTCTACATGATCTACCACACAGTTCAAGGAAGAATTTCCCCAAATTATTTGGTGATGGGAGAGTTCATCTTGATGAACATATTGCAGCCTTTAGCATAGCCTGTGGCGTGATAGGTGTGGAGTATGAAGATGTAGCAGTCAGGCTGTTCATAGAGACATTACAAGGTGATGTTATAAACTAGTTATATCATTTGTAGGCCCAAACTGTGACTGACTAGAATACTCTCAAAGCTAAGTTTAAGCTAGGTTCAAACCTACAAAAGATGTGCATGCCCTACTGGCCTAGCTCACATAGATGAAGAAAGAACCTCATGAACTTATGAGGGACTTCATTGCCAAATTTGATAAGCTGAGGAACTGGATTCTTATGATTGCTCAACCAACACCTAAGAACCTTAAATATTTCTTCATCAACTCACAACTACCTAAAGTGAGTTTTCTATTGAGATGTGCTGGCCACATAGACCTTGCTACTACTCAAGATTTTACCACTGAGGTGGAAGATGACCTTATCTTGGTAGGAAAGATAATGAGAGATCCTAATAGAGGTAAATCTTCTTCATCTTTTGAATATACATCTACATGCACCACTGATCCAATGGTGCAGAAGCTGGCAAATGAGTTGCTTGCTCTTAGAAAGCAAATGGTGCAAGGGATGTCATCTGTCCCTTCATACAGAGATATACCAAGGAGGACATTCCCCAATCAGTCATACTAGGGCAATGCTACTAGGAATCAAGGGTAGCCAAATCATCTTCCTCCCACTTAGGGAGAATTGGCCATTGAAGCACCTCTAACCAATTCAGTAGTTGGATATCTTGAAGTAGAATCAGATTTCTCTTTCCAGCTTGAATTGAACCCAAAGTATGATGCTAATCTCTTCACAGAAGGAGAAGAAGAATTAGTTGGTGACTCCAACATTGGTTTCCTAAATTACCAAGATGAACCTAGAAGTGAAGGTAAAATAGTTGAGGGATCATACATTGTGTTCACCTGGTCTAAGAATCAATCAGTCTAGTAAGTTGTTAAAGAAAAAATAGAGGAGTGATCTAAACCAACAATTTCAATTGCTAAACGGGGGACTACTCTGCTTTTTCAATCAAAGGACCTGGTAATTACTAAAAAAGTAAGTACCCCAAATATTCTTGCACCTTCTACTTCAATATTTTATATCAGTCCTCCCCCTCCTAAAAACCAGAAGGATGAACTCCCTTCCCTTGTTCATAATTCATTTCAGACATTTGACATAGTCGACCATGTCAAGAAAACTAAAATTCAAATGTCTAAATTTGAATTCCTGTAATCCAACCCTGAGCAGTTGGATAAGTTGGTTCAGTGTTTAAGGAATAAAACCATCCCTGCAAGACCAACTATTCCAAAGGTAACTCCCACATTCACCCAAAATAACCTTGTCATTTCTCCTCCTCCTGCTCCCAAAAGGACTGAACCATTTTATGTCTCCCTATTGATAAACGGTCATCAGCTGAATAATTACATCATAGACTCAGTTGCATCTGATAATGTCATGCCTATCAAAGTGGTAGAATCTCTTGAACTCACACTGACCAAGACATTTGGGAGATGTTTCTCCATAGAGAATAAACAAGTACCACTACTGGGACAAATCAAAGATGCCTAATTTGGATTTACAACATTCTCAAACAAGAGAATCAAGATGACAGTCTTGGTGGCCAACATCCTAGCCTCATACATCATCCTTCTTGGGCAAAATTTTTGTAAGGACATTGGTGGAAAATTAAGTATAGACCTGTCTAAGGTAAGGATCCCAGTCAAAGGCATTATGCAGAGGCTGCTTCCTGAGGAGGCAAAATATATTGTCACCCCAACATCGACCCTTAAAGATCAAATTCTATTTGAGTCTTCAAGGGTGGGTAACTACTTTCTTAACCACAAAGGATTTTATTGTTACAATAGACAAAAGTCCTATAGGTGGTAATCCAAAAATTGATTCAAATAAGAGATCAAAAGAATTGGTAGGGCATAATACAGATGAAAAAGGATCTTCCCTCTCTAATAAAAAAAATATGATAGAAGATCAGTTCTTGATAACGTATGGATACTATAATTCAATGGTAGCTATTCCTCTATCAGTTCAGGAGCTAGGATTGTGTTGAAATCTCCTCAAGGAGATATTTTTCCTTCATCATACAAGTTATAGTTCAGCAACACCAACAACACTGTTGAGTATGAATCTCTACTACTTGGATTGAAGGCCACTCAAGACAGAGGTGTCAAGCTCCTTCATGCCAAAAGAGATGCTGAGCTGATGGTTTATCAGGTGAAGAACCTATGTCAAACCAAGAACAAAATATTGTGCCATTACCATAATCTGGTATGGGACTGTATTGAAAGTTTTGATGCTTTCAATATATTTGCAGTGCCTAGAGAGCTTCATAGTCATGCAGGTTCATTGGCTGTCTCTACGACCCTCTTGTTTCCTCACAAAGACTTTGAAGAGCAAAAAAACACTATCGAGCTGGTCTTTCAACCAAGTGTGCCTAACAATGCCAATCATTGGCAAGTGTTTGATGCTAACAATCAAATCATGTGCTTCACTAGACCAAAAGAGAAACAAGCTATGGTAGTGGACCATACTATCATGTGCCAAAGTAAGGAAAAGAAAATCTTCACCAAGAGAGCAAAGATTTATGGTTTTTAGATTGGAGACCACGTCTTGCCATGGGACAAGAAGAGAGAACCAAAAGGAGTGCACAGAAAATGTGATTCCTGGTGGAGAGTTCCATTCACCCATCACTGATTCTAGGGAGAAAATGGTTTCTTTCTAGTTTATTAAGATGGAACACCATTTTTATTGTCTCACAGTGGTTGGCATCTGAAGCACTTCAATCTTTGAAGTATCAGGTGACATCAGTTGTACATATGTATATTTATATAGTCTTTAATTCTATTTTGTGCTTTCATTTTAGTTTTTGGTGCCTTTCTTTTTTGGGTATCATGACTCCATAGCCCAATGGCATACTTAAAGTCATTGGAGATTCTATTTTCTACTCCCCTTAGCTATTTCAAAATTTCAACTAAAGGAAGTTCCCCAACTGGAGCTAGCTATTTTTTCCAAAATTTGTCACTCATTTTTGGGACAACTTATGAACTATTTTGGTCCTACATGGCCAAAATTCCCTCTTCCATTCTCAAAAATTGTTTTGAGCATTCAAATTCTTCATTATTCAAGATTTTTCAATTAAGGGACTAGCAGGTTCAACAGGTTCAATGACTTCAATAGGTGAGCTCTCTCAAAGAAACAAGTTCCCAACACTTAGGCAATTTCAAGATAGGTTCAATGCCGAGGTTCAACCAAAAGGTTCAACAGGTTCAAAGGTTCAACGACGTCGACAAGCTTAAAGAGTTAAATGCTTCAGCAAGTTTAACAACTTCAAAAGACTTAGCGAAAAGAAGGAAGATTAAACCATTAAACCGTTGAACCTTGAACCAAAAAGGTTCAAAGGTTCAAAGTTTCAACGTGTTTAGTTCAAAGTGGTTGGTTCAAGGGGTCAATTGAATGAGTGGAACACAAGATTGAACCATTGAACCATTGGTCGGTTCAATCAGTCAGTTCAATCAAAAGGTTTAAAGGAGTCCCCCAAAGCCCAAAAGTTAAAGTGCCCTTGCGAAGGGCAGTGAGCAAAAGCAAATAAAGAGATATATTTTGAAAAGATTTTCTACAGCCAAATCTTACAAGGGAAATCCTTTGGACAAAATATCTAAAGGAATTCCTTCAGACATTTTGTCTGAAGGAATGATCAAAATCCCAATGGAAAGTGGCTAAGGCAAGGGATGATTTCCTTCAGACAAAATGTCTGAAGGAATTCCTTCAAACATTTTATTCAAAGGAATTGAAGAAGAAGGCCCCCCGAAGACCGTCCAAAGGACCCCAAAGGGTAGGTACCCTTGTGGGGGGCTCTTAGCGACTAGGAAATGGACCTTCTCAAGGCCTGAAGGGACACCTTCCCTTTAGGAGGTTCCAAAGACATTAAGCTGAAGGAATGTTTCTATGGACTCTGTAGACCTATTTCTATGGACTCATTTCTACGGACTCTACAGGTTGGTTTCTATGGACTCATTTCTACGGACTCTACAGGTTAATTTCTATGGAATCTATAGGCTCATTTATATAGACTCCATAGGTTGATTTCTATGAACTCCGCAAGCTTATTTTTATGGACTTTGCAGATTGGTTTCTACAGACTCTACAAGCCTGTTTGTATAGACTCGAAAGACTTAGAGAAAACAAAGGCTTTTAAGAAAGAGGATGAAATGTTGAACCTTGAACCAAAATGGTTCAACAGGTTTAACGGGTTCAAAGGTTCAAAGAAAGCTCTGAGTAAAGGAAAGCAAATGAAATAGAGAAGCGATGGAATCAAGGAGCCGAGAAGGCCACCTGAACTGTTGAAACAGTGAACCAATGACGTCCCTGTGGACATCAAATTCAAGGTAATGAAATGTCTATTGATTTTAAAATATGGCACAAAACTTGAAAACAAACTCAGCGACCAGCTGAAGAAGGAGCCGAAAGAGCTAATAGAAAGGGGAAAGATAGCCTGAGAGCTCAAATTGCAACAAGAAAGAGGGAAAGACTAGAAATATCTACGTAGGAGTTATTCTAGTAGGTGTAATAGTCCACCAAGTAGATATTTGAGTTTGAAAACATTAAAGGGCATGGCCTATTTTTCTCCCATGAAGTAAAGGTGAAGTGGACAGTTGCATAGATATCTGGTGAAAGACCAGACAACCCATGATGAGGAGAAGACATTTGAGATGAATCGACATGCCACAACTAAGGCAGATGCCCTATTCTAGCATATCCCTCTTTGACAAAACAAAAAATGCATTCAAGGCATTGAATGTAGCATGGGCCGTTCCATAAAACAAAGTGCCAAGCCTTTCTTGGCTACTATTTATTGTAATATCTTATTTTATGCAATAGAGATCTCTCTATTATAGAAGTACAACTCTACCAAAATTGAAAGGTGATTACTGAGACTTTGAGCTTAGATTTTTGATCATATTTATTTGTTTGAATGAGAAAGCATGTTAATTTTAGACTTTGTGCTGTAATAGTTTGTCATTTAGGAGATTGTTCTTATGTCTGTTTCTTGAATGTGTTCTTGTCCATTTTAATGAAATAAGCAAAACTAGGGGAAGTAATCAGGAAGGTGTCATGAAGCCAACTGTGGGAAGACTTTGTGCTACCACAATTGCCTTTAGTGTGTTTGTCTATTTTCTATTTTTGTGTAAAGGACCTCAGGATGACTTTATGCCCTCATTGTCCTTCATATTTCACTCTTGGGTAGTTGAGGTGGAGACTTTGTGCTACACCTCATTCTATTGGTTACTGTGCCCTTGTTACCAGTTACTTGTTGCCTACCTGAAAGAACTCTAGCTATTTGCTGCAAGACCACTTCTAAAAGAAGAGAAGTGTTTTCACCTAGATTTCTCCTTTATTTGTGAACATCATCTCTAAAAGAAGAGAGATGGATGGTGTTGTCCTACCCCTGAGTGTTATTTTTTGCATATATATATATATATATATATATATATATATAGCTCCTCATATTTATAGGGAACCTCTCCTTAATGAAAGGAGAGATTTTTCACCTTTTGATGTGGTAAACCTGCACATTTGGCCGACCGATCTCCCTTGCTATGGTTGAAATGACCTATTTTTCTCATCAGTTAGCTGGTGACAAAATATTCACCCAACATTTCTAACAATTTTTGTAGGTTACTTAAGCATGGGTCACTCCCTCTACATTAGTTTTCTTCCTTTCACAAACCTTGAGTCCTTCCTTTTGGTTTTTGGTTTCTTCATGTGCCATAGTCTTCCTTATCATTCTTACATTTTATCTTGTTTTTTGCATCCCTTGGATTTTTCTTTTGTGAGTTGCTTTGTAAAACCATAGATAGGACCTGACATCCCTCACAAAACTACCATATTTTAATCATTTCCTTCTCTTTTTGCTACTTGCCAATGCTATATTGGCATCCTTTGGGTTTTTATTTGTGAGATGCTTTGTCAAAAGGCTCCCTCACTTTTTGCTTATTAGTACCCTCATGGTTCTCTCTTTTATGAGTTGCATTGTAATACCATAGATATGACTTAACCCTCCTCATAAAATTACCATTCTTTTCATGTTCTTGATTTTGGTTCTCAATTTTAGATTTTGCTTCTTTTTCTAGATAGAATTTACACAACAATCTATGTTAGCATGTTTTCCTCTATTTCCCTCTTTCTTATGATAAGGAATCACACTTTACTGTCATTGTGTCCCTCTTTTCCCTTTGTCACTTTTTTTGTAATTTGAATCAATTAAAATTGTTCCATGTGTCATTCCTCTTGATTTTCCCTTCCTCTCATCTCCTCATTGGATAAAATAAGGTCAAAGTCAAGATAGCACTTTTATTTCACCTAGATGTATGAGACTCTTAGACCCCATGCTCTTTGAAGTTCTCTCTCTTAACCACCTTGTCCCAAGTTTTCAAATGAAATTCATCATTATCACCCATGTTTGGTTTTCCAACTCCATATGAAGGAGGAATAGAAAAGCCATCAAAAGAAAGTTAAAAGCCAAATCATCTGAAATAAAAGGAAATGATATTTAAAAGGAAACATACAAATATCAAAAGTCAAATTCACACCAAAAAACATGATTACAAGCACATCTCCTATCTCTAATCAAATTTCAAACTCCACATTTGGCTTCACATAGAACTAAATCCTTTGGGGTGTAGTAGGCCTATAGATTGGAATAAGGAATTTAAAAAAAAACTCTATGGTGCTACCTACTTTCTCATACAAGTACCCAATATTCATAATAAACTGATGCTTTTATAAAGGGTCCTTAAAAATGGGGAACATGTCATGGGGAGGTAAGTCCATTTTAATTTTCATGCATATAACCTTTATGAGATGATCTATATACTCCATTTGTTTACCCAAGACTAGTGTCGCTAAGAGAAATTCTTCATAATCCTTAAGGTTGAAAGTCCTCTTGTTTTGATAAACCTAATTTGAGTGTTTTAACTTCAATAAATATTTCTCTCTACCTTAGTTTTTCCTTCATTCTCCCCTCCACCATTTTCATTTACCCCCTTGATAGACAAATTGTGATTCCAAATCAATTTCCCCTTCTTTAATTCCTTCTTCTTCACCTCTTAAACACATGCTAACATTACTTTGTTTCGTTTTTATCTATCCTTAGAGTGAAACAACATGTTTGAGCAACTTTGGATCATTTTTTTTACCTCATTTTACATTGACTAGACTTACATTACTTTCCTTTTACCATTTTTCATGATTTTGCTATCTTGCTATTATGGACACCTGAGTTTGTAACCTTTTTCCATTGTTGAGTGAGATATGGTTTATTACTGGTCACTTGACAATGTTGTTTTCCCTTTTATGCATCCTTTTTCCATTGATGATTGAGTTGTGGATTATTACTACTCACTCATCAATGTTGTTTTACCATTTTGTCTTTTTAGTTAGTCTTTTACCCATTTATTTTATTTTTATTTGGCCATCTTATTTGACATGTATCTTTAGTTTAACTTGGTGAGTTTGCCATTCTTACTTTAGGATAGCTTGTTTTAGTTATTTGATATTTAATAGCCTTGGATTTTTGATCACCTAATTTAATATTATTGTTTGACTTGGTAATTTCATCTAACATAACACCTATCACCCTAGATTTCCAAATTTCCCAAGTACGTCCCATCCTCATAGCACTGACTATCTTAGCTTTTCTTACATTTATTTATTTTTTCTTTAGTTTTGTATTCTTGGGTTTGTTGAAAGCAAGCTTTGTGCCCTCCAAAATAAAAAATAAAAACATAGAAAAAAACCATCCCATGATAAAAGATAAGTCAAGGTACGCATTGCATTTAATTTTTAGTTGTTTACTTTTAAGTCATTTACCTTTTTAGATTAGTTTCCCTTTCAGTCATTTACTTTTAGTTATTTTTGCTTTAAAATATTAAAACTTTTTTTAGCATCAATGTTGTGTGTGTCCTTATACTATATCTCGAAGCACCATCCCTTGTTTCACCTTAGTGACACATGATTGGCTTCAAGTGGGGCATATGTAGACACATAATATTTTTAACTTTTATCAAATACTGATGCTTTACATCTTGTAGGAATCCATCAAGACTCAATCTCTCTGAGTGCATGCCCTAAGAGGTGCACCAAGAAAGGGGTGGGTAAACCTTTGGTGCTTTTCAAGATTATTATCCCTCTTTTCCATATTATTACCAATTCAACTAGTTCCTATAACCTTCCCTTAGATGTTTCTCCTCCCTTGCACAATCTTCTAGTTTTTTTCCTATTTCTATCCTTCATTTCCTTTCTTGGTACCCTTTTGACCTATTCAACATACTAGGTTGACCTAGTATAGTTTAGGGACCCTTTCTCTCTTCTATTTTGTTGACCTCCCAACTGACCTAACACATATCAAATGAGTTACCTTAAAAATGTGTTAGGTCAACCAGGTCAACCTAACACAACTGACATATCCAAATGATTTTAGGGTAAGTTTCACCTATAAGTATAAGGTCATTTTGGTCATTATTATAATATGCAATCAAGAGTTATTATTCACTCACACTTCTTCACAATCTTCTCTTTCACCATTCTAATTAAGGAGACTTAGCTTAAGTTTTTTATTTTGGAGAATCTAGTCTTATGGATAGGTATTGGATTCTTTGGCCTAAAAAAGTTATCCTTATGAACCAAAAAAACCTCTTGCAAAGCCCCATTGGCCAAGAGAGAGATTGAGTCTCGATGGGTTCACATTTAGGTAAGTATATTCTAACTTTGTTCTCCTCTCTTTTAGTAGATAGAAGTAGCATAAGTGTTGAATTGAATAATATTACTCTTCATATTTCATGTATTAGGGTGTTCCTCATACTTACTTTATTTGAAGTTCATTATACATGTTTTGATTGATTTTGCTTTGCTAACCCCTCAATCTATGCCACAAGCTTTGGTGTGCAATAGATTAGATTTAATTTTCTTATTATTAGATTAGTGAAATATTAAATAATAGGACTCTTTTAGGGTTGTGTGATTGTGTTAGATTATAGGCTTTGGAACCCTACCTCACACGGTGTGTTGTGACAAGTGATCCCCTAATCAGGTCTAGTGGATCCTCACATTGGTCATGCTCCTGCTTAATAGTTGTATGCCCCCAATCAAAAGTGTAGGTGTGCTCTATCCCATCTAATTTAGGATTGATTTATGAACATAATGCATTTTTGATTACATATAGAACCTATGGGTGCATGCCTTCTACATGACCCATAAAATGTATGTATAAGCATGGCACATTATCAATGAGATATATCATAAGTCAACCAATTATGATGTAATTAAGGAGTGGTTCATGCATACCTTCTCCTTTTCTTCAAAAAACTTTAAATTGATTGAGACACTACAAGTAACTCATAGGGTAGTGTTTGAGGACATTGTAATCCTAGAGGAGTGCCTTAAAGACATGTTTGGGGAAAAAGGAGTGACACTCACAACTTTAAAAAATAAATAAATTATCAATAGTGACTCAAGTGAAGAAGATGATAAAACATGTAAGGTACACAACTAGATGAACTTGATAGGCAAAAAGAAGCTAGTGCACTAAGTGGATGATAATAACCCTAATGTAGAAGATCTTACCCATATTTACATAGAAAAAATTGAGGGAACTAGGAGAATTGAGGACTCACATTAGGAAAGGAATGAGCCCTATTGTGTGCCACTTAAAACTACCAAGGTAGACATTAGCTTAGAAGGATAAACAAAGATGGCTACTTTGGGGGCATATTGATCTGACATAGAACTGGCATGAATTATCTATCATATGGATCTCCTAAAGGAGTTCTAAGACTTGTTCCCTCAAAATTATTGAGACATAAAGGGTACCCACTCATCCTTTAGGAAAATGAGTATAAAACTAGTGGATGGTGTAAGACCTATCAAGAAGTGCCCTTATAGAATGAAGCCCAATCTCTATGCCAAGGTCAAAATAGAGATTGAAGGTATACTAGTCACATGCATCATCTACCTTATGCAAAAATTTGAATGGGTGAGCCCCATGGTTATTATCATCAAGAAGGATGGACACATTCATATCTACATTGATTATCGATTATTGAATGTTGCTTATGTCACTGACCCCTTCTTGACTCTATTCACTAACAATGTCTTGGATGGCATCATATGCTATGAGATTTACACTTTCACTGATGGGTTCTCAGGATACCATCAAGTCTAGATTAAAGAAGAGGATAAGCCCAAAATAACCTTTATGATGGAATGGGGTTATTTCACATACAATGTGATGCCATTTGGACTTAAGAATGTGTCAATCATGTTATCCAAAGTGGTGATGACCACATTTAAGGACTTCATTCACAAGTTTCTCCAAGTATATTTAGATGACTAGACTATGTATGGGCTCATAAGGAGCCATTATGATAAACTTTACCTCATGATTGAGAGGTGTCAACAGTTACATATATCCTTGATTCTCAAGAAGTGCATCTTCACGATACCATTTAGCACCTTGCTTGGGCACATCATCTATAAAGATGATTTGCTCGTCAATCCCATGAATATTACAATTATTCTACAGCTCTAGACCCCTTCTACACAAAGGAATGCACACCTTTCTTGGCCATTATGGTTAGTATAGAAATTTTGTAGGGATCTATGCAAAGATTGTGGTTCCACTAGAGGAAATCTTGCACAAGGATGACCCATTCTATTAGGATGCAGTGTAAGAAGATGCCCTTAAAAATCTGAAGCTCAAATTAGCTAGCATGCCTTTTTTATAATTTCCCAACTAGATGACTCCATTCCACATCCACCTCAATACATATAGATCTACAATTAGCACTATTCTGGCACAACCTGATGAAGGTAAGATGGTTCATCCCATCTCTTTCACACGCAGGAAATTGACCCAAATAGAGCATAACTATACCACCACCAAGTGTGAGGTGTTGGCCGTGGACTATGGCCTACAAAAATTTAGGTAATACTTATTGGTGACCTCATTCATCTTCTTTATCGATCATAAGGTACTTAAGTAACTTGTGAATAAGCCCATTCTCCATGGGTGCATTTGTATATGGATATTTCTATTTCAAGAATTCTAATTTTTAGTTTTCATGATGCTTAGAAAATAGAACACAGGCCTAGACTATTTATCCTACATCAACTTTGGTGATGCAACAATGCCTATTGAGGATGACATGCCAAATGTGTAACTCTACAAAGTCCAGTAAATTGTTGGGAACTTGGTAGAGATATCCACTTTTCTAACATCTAGATCTGCATTCTAGACTATGATAACCAAAGAGAATAAATAACTCATAGTTTACACTACCCTTTTTTAGCTCATTAGTGAGGAACTGTACAAACTAAGTCCAGATGAAGTCCTACATTGATGTGTCTTGGAAAATGAAAGGGACTTTGTTTTACAAGAGGTATATGAGGGGATTGAAGGATGCCATTATGTTGGAGACATAATGACACACAAGGTTTTGTAATCAGGGCTATAGTGGCCAAGTTTGTTCTAAGATTTAAAGGATTATACCAAGTCATGTGACATATACCAACACACAAGGAAGCCCAATCATTGGGACGAGATGCCACTCATTTCTATTCTTGACCAGGCACCATTTGAAAAATGGGCCATTGATTTTGTTGGGCTGATCACTCTCATAGAAAGCCACATAGGCA
Source organism: Torreya grandis (assembly GCA_037957365.1). Lineage (NCBI taxonomy): Eukaryota > Viridiplantae > Streptophyta > Pinopsida > Cupressales > Taxaceae > Torreya > Torreya grandis. The sequence goes on along the minus strand of JARHVA010000480.1, from coordinate 1,256,265 downwards.
CTAGATATATTTTAGTGGCCACTGATTATTTCAACAAGTGGGCCAAGGTAATGCTAATAAAATACTACACAACCACCATAGACATGAGATTCATATGAGAGAATATTATAAGTCACTATGGGTACCCACTCAGTTTGACTAGTGATATAGGCACACACTTCATTAATAAAACTATGCAGATCTTACTAATAAAGTACATGGTGGTGCATAATATGATAATGCCTTATCATCTATAAGCTAATCACATAAATGAGGCATTCTATAAGATACTAGGAACATGCCTTATGAAAATATGTGATGTTGGTCACAAAGATTGGGATGATCGAGTGTCAATAGTAATCTAGGCATACTTCACAACCTATAAGCACCTAAACAAGGTTACACCATTTTAATTAGTGTTTGGCATAGAGGTAGTTCTATTGATAGAATTCATGGTGCCCTCATTACACTTTATGAATCTTGGTTATTTGGATGAACAAGAATCTTTGAGAACAAGGCTAGATAACTTAGAGCACTTGGATGAGATGTAAACCTAAGTAAGATGGAGTCAATAGATAGAGAAGGCACACCATAAGCTCTGGTATGACAAGAATATTAAGTGTAAGGTACTTGTTGAAGGAACATTGGAACTACTTTACAACTCCAAATACCTCAAGCACTCTAACAAGCTACAAATTAGGTGGATGGGTCCATATGTCATCCACAACATATTGGAGATAGGTGCATACAAGCTATACATATTCTCTGGTGAAATGATCCCTTGGAACTTTAGTAACAACTGATTTAAGGCCTATATAAATTAGGATGGCACTATGCCATTAGACACTAACTTCCTATTCATAAGTCAGTTGTGTTATGACGACCAAAATAAAGTTTGGTGTAAGCCAAATGTTTCCTTTTACTTTGTGTTGTTTTGTGTTATTATTCATGTTGAGTGAATAAATGGTACTTTCAAGCCCATAATAGAAATATTCTAGAACTTACATGCATAATACTAATTGATGAGTTGAGCATAGTTGCTTTTTAACCATTGAATACTAGACACCTAAGTTTTTGGGCACAAAGAGGTCACCAAACTTGAAGAATATGAGTACAAAGTGACAAAGGGAGGTGTATAGACTACTAGTACACAAGAGATAGAAAGATGGTGCATTTGATTATCATGTGCAAGAGATAAATAGAGGAGAGTGAAGTGCTGGAGGATTAACACATAAATTTGTATGGGCTAGGATAGGCCAAGGTAAGAGATAAAATAACAAGAAATTGACTAGTGAAAGAGAAGCACACTTGGTAAAAAGTGCAACATTGAAAAATGGAACCAAGGAGGCTGAATCACATGCATGTGAATTTCTATGCCTAGGTTTCTATAAGATAGGTGAAGGTCATGCCAAGGTGAACAAAACACACGAGAAAAATCATTTAAACAAGTTGGCATCCACCTAATAGTAGGCATGAAGTGTCTATTTAAAAACACCTGTCAGTTCACCAAAAAAACCATTTAAAGAATATAATGAGGTGACAATGGAGGCATAAAGATCCAAATTGAATGTGTATGTGGTAGCAAATTTTTGTTAATTTCATGGGTTTTAGTGGATTTCAAGAAATCTAGGTGCCACCACACCATTACTCACCTACAATTAAGATGGAGCTGAAATCAAAGTATAAAGGTGTGAAAGGTCATTTGGAATAGGTTACAAAACTTAATAAAAATTAAGCATAAAATTAGAGCCAAACTAGAGCCAAGAATGATAAAAATATACCATAAAGACCTAATCACCCATGATGCAAAAGGAGAAAAATTGAACAAAGAGTGAAATCATATTCCCATTAAGATTGGAATAGAAGATTAAGTGGTAAGAATTGTGAAAAAATGGGACATAAAAATCTAAAGTAATGTTAAGGCTATCATTAATGGTGAATGAAGCTTGAGATTCAAAGTTGTATTCACAGATCCCATGACTATGAGGAATCACCAAGAACCATTATAGGCTTCAACATGGTCAACAAATCATACTTCAACACTAGCCAGTTTAGAATGGGGAAGAAACATATGAGTTTTGGTCTACCAAAAGCATAAAAAGACACCAAAAAGGCATGAATAATATAAGAGACAATTGCTATAAAGAAGAAGGCACAACTAGTAGAGGAAGTGAGAATCACTGAGTTTGACCTTGAGGCTCTTGCCAAAATGTCATATAGGGAAACAAAGTTTCCCCAAAATGTCATACACACCTACCACTTGAAATAATATAACCATCAAATCCCAAGTAATGCATTTTAACTCAACCAAGACTGGGTGGTTGACATGAGGGCAAATACAAAGGTAGGTACAACTTTATTCAATGTCTCCATCTAAGACAAGATTGTGACCACTAACACAACCCAATTTTATGAGTTTCCATATTTTGGTAAGCTAGAGGAACTCATGTAATTCCTCCTCTTGCACATATAAAGAGACTATTTCTACATTGTAGGGAGGTGCATGTAGATATCAACGTGCCTAATCGATAGAATCACCAAGCTCCTAGACTCAAGCATAGACATCCATTGGATTATGGTGGATGACGTAGAAGTAGAGAGGGTCATGAAACTCCTTAGATACTACAAGGGAGGATTCATGTTCTCAATAAAGAAAATATAGGACCCTAGCATAAGGGCTATGACATGCCTCATGAGTTCCAAGTTTTGCCCTAGTAGATGGTGGATAGACATCACCAAGACCTACTTGTGCATCACTCATCACATGGCATAAGGGGTCACATTTAACATTGATAAATTCATTATGAAATAAATGGTAAAAAATGAACTTGAGTGTCACATGGCATGAGAGACCTTTAGATGGGGGTTAATATTGAGATTAATAGCCATGGAGGAGATTAGCATGCCCAATGGAGATGAGGACAACCTCTGGGTCTTCTTAGTGTATAAGGACTCCCTAGCATTGAAGTACTAGGATTTCACTTTCCCACCCTCCTCCCAAAAATACAAAACATGAGTAATGGGGGTGGTGTGCCCAATACACTGAAGCATTTGGTATAGAAGGATGTATCCACAAGGAACTCCCCTAAAACATGTTTGGAATGATGACCTTCATCATCATGTAAAATTTATATGTAGTATACCTGGTGCTCATAGATGGCAACCATTTAGGATGGCTCAAACTCTATTGCACATTTTTTGTGAAGTATTTTAGGGATGCGCTACAGAGAATTCCTAATACATAGCAGTTAGACATCCCAGTGAAGGTCATGAATTTATAAAAGAGTATATTGTGGTGCTAATATGTGCACCCAAGAGGAAAAGTCACAAAATACAAGGAGGATGACTTTGACCACACATACCTCCATCTCATTTAGAGAGAAGTCATCATAGGTCACATATTCAATCTTTACTATGAGATGAAGCCATGGAAGAAGGGTGCTAACCCTAAGAAGGATGATGATCTCCCCCTCTAGATCGGTAAAGAAGGGATGCTAGTGCCAAAAACATAGAATAAGTCTCCCCAAAAAAAGTGGGGAGAGACACTCAAAAAAATTTAGGAGTGCATCAAGTTAAAGATCACCTTTAGTGAATAAGTAACTCCTTCAGCCCCAAAGAAAAAATGCATGACCTATTATGGCATGGAATTTCACCCTTATGGGAGAGTTCTTCAGGATCCCCCACTCCTAACCATAATATGGGAACAACCCTAGGCTATGGGTATCTTGTAATGGTGTTGAACCTCTAGAGAAGGCTGAATTCCTCTTATGGATCACCTAGACTAATGCTTATGCTTGGAAAAGGGATAGAGAGAGGGTAAAGGGTTACTAAGAGAGATAAAAGGTGATACACCAAATATAAATGAGAACTCACATAAGCATGAAATAAACACTGATGCAACATAAGACAATATTTGGTCACATAATCTCAAAAACTAGCTAATACGCATAAGTATTTCATAAACTATACTCACTTAACAATGAATGAAGCAAAGATGAATTCTAAGATTCACACCGAGCATCCATTAATGGCAGGAACAACACAAGGTCATACCTACAAATATCCATAAAACACCTAAAAATAGGTAAATAAGAAGGAAAATGGAGATGGAAGACACTCCTTCATAAAGTCATCATGTACAAACTTGCTAAACACAATTTAGAGGCAAGAGATAGGTAAAAAATTGTCTTTATTGCTTCAAGAGGTCTTTCATACAAAATTTTTATAGGGTTTCACCCTGTCAAATGAGAGTATCCTCCTTCCAAAAAATGAGAAGTATTTCAATATAGGGGATAAATGAGAGATATAGAAGAAAAGGGGGAGAAAGAGAGGGAAACGAGTAAACAAAAAACATTAAATGAGGCCCAACCACTTTTTAATTAATTAGCATTAATCCTACCGCTACAAATTAACATTCATTATCTCCATATAGATTTCAAGCCCTCTCATTAGTTGAGAAACATACTAGAAGACAAGAACTTGTTGAGGATGATGAGTTATGATCTGCTCGAAAGGGAAAAGCCCAAAAGAGCCTAAAACTTCATTGAATTCTCCACTTGACCTTTTTAACCTCTAAACTCTCCATCTCCTTAATGAGCTTATAACACTATGTTTGATTTTTATATGCTCCTTACGCTATCATACAACCACTTTAACTCATTCAATGGTGTCCCTTCAGAACATAAATGTCAGAAAACCATTCTACCCTTACTTTAAACTTTGAACATAGGTTCAATGTAGATGAAAACCAATTCCCTTAATGGTTTTCATATATCCACAATTTCAATGAAGATATATAATTACCTAGTCTCTTGATCATGAACAAGATTTAAAATATACATCTAAAAGTTTTTGAGAGGTTTAGTTGAGCTTTAATAGTGTCTGAAAATTCTACAAGGTTTGCTCTGGTAACCTAGATCACATTTTGATCTTGCATTTATATATTTACCTACCTAGGTGGTGAAATATTTTGATCTAACATGTCTGCCTATGTGGTATTTCCTTTGAATTCTTATTTCATTTTAAAACCTAACCATGATCACCTTAAACACATGTATTCATCTTGTGCCCCTTTGAACTTAATTAAATTTACTCTATTGATCTCCTTGGGAGTCTCCCAACTTTAACCTTCATCATTACTGTTGATCTTTGATCTGCATCTAAGATTATGCCACTTAGTATCCCCATGTTGATATTTATTTCAGCTTTCAAAAGTGTGATACTTGGTAGTCTTGCATGCCTCTTATGGACCCTAATGTAAATCTCTATCTAGTTAATATGATTACACCACATGGCAGCCTCACATATGATCTAGGCTCATTGAATTTTTGACCTTGATCTACTCTTGCATAATTAAACGTGCTCCATCAACCTTTGATCTACCAGATCAAATGTGGACCATCAATATCCTTCTAGTAATATGATTGTATGTGGGCCATTTATTTTCTTAGGGATTTATTGATATTGATACACTTGGCACCTTTACATTTATTATTAGGATCCTCTGACCTTTTGATCTTTAGCTCACCATTATATCTTTGATGCACGATTTAACATGCACCATCAATCTATCTTTGACTTGTTGACTTAGTGAGATTGCTCACATGCCATTGATATTTAATGCCAACCTCTAAAATTATGACACTTGTCATCCCTACAATGAACAATAAACTTTTTAAGGATTTTTTAATCCAATTGGCTATTTTATATGGATTTAATTTGATGTCCCTAGGCACATCCCGCACTACTAGATCATTTTTGAAGGATTATATCTTGAGATAGAAAACTCATCAAGACTCCAAACTTGAAAGGGATATTATTGACATAAAATACATCATTTTAATGCAATTCTTCAACTTTGTCTGACTTCCCAAGTATACTTATAAAATGCATAACCAAACTGACCTGTTTATTCTTGCATGACGTCTCATGATAATCTAGTTCCTTAAAACCACCAAATTCACAATTTAAGCTTGATTGAAGTGTTTAAAAAGCTTGAAAGTGACATGTGACTTCTCATTCCACCGTTGGATCACTCCTCAACTAAGACTCTATTTATCTTCTCACCCCACATCCAAACAAAAGTTTCTTATGTAGGCCAATTTTGGCCAACATTTCTAGCGACCTCCTAGGATTGTATGCCTATGATGTAATAGATTAGTTGCCTTGTATGATCCATTGGGCATACAGGGTCACAATTCTTTCCTTTATAGATAATGTTAAACTGATACAAGGCTATCCCTTTTATAAAAACCTCTTTTTAAAGCAACAAGGATGAAAAAAAACAAAACAACACTGTGCCCAAGGCACTTAGGGAAAGCGAAACACACAACTAAAAAGATGTGTACAAGGAACTTAGAGAAAAACATGAAAACTATTCTAATGTATACAATGGATACAAGCTCTTATAGTAATAAGGATTTAAATGAATGCTATTGACTAAGATGGGTAATACCTCTCTATCCAACTAGGCAAGCTGAAAAGCATTATGTTGTTTACATCCATGGATCAAATAAGGACCACTCTACAAGCTATAAAACTTGGTATGGTTACCTAGCTTGGCCATATTTGAATCCCAATTTAGGATTAGATCCCCTTCTTTGAAATCCCTTTCTATGGATCTCTTATCAAAGGCTCTTGGCTTGAGCTTGATGTAACTCTAGTGTCATTATTGTAAGGTCCCCAGCTTTTTCAAGCTCCATGAACTCTACCATCTTGACACTCATAGGTTCACTCTCCATAAACTCAACCTGATGGGCTAAATCCAAGTTGGGAAATTCAAGAGAGATGGGAAATTTGGCTTCCCTCTCATATACCAGGACAAATGATGATTTTATAATGGAAAATTTGGGAGTCAATCTATTAGCCCATAAGGTTGTCCTTAATTTTGTGTGCCACACTCTTTGATTTTATTCCATATTCCTTTTGATGAATCTTGTCAAGTTCTTGTTCATTGACTCTATTAGTCCATTTTCTTAGGGGTATTAATTTGAGGATGTACTAAGGTAGATTCCCAATTTAAGTACCCACTCTCTTTTCCTCATGTTAATAAATCCTAAGGCATTATCTAAAATTATTATTACTGGTACACCAAACCTAGTCACTATGCTATCATGGAAGTCCAACACTGCTATTTCATTGGCTTCTTTCAGGGCAATTACTTCCACCCACCTATTTAAGTAGTTAGTAATAGTGAGTACCCACTTGTGTCCTCCACTAGAAGGTGGATTGATCATTCCAATAAATTCCAAACTCCATTGCATGAAAGGATAGTCCACCTAAATTTAGATGAGAGGAAGGGATGATAATATTTACTTACCTACAAAGAGAGAACACTTTTGGAATTTTATAACCCATGCATAGGCATCCTTAAAATGGTTAGACCATTAATATATAGCTCTCATAACCTTTTTTTTTGTAGTCTTTGGAGCAAAATGGCCTCTTACAGGTCCATCATGAAATTGCTCCAAGAGCTTGGTCACTTGGTAATTGTCTATGCACCTAAGGAACAAGATATTGAGGTCATTTTTAAATAGAACCCCATTAACCAATGCATAAGGTATGGAATAAATTATAAAATAACTTCTCTTTTTCCTATCCATACCTTGTGGACACTCACCCATTATCAAGAAATGTGTCATATCCTAAAGCCATCTAGTGTGAAATAGAGGTGCATTTGTTTGTGAGTTGCATTATGTCACCAAGATAAAATCTTTATCTTCCTAAAGGTCATAAAACATATGATCACATAATACTTTGCCTCTCACTAGATTAGTGACCTTGATATCCACATCATACTCCATGACCTTGGTAATCCAACTAACTCTCTTCTCATTCATGTCCTTATTAAAAAGGAAGTCCCTCATTCTAGGATGAGACAACATAAGATAGATATTGCTATTAGAGAGAATTAGTCTAAATTTTTTGAGGATTCTCAAAGTTATAAGAGCTTGATTTTCTATAAAAGTATACCTTAACTCATATCCCTCAAGCCCTTGACTAAAAAAAGAAATTGGCTGCTCAAGTCCTTCACCATTCTTTTGCATCAGAATAGATGATATATTGTCAATATTGGCAAAGGTATATAATATGAAATCCCTTGAGAAGTCAATATTTATGAGTGAGGGTACTTGGGCAATAACTTTCTTGATAGCCTCAAAAACTGATTTACCTTCATTTGACCAAGTGAACCCTTAGTTTTTCTTCAACATGGTAATGACAGGTTTCGCCAAGTTTACAAAACTAGGTATAAACCTTCTCATGAAGTTTATTTTTCTAAGGAAACTCTGTAGTCCTTTCCTATGTTTGGGTATAGATGATGCCAAGATGGTACTTATTCTATTAGGATAATGGCTAATCCCTACTTTGAGATAATATGTCCCAAGAGTTTGCCTTAATAAATGTTGACCCAATTTTGCCCCTCAGGCAAAATCTCGGTCACCTCCTACACCTGCTTCGCAGGCCCAGTCATTTCAGGTTACAAGGTCCACTTTCAGGTTTCGACAGCGCCGTTGCAGAGAATAAGCAGCGAAAGACAGAGTCTTCAGACGTCTGCAAGAGAAGAAGGAAAAAAATGGAGTGTTCAACACTTAGTCAAAAAAGAGGCAGAGAAAATGCAGAGGGCGGCAAATTTGCCACCCACTACAAGGGCGGGTAAAATGAGCCCGCCTACAAAGAAAATGCAGAAGGCAGTAAATTCGCCGCCCACAACACAAAGAAAAAGCAGACATCGGCCGACGTCGGCAATACTACCATCGTCGGCACCTTACAAGAACTGACGTCGGCAAGACTACCGCCGTCGGTAGCTTATCGGCCGACGTCGGCAGGTATTCCTACATGAAGTTCATGCAAAGGGCGGCAAAATCGCTGCCCACTACAAGGGCGGAAAAATTCACTTGCAGTGCACAAGAAAAAACCTGCCCAACCGCCAGAGGAGAAGACCAACACGCAAAACGAGGCAACAAGCATGGTCTTGGCAGACTTGTGACGTCATCAATAGTGTTTTTCACGCTTTTCAATGAGACTTCTCTTGGCTCTCCTGCTATAAGTACAAGGACTTAGTGGTTTTCTAGGGATCTTCCCCACTTTTGTAAAGAGCATTGCTCTCCAAATTTCCCACCTGAATCAATAAAAAGACAGTTTTTACCTCTATTTGGATGGATCTTTCAGTGTATGCATTGAGTGTTAATATGTGTCCAGTCATTGTCTCTTGATGCTCTCACAGGTTCAACACCAGCAAACCTGTGATCTACGAAGCGCCATTGTCTGCTGCTGCCAGGAGTAGAGTTCTGTTTTGGAGGTATAGAACAGGTAAGGTCACTTACAGTGTGTGTTTCTCAGCACCTTGGTGAGTCCCTATTTCTTGTGCTTTCCATAAGAACCTCCCTGTCATCCTAGAGACCTGGTCTTTTCTACCAAGATCTGAGTGTATGTATGTTTTTGTCTGATCCTGAGAGTGGATGTGGGAAGGTCACCTATTTTTGGTGTATCACCTCTTTTAGAGTAGGCTGTTTGTTTTCATGCTTTTCTCTCTCTTTTCACCCCCCCAGTGTATACCTATATACCTATATTTTGCGTTACCTGAAACAAACAAGATACATCAGAGGGAACTAGCCCATATCTAGAGACTCTCCTCTCCTGCTTCACCGTCCCACAGGTGAGAGAGGGGTTTCCATGTTGCGGGGAGAGGGCAGGAATACCTATTCCTGCCGCTGGGTGCACTTTCCAGCATCAACAGTTCTGGCACGCCCGGTGGGACCACAAGTTTTTATAACGTAGTAAGGTTTCAGGATTGATGCTGGTCCTGTTACAACAAGTCAATTTTCTTCAGCATCTGGGGACTCTGAAGTAAATCTGGTGGTTAAGCAGCCTGGTGCCACCAAAAATCATTTATTTCTTGTATGTATTCCTCTTTTGCAAAAAATAATGGTTTTTGTTCTCCTTCATATAATATCGATCAGACTCAAAATATTTATGGAATCCCCTCAAGTAGCTCTCCTAGTTGCCCTACAACTATAAGAGAGGTGGCATTGGAATTTGAGAAGCAGACAAAAGAAATCGACAAATTGGAAGAGCAGCACAAATATCAGCAGGAGCTGATGTATAAAGAGGAGTGCTTGTCTAGGCAAACACAAGCTTCGCAGTCCATGAAGGAGAAAGTAACAAAATGGAGAAATCCATCTATTCAAGGCAACCAACCTTGCATACCCCCTCCTAACCTAAAGAAAACCCCCTCTTTTGCACCAAATCCATTTTACCAAATTGCACTTGCTCACTCCAGCTCATCAAATATCACTGCTCCCAATCCCGTGCGCCTGGCTTTCCAACACCAGAGGGCATCAGAACAACCTCCCAGGGAGATCAATCTTTTTAACTCCTTAGATCAGGAATTTTCCATTGAGAAAAATACCACCAGCCAGTACGTCCCTCTTCTAGAGGCTCCTCCAACGTGCCAACAGTGTTTTCGTTGCATTCCTCAGCCTCCCCAAGTCCTCCAGCATGGTGTGCAGATTCTGGATTGGAGGAAAGAATGTCAAGGACCAGCTCAGAGCTTTGAAGAGGATCATGCTAGCCACCTTCAAGAAAGACTCTTCCAGGTAAACCTAACCAGACAAATTGAAGACTTAGAGGCTAGGATGAAGCTACTCCTTGAAAGGGAGTTAATTTTTTCAAACCTTGCAGAAGAGCCTCAGGTCCTTGTGGAAAACAAAGTTGCTGCCTGTTCACAGGAGCAAGATTCAAATTCAGGGGTCCTAAATTGGGGAAAGACAGTAGAATCATGGGGCAGCAAAGAAGAAGAAAAACAAGGTTTTTCTCAAAACCTGGAAGAAGCTAAAGTTGTGCCTGCCTATGATGATGCTGACAGCCTCCAGAAAAATATTTTTCAAGAAAATCTGAGTAGGAGAATTGTAGAGTTGGAGTCTAAAGAGAATTCCCTCAGCCAATATGTGGTGGATAGTTTAGACCAAACAATGTATTCCATGCCTGAACACACCCCACTTACACATTTCCAAGAGAGTTATCAGGCCGTTCCTGATATTGATGAAGTGCTGATCAAGTGGAGGGAGGAGAATCATTCGATTCTAGCTCAAGGGCTGCCCCCTCTCTCACATGTTTTCTCCACTTCGTCCCTTCTCGAAGAAGAACCTATTTTGCAAGAGGCAAGTGAGGAACAAAAGATCTAATCTGCAGTCCTTCAGGAGGTTGTCATGAGCGACAACGAAGAAGAAATCATCATTGATGCTCTTTGTGAAGACCTTATCAGTAGTGGAGAAGATGCCGTCCTTGCGTATATGTGGATGTTTCAGCAATTCGAAGAGGAAAAAATGCATGGTAAGCTCTCTTCCCCTCTGTTTGATGAACTTCCTTGCTGTTTTGATGAGGATGACTACATTAAAGAGCCTAAGAAAGAAGAAGATCAGGGGAATGTTGTTGAAAATCTAGAAAACCTGATCAACAAAGAGGAAAAGGAGAGGTCCATCTTCTTGGAGGAATGCCTTGAAGAACTGAGCTTTAAACAAGAAGGTGAAGTCTTGTGGGACGAGCAATCATTTTGTGAACCCCTTTTAGACATCACCACATTCGCCCTTCTTCAAGAAGGCCAAGAGGAAACAGATGACGAGTCTGACAAAGTTTTTGGCAAAATAGAGGGAAACAAATCAGATCATGATACATTGAAGAAGAATTGCGCAAATCAGGAGGCTTACGGTGATAAACTGATAGTAGTTGATTTCTTGGTGAGGGACACAAATTTGAAGGACCAGCATCCAATAGGCCTCTCGAAATAATTAGAATACGTATATATCAGAGGCATGTTTGAATATCCCCTCAGTTTCTAGCCAACTCAGGTGACAGGCAGGAAGAGTAAATCACCAAATCTCATTTTCTTTCAGCTACTTGCCTGTCACGATAAGTCTCTTCACCAGGAAGGGGACTTGAGAGAAATTTTCCTTTCGATCCAGGAGGGATGCGAGCATTCCTGGCTAGTTGTATATAATAGTTTGCTTTCAGTTGTTTTTCCTATTTTCCCTAAGTGCAGTTTGCACAGTTAGTTGTTTTTAGTCTTATGTGTTTCCCTTTGTAGTGGGGGTAAATTCTGTATTTTTGATTTTGGAATCTTCAAAGCTGTTGTGAACTCGCTTCAAAAGTCACCATCCGACTCCGCACCCAATGGATATGCAAGGCAACTAGGTTCGAAGCATAGCAGGCACGCTTCCCCCGTGAGTCGCTAATTTGTTGACCCAATTGTGCCCCTCAGGCAAAATCTCGGTCACCTCCTACACCTACTTCGTAGGCCCAGTCATTTCAGGTTGCAAGGTCCACTTTCAGGTTTTGACAGCACCATTGCAGAGAATAAGCAGCACAGAGTCTTCAGACGTCCGCAAGAGAAGAAGGAAAAAAATGGAGTGTTTAACACTTAGTCAAATAAGAGGTAGAGAAAATGTAGAGGGCGGCAAATTCGCCACCCACTACAAGGGCGGGTAAAATGAGCCCGTCTACAAAGAAAATGCAAAAGGCGGCAAATTCACCGCCCACAACACAAAGAAAAAGCAGACATCGGCTGACGTCGGCAATACTGCCGTCGTCGGTACCTTACAAGAACCGACGTCGGCAAGACTGCCGTCGTCGGCAGCTTATCGGCCGACATCGGCAGGTATTCCTACATGAAGTTCATGCAAAGGGCAACAAAATTGCCACCCACTACAAGGGCGGCAAAATTCACTTGCAGTGCACAAGAAAAAACCTGCCCAACCGCCAGAGGAGAAGACCAGCACGTAAAACAAGGCAACAAGCATAGTCTTGGCAGACTTGTGACATCATCAATAGTGTTTTTCATGCTTTTCAATGAGACTTCTCTTGGCTCTCCTGCTATAAGTACAAAGACTTAGTGATATTCTAGGGATCTTCCCCACTTTTGTAAAGAGCATTGCTCTCCAAATTTCCCACCTGAATCAATAAAAAGATAGTTTTTACCTCTATTTGGATGGATCTTTCAGTGTATGCATTGAGTGTTAATCTGTGTCCAGTCATTGTCTCTTGATGCTCTCACAGGTTCAACACCAGCAAACCTGTGATCTACGAAGCGCCATTGTCTGCTGCTGCCAAGAGTAGAGTTCTATTTTGGAGGTATAGAATAGGTAAGGTCACTTACAGTGTGTGTTTCTCAGCACCTTGGTGAGTCCCTGTTTCTTGTGCTTTCCATAAGAACCTCCCTGTCATCCCAGAGACTTGGTCTTTTTTGCCAAGATCTGAGTGTATGTATGTTTTTGTCTGATCCTGAGAGTGGATGTGGGAAGGTCACCTGTTTTTGGTGTATCACCTCTTTTAGAGTAGGCTGTTTGTTTTCATGCTTTTCTCTCTCTTTTCACCCCCTAGTGTATACCTATATACCTATATTTTGCGTTACCTGAAACAAATAAGATACATCAGAGGGAACTAGCCCATATCTAGAGACTCTCCTCTCCTGCTTCGCCATCCCACAGGCGAGAGAGGGGTTTCCATGTTGCAGGGAGAGGGCAGGAATACCTGTTCCTACTGCTGGGTGCACTTTCCAGTGTCAACAGTTCTGGCACGCCCGGTGGAACCACAAGTTTTTATAATGTAGTAAGGTTTCAGGATTGATGCTGGTCCTATTACAACAAGTCAATTTTCTTCAGCATCTGGGGACTCTGAAGTAAATCTGCTGGTTAAGCAGCCTGGTGCCACCAAAAATCATCTATTTCTTGTATGTATTCCTCTTTTGCAAAAAATAATGGTTTTTGTTCTCCTTCATATAATATCGATCAGACTCAAAATATTTATGGAATCCCCTCAAGTAGCTCTCCTAGTTGCCCTACAACTATAAGAGAGGTGGCATTGGAATTTGAGAAGTAGACAAAAGAAATCGACAGATTGGAAGAGCAACACAAATATCAGCAGGAGCTGATGTATAAAGAGGAGTGCTTGTCTAGGCAAACACAAGCTTTGCAGTCCATGAAGGAGGAAGTAACAAAATGGAGAAATCCATCTATTCAAGGCAACCAGCCTTGCGTACCCCCTCCTAACCTAAAGAAAACCCCCTCTTTTGCACCAAATCCATTTTACCAAATTGCACTTGCTCACTCTAGCTCATCAAATACCGCTGCTCCCAATCCCGTGCGCTTGGCTTTCCAACACCAGAGGGCATCAGAACAACCTCCCAGGGAGATCAATCTTTTCAACTCCTTAGATCAAGAATCTTCCATTGAGAAAAATACCACCAGCCAGTATGTCCCTCTTCTAGAGGCTCCTCCAACGCGCCAACAGTGTTTTCCTTGCATTCCTCAGCCTCCCCAAGTCCTCCAGCATGGTGTGCAGATTCTGGATTGGAGGAAAGAATGTCAAGGACCAGCTCAGAGCTTTGAAGAGGATCATGCTAGCCACCTTCAATAAAGACTCTTCCAGGTAAACCTAGCCAGACAAATTGAAGACTTAGAGGCTAGGATGAAGCTACTCCTTGAAAGGGAGTTAATTTTTTCAGACCTTGCAGAAGAGCCTCAGGTCTATGTGGAAAACAAAGTTGCTGCCTGTTCACAGGAGCAAGATTCAAATTCAGGGGTCCTGAATTGGGGAAAGACAGTAGAATCATGGGGCAGCAAAGAAGAAGAAAAGCAAGGTTTTTCTCAAAACCTAGAAGAAGCTAAAGTTGTGCCTGCCTATGATGATGCTGACAGCCTCCAGAAAAATATTTTTCAAGAAAATATGAGTAGGAGAATTGTAGAGTTGGAGTCTAAAGAGAATTCCCTCAGCCAATATGTGGTGGATAGTTTAGACCAAACAGTGTATTCCATGCCTGAACACACCCCACTTACACATTTCCAAGAGAGTTATCAGGCCGTTCCTGATATTGATGAAGTGCTGATCAAGTGGAGGGAGGAGAATCATTCGATTCTAGCTCAAGGGCTGCCCCCTCTCTCACATGTTTTCTCCACTTCGTCCCTTCTCGAAGAAGAACCTGTTTTGCAAGAGGCAAGTGAGGAACAAAAGATCCAATCTGCAGTCCTTCAGGAGGTTTTCATGAGCGATAATGAAGAAGAAATCATCATTGATGCTCCTTGTGAAGACCTTATCAGTAGTGGAGAAGATGCCGGCCTTGCGTATATGCGGATGTTTCAGCAATTCAAAGAGGAAAAAATGCATGGTAAGCTCTCTTCCCCTCTGTTTGATGAACTTCCTTGCTGTTTTGATGAGGATGACTAAATTAAAGAGCCTAAGAAAGAAGAAGATCAGGGGAATGTTGTTGAAAATCTAGAAAACCTGATCAGCAAAGAGGAAAAGGAGAGGTCCATCTTCTTGGAGGAATGCCTTGAAGAACTGAGCTTTAAACAAGAAGGTGAAGTCTTGTGGGATGAGCAATCATTTTGTGAACCCCTTTTAGACATCACCACATTCGTCCTTCTTCAAGAAGGCCAAGAGGAAATAGATGACGAGTCTGACAAAGTTTTTTGCGAAATAGAGGGAAACAAATCAGACCATGATACATTGAAGAAGAATTGCGCAAATCAGGAGGCTTACGGTGATAAACCGATAGCATTTGATTTCTTGGTGAGGGGCACAAATTTGAAGGACCATCATCTAATAGGCCTCTCGAAACAATCATAATACGTATATATCAGAGGCATGTTTGAATATCCCCTCGATTTTTAGCCAACTCAGGTGACAGGCAGGAAGAGTAAATCACCAAATCTCATTTTCTTTCAGCTACTTGCCTGTCACGATAAGTCTCTTCACCAGGAAGGGGACTTGAGAAATTTTCCTTTCGATCTAGGAGGGATGCGAGCATTCCTGGCTAGTTGTATATAATAGTTTGCTTTCAGTTGTTTTCCCTGTTTTCCCTAAGTGCAGTTTGCACAGTTAGTTATTTTTAGTCTTGTGTGTTTCCCTTTGCAGTGGGGGTAAATTCTATATTTTTGATTTTGGAATCTTCAAAGCTGTTGTGAACTCGCTTCAAAAGTCACCATCTGACTCCGCACCCAATGGATATGCAAGGCAACTAGGTTCGAAGCATAGCAGGCACGCTTCCCCCGTGAGTCGCCAATTTGTTGACCCAATTTTGCCCCTCAGGCAAAATCTCGGTCACCTCCTACACCTGCTTCACAGGCCCAGTCATTTCAGGTTGCAAGGTCCACTTTCAGGTTTCGACAGCATCGTTGCAGAGAATAAGCAGCGAAAGACAGAGTCTTCAGACGTCCACAAGAGAAGAAGGAAAAAAATGGAGTGTTCAACACTTAGTCAAAAAAGAGGCAGAGAAAATGTAGAGGGCAGCAAATTCACCGCCCACTACAAGGGCGGGTAAAATGAGCCCGCCTACAAAGAAAATGCAGAAGGCGGCAAATTCACCGCCCACAACACAAAGAAAAAGCAGACATCGGCCGACGTCGGCAATACTGTCGTCGTCGGCACCTTACAAGAACCGACGTCGGCAAGACTGCCGCCGTCGGTAGCTTATCGGCCGACGTCGGTAGGTATTCCTACATGAAATTCATGCAAAGGGCGGAAAAATCACCGCCCACTACAAGGGCGGCAAAATTCACTTGCAGTGCACAAGAAAAAACCCACCCAACCGCCAGAGGAGAAGACTAACACGCAAAATGAGGCAATAAGCATGGTCTTGGCAGACTTGTGACATCATCAATAGTGTTTTTCATGCTTTTTAATGAGACTTCTCTTGGCTCTCCTGCTATAAGTACAAGGACTTAGTGATTTTCTAGGGATCTTCCCCACTTTTGTAAAGAGCATTGCTCTCCAAATTTCCCACCTGAATCAATAAAAAGATAGTTTTTACCTCTATTTGGATGGATCTTTCAGTGTATGCATTGAGTGTTAATCTGTGTCCAGTCATTGTCTCTTGATGCTCTCACAGGTTCAACACCAGCAAACCTGTGATCTACGAAGCGCCATTGTCTGCTACTGCCAGGAGTAGAGTTCTGTTTCGGAGGTATAGAACAGGTAAGGTCACTTACAGTGTGTGTTTCTCAGCACCTTGGTGAGTCCCTATTTCTTGTACTTTCCATAAGAACCTCCCTGTCATCCTAGAGACCTGGTCTTTTCTGCCAAGATCTGAGTGTATGTATGTTTTTGTCTGATCCTGAGAGTGGGTGTGGGAAGGTCACCTATTTTTGGTGTATCACCTCTTTTAGAGTAGGCTGTTTGTTTTCATGCTTTTCTCTCTCTTTTCACCCCCCTAGTGTATACCTATATACCTATATTTTGCGTTACCTGAAACAAACAAGATACATCAGAGGGAACTAGCCCATATCTAGAGACTCTCCTCTCCTGCTTCGCCGTCCCACAGGCGAGAGAGGGGTTTCCATGTTGCGGGGAGAGGGCAGGAATACCTGTTCCTACCGCTGGGTGCACTTTCCAGTGTCAACAATAAATTCTTGGGATTCAAAGAGATCTCATATTCTTTGCATATTTCAAAGATCAACCTCAAGTGATCTAGGTGCTCACTATCCTTCTTGGAAAAAATTGTTACATCATCCAAGTAGACAAACACCATCTAATTCAGTAGGCCTTGGAAAGCCAAGCCAAAAGGTATATTTTGATAATCATATGTGCCCCAATTTATGGTGAATGTAGTCTTGTATTGATCTTCTTTTCTTACCATCACCTGATTGTATTTTGAGTACCCATCTAAAAAATAGAAGTGTTCTAAAGTAGTAACTAGTTGAAGGAGTTGCTCCATGGATGGTAGGGGGTAATGATCTTTCAAAGAGACCCTATTCAAATCCTTAAAGTTAACACATAATTGGATCTTCCCATTCTTCTTCCTCATAGGTGCTAAGTTGGCTACCCATGAAGAGTGCTTGATGGGAAAGATGATATTGGATTCAATCAACTTAGTTAATTCTTTCCTCATGAGCTCTTTAATTTTGGGGTTAATAGGCATTTGCTTCTATTTGATAGGCTTAGCATTATCCTCTATTTCTATAGTGTGTTGGGATATCTTGAGATTAAATCCTCTTAGATCAATGTATTCCCAAGCAAAGATGTCTGCATATTATTTATAAAATTAATTAAAATCATGCATTTTAGCCTTAATACTTACCTTTCTAAGCCTAAGGAGCTTATCCTTGAGGATAAAAACTCTTTCATAGTTCTCCTCATCAGTTGACATCATTACCTTATCTTTCCTCATATGGTCTCCTTAATGGAAAAGACCTTCAAGAGTGATCATCCCTTTAGGAATTTTGTTAGACCTCAGCTAAACAATTTGATCCTCATACCGATGTTGAAGTTTATCTTTGTTCATTGAGAAAAAATTTGCTTCCTAGTATAATAAATAAACAATCTATTTGTCATTATCAAAGACCTACCATTGAGCTTCATTGTCTAACACTGATGGTCTTACTACCAATTTTACATGTGGCTATACTTTGGTCATTTTCAACTTGTTTGGGATGTCAAAATAAGCTCCCATAGCTGCTCGCCTATCAACATGCTAATTTAAGTTCCTTGGGACTACTTGGATGTTGAAGGCATCAAAGTCCTCAAGTATATCCCACACTCTGTGTTTTTATGATTTCATCAAGGGATTCTTTATGATGTTTTGGCCTTTGATATGATACACTATCAACTCACTATCCCCATACACTTGCAATTGCTTTATTCCTCTCTTATTAGCCCACTGAAGGCCATAAATAAGGTCCTCATACTCAACTACATTACATGAGAAATTGAATTAGAACTTATAAGAAGAGAAGTACTTATCATTGGAGGGAGATACTAGCATTGTACCTCCACCCACTCCATGTTTTCTCCTTAAGCCATCAAAGAATAATTTCCATAAACCATTAATATTTTCTTATGGCCTAGTGAGGGATAACATGGACTGATTCTCCTCATGCAAGAAGTAGAATCCCATGCCTCTTTTCTCAACACCTTTCAAAGGGTCAATTAACTAATTTTCATTCCATAACTCATCCAAGAACATATCGGGTATCTCTTCAGGATGAGTGTTTAATTATTGACCAACCAAGTGTTCACCCTCATCTAGGATGGTATTATTGATATTTGGGCTATGTGGCCTGTAAGGCTCAATGTGAAATTATGCAAGAGGCTCAGTGTTAATGGATACCTTAGTTCCATACCTTATTTTGAAAGCCATGTAGGATCAATTTTCTGCTAGATAACCCCCAATTTTTATTATGAAGTGTTTTGATAAGCATAGAGAAAAATGAGGAGGCACATTTAGAATCAACACATCTTGAACCACTCAAACAATAGGACAAACATGAAGGGTCAAGTTGAGTCCTTTGATAATACCAGATGGTTTGGTGTAAGATCTATCAAGATGGAAAATTACCTTATATTAGGGTTCATACTTCAAACCAAGATGATATGTTATTGACTTTGGCATTATTGAAGTACTTGCTCCATTATCTACCAGGTATTTACATACTAAGAAATCAATAATGATTACAAAAATGTAGAGGGAGGAGGTTTGACCACCTTATTTGGTTGCCCTTCATTAGGTACTTTGGTTGCATTAGTGAGAACCACATTTTCTTTGCTTGGTGGCTTCTCAAAAACATTAATCTTTGACAATCCTTCTTAAAGGATATCCACTTGACCAAGCATGGAAATCATGTTCTACATTGGCATACTCACATTGTAATTTTTCATTTTTTCCACAATATTGATGGGCAAACCACCAACCTTTGCATGTACTTTGGGAACCACAACTGTAATTTGAACTTGTGAATTCTGGGGCATAAAGGCATTCCCTTAATTTTGATTCTTTAGAGATATTAGAACCTTTGGAACAATAATATGTTCCTTTGGTTTTGATAACAATGGAGTAATAGTAGGAGACTCTTTGACTGCTTCCTGGTCACCATCCATATTCCTTATTTTGAACCTTGTATTAGCTACCACTAGAATGTATGCCTGGTTAGAACTAGCCTACTTATTAGATGTAAAGAATTCCTCTTCCTCATAATTAGCCATTGTAACACCCAACTAACTTTCTCCTTCATTAAGCTTTTGGCCTTGTTTAGGCTCTTCTAGTTTTGTCATCATTGTTACTTATGTGTTCTGAGCCATAAGAGCTTGATTGTATCCATAACTAGCATCTTGCTACCATTGATCATTAAAAGCTTATTGAGCTCAATGTTTGGGACAATGGATTGATCGAATGATTGATTCCAAGGCATAATAACCTCACATTCTAGAGAAATGTTATTCTGAGTAGGGACCAAAGTGTTTTTAGTACTTGTAGCTTTTGAATTGTAGTTATTTTGTCTATTATAGTTAGGCTGCCCTTGTCCTTGGCCTTGTTATTGGCCTTGGAAATTTCTTTTGTAGGGTGTCTTATTATCTTGATAAGTCTACTACTGAGGCTATTATGGAGCTTGATAAGGTCTATTGAATTGAGCTTGATACCTATTTACATTCATTAATTCATTCCCTAGGGATTGAAACATGCTCTTAAGCTCTTAGAAGTTTTTGTGTTCTTAGGAGTCACTAGACTGACTAGTTGAAGCATTTTCTTACTTTGGTGTAGGTATGTAAACAATTGTTGGCATAAGATGAATGAAATCAAAAGGAGTAATGATGATAGGAGGTGGTTGTATCTCAAGAAAAAAGGCATTGGTGGCTTAGGTGTAATTTTTCTAGCTTGTACTAGATTATTCTTTGCTCTAATTACCACCTCATAAACATCTAGTAGTGTGTGTCCTTCTATAGACTGAATCATTACTACAATATCGATGTTGAGGGATTTCAAATAGTAAAGGAAATAAAATTTTAGGGTAGGCTTGATAGAGATTGGAATCCTATCCCATGTCTTTTGAAATTGAGTATTGAAATATTGCATAACCTCATGAGGATCCCTCTTGATTGTGGTTAGCTATTTTGCAAGTGACAAGTGGTCACTCTTATCTTCAAATATATTACACAATGTATCACCTAACTGATCCCATGATGTGATGGAGTTAGTAGTAAGGTTTCTATACCATTCTAAGGATTTACTTTTAGAATAGATGCCCAACAACCTAATGGCCACATTTTTTTCATTGACATCATGAATATTGTAGAAGTTGGCTATATCTCTGAGGTGCTTAGAAGGGGTTGTAGAATTGTATCCCATGAATCAAGGCACACTCTTAAGAGCTTCTACTGGGATAGGGTCATAGTGATTGAGGTCTAAAGGACTCTAGCCATTGAAAGCCATAAAAGAGAAAGCTCTGAGGGATACCATGGTAATGAAAAGACCTAACAAAGACTTTCTTGCAGAGGTAGATTTTGAAATTGGTTTAAGAGGAGATTTTCCTTTATGTGAATGAGTATTAGCAAATCTTAACCTTTTTACTGAGTTTAAAGGAAATTCAATAAATTCAAAAGGAATACCTCTAAAATTTGATCTTGTAGTCACCTTTGGCATGAAAGATAATTATTGCTCTGCACTAGAATGTTGACTATTCTTTGGAACTATTAGATACTAAAAGATTAAAGCTATAACTACCACAAATTGATCAAACTAGCATCAAACTTGACCAATATTATTTGAAAGTGGTTACACTAGGTGTGCCAAAAACTATTATGGTATGAAATTACATCCTTGTTGGAGAGTTATTTAGGCTCCCCCACTCTCAACCATAATATGGGAATAACACCAAGTTGTGGGTATCCTATAATGGGGTTGCACCTCTAGATAATACTAGCTTTCTCTTGATAGATCACCTAGATTAATGCTTATGCTTGGAAAAGGGATAGAGAGAGGGTAAAGGGTTACTAAGAGAGATAAAACTTGATGCACCAAATATAAATCAAAACTTACATAAGCATGAAATAATAAATGATGCAACATAAGACAATATTTTCTCATACAATCTCATGAACTAGCTAATTTGCATAAGTATTTCATAAACTAGGCTCACTAAGTAATGAATGAAATAAAGAGAAATTATAAGATTCACATTGAGCATCCATTAATGGAAAGAATAACACAAGTTTAGCCATGCAAATAGATTAAAAACACCTAAAAATAGGAAATCAAGAAGGATAATGGAGATAGAAGACACTCCTTCATAAGGCCATCATGCACAAGCTTGCTAAACATAATTCAGAGGCAAGAGATACGTAAAAAAGTATCTTTATTTCTTTAAGAGGTATTTCATACAAATTTTTGATAGGGTTTCACCTTTTCAAATGAGAGTCTCCCCCTTCCAAAAAATGAGAATAAGTCTTTTAATATGGGGGAGAAATGGGAAATATAGGAGAGAAATGGGAGAGAGAGAGAGAGTGAAGCAAGCAAACAAAAATCAATAAATGAGGCCCAACCACTTTTTGATGAATTATCATTAATCCTACCTCTATAAATTAACTTTAATTAGCTCTACATAGATTTCAAGCTCTCTCATTAGATGAGATACATACTAGAAGATAAGAACTTGTTGAGGATGATGAGTCATGATTTGGTTGAAAAGGATAAGTCCCAAAAGAGCCGAAAACTTCATTGAATCTTCCAATTACATTTTTCAACCTCCAAACTCTCCATCTCCTTAATGAGATTATACCACTATGCTTGATTTTGATATTCTCCTTATGCTATCAGATAGCCACTTGAACTCATTCACTGGTGTCCCATTAGAACATAAATGTTAGAAGACCATTCTATCCTTAATTTAAACCTCTAAACATAAGTCCAATGTAGATGAAACTGATTCCCTTATTGGTTTTCATATAGCCATAATTTCAATGAAGATCTATAGGCATCTAGTCTCCTGATCATTAACAAGACATAAAATATACATGTAAAGGCTTTTGAGAGGTTTAAATAAGGTTTAATGACATCTTACAATCCTATAGGGTTTGATCTATTAACCTGGATCATATTTTCCCCTTCTGATAGGGAATATAGAAAGCTCTAAAACTCTGATACCAGAACAAAAGCTCTGATACCACTATAATATCCCCTTTTATTAGGGAATATATGAACACATAAAGCTATGATACCACTGTAATATCCCCTTCAAACAGGGGATATAGAAACACAAAAATTCTGAACAAGATACGATTTTTCAAGATAATTTCAAATAAATAAATAAATCAAAGTAAATCTCTTAACTAGCAAATCACTCATCTTATTATTATCCAAATGGTTACAATAGATGTCCTCAGTCATGCATAAAAAGGAATATTCAAATACGGTCTTAAAAACTTGATTATCTTCCAACAATCTGAAAAATATACTAAATCTGTGCATCTCGGCCTGCTGTGTCAAAAACACAGTCGTCGACGTTAGTTATACTACCATCATCAGTCGACTGGGGTCGTTAACCTACCGACGTCGGTGATAGGTCGGCCGATGTTAGTCGCTGTGAATCTCTGCCTGCCGATGTCAGTCTCTGTGCAAATCTGTACGGATCAGTACAAACTTTATACGGCTGCCAATAAAGCACACCCTATCTGCTTCAACCAGTGATCTGAAGATATATGGATCTAATACAAAAAAAGCTTTATCTGTATAATTTGTTGAATCAACTTAATAAAATAAATACCTAAAATACTGTGATAACTTCTATGTGAATTTATCTCTCAAACCTGTAAACCTCTGTGATAACTTTTGTATGAAGCTATCTCTCAATTTGGCAATTGATCAGCTGATATTTCATAGCCTCTGAATCACACACACTGAAGAGTGGATGTTCTCCAATGCAAGTGGAATCCTGGAACCCTTGGCTCAGTCTTCATAGAAGAATTCTTCAATATCAAAATCAATAATCATATCATAATCAATAATGGCCTCCATGAGAAACCCTTATACCCTCAAAAAGATGTGCTTGCCCTAATTAGGGTTTTATTAAATTAGAATTAGGGTTTATAATTAAAATTAGGCTAAATAATTAATATTTGATTAAATTAATCAAATATTAATATCTCCTTCAATACATGTCTGATCCTCAAACCGACTGAAGCTGGTGAATCAGGGAGTGATTTTGCACATGACCATACCAAAACAAGGGTGCTCTGCTGCATGTCAAATATCCCTAAATAATGGGAGCTCAGGCCAAGTGTGTCTAAAAAATCTTGAATGAAAACCAACTATAGAAATTCTACAAATCGAAGCCAAGCCAAGCTCCATTATGACCCTCTATCCATCCTATCAGCCTACGAAGGTCGCATAATAGGCTAATCATCAAGTCTAAAGATGTCACCTAAAAAGGGGACATTACAATCCACCCCTCCTAAAATTACTTGTCCCCAAGAAATCTCAGAACAACAAACCAATCAATCCACCTAGATCCCAAATGTAGTCATGATCTATACTAATGAAAATCAATGCAAGCACCTGCAATATCTTCAAAAATATAACCCAAAGGAATCCACAATCAAACTGGCAGATGCAACTTAACAAAACTCAAAAAGAAAAACTACCATAGTTGAGAACACATGAGAAACAACCTCTCGAAGCATCATAACCCAAGTAGAATGGACTACTCAAACTGCCAATTCTATCTACAAAAGATGGTGCCAATCCATCCCATAACTGATCCCTCTGTAAAGGTGGCACAACCAACTATACCACACTATCATCTGTGTGAGAAAAATCAATCTGGAGACTCGACTCCACTGGTATCCCAAACACATCAGAACTAGGTACTCTAAAATCCTGAATATGTGTGTCAGCCTCAACAACATGCTCCTCATCAGCAGCTACAGAAACATACTTATCACCAACACTCAGTATACTAACATCTGAGTACACCTCCACACTTTGAATGCAAGCATCAGACTCATCCTCACTATCTAACTCCTGAGCTAAACTCACCTTAAGACAAAGCTTATCCAACACATCCTCAACCACTCCTACCTATGAAGATAATGCAGATAAATCATTACCTGAAGATGTGTTAATGTCTCCTTGTACTGGATCAGCATGTCTATCAAACTCATCATTCAAGTTTCTGCATGTCATAGGGAAAGTACTATGATCCTTAGGCCTATCAATTAAACTCTTTAACCACATACCAGCTATAGGTGAGACATTTTCCTCTTTTGTCTAGACATACCATAAATCTTCTGCCAAAAATTTAGAAATTTCATCCTCCTCCTCAAACAAGATTGTGAACATGATAGAGTGCATTGATGCTAATATATTGCTAGAATGAAACTCATCCAAAATATTCCAAAATATGTTAAACATCTTGCGAATGTCACCAATACAACCTACTAACATCATAATGTTTTCAAATCCATACCTTGCAAATATTTCAAGTAATCTTGCCCTCTTTGAGAAATGAGGGTCTCTAATGTCATCCAACTTTTCGAAGCTTTTTACCATGGCATGAAGGACCTCTCTCAGAATCTGATCATCATAAAAATTAAAGCCAGCTATTATCCTCATGATTTCACTAATACAACAGAGAGCTACAAGTCTTACCACCTCATCATGATGTCTCAATAATCGGGGCTTCACCAACGAACCAAATGTTGGAGATAACGCTATTTGCATATCATAAGAATTTGACTGATCAACCTTGCCTAAATAAGTTTCCAACTCCTACAAAGTTTTTAGAATGTCCTCTGCTTGCTGAAATGGATTATCTAATTTCTTCTTTGCATTGTGCATGCTTTCTTCCAAATCTTTGTCTCCTATTAAAGCCATACTGATAATCGTAGTCAATCTAAAATAACCCAATCAAGCTGGCAGGAACTTTGGCTCTGATCTACCCAAACTACCCAACAGGATAGTAGGAATTTGGCTCTGATCTACCCAAACTACCCAACAAGATGGCATGAATTTGGCTCTGATACCACTGTGATGTCCCTTACTTAGGGGCTCCTTTTTTGCAAAAATCTCTGATACCACTGTGATGTCCCTTACTTAGGGGCTCCTTTTTTCCTATAAAAGCTCTGATACCACTGTAATATCCCCTTCTGATAGGGAATATAGAAAGCTCTAAAACTCTGATACCAAAACAAAAGCTCTGATACCACTGTAATATCCCCTTTTAATAGGGAATATGTGAACACATAAAGCTCTGATACCACTGTAATATCCCCTTCAAACAGGGGATATAGAAACACAAAATTTTTGAACAAGATACGATTTTGGAAGATAATTTCAAATAAATAAATAAATCACAGTAAATCTCTTAACTGGCAAATCACTCATCTTATTATTGTCCAGATGGTTACAATAGATGTCCTCAGTCATGCATAAAAAGGAATATTCAAATATGGTCTTAAAAACCTGATTATCTTCCAACAATCTAAAAAATATGCTGAATCTGTGCGTCTCGGCCTGCTGTGTCAAAAACACAGTCACCGACATTGATTATACTACCGTCGTCGGTCGACTGGGGTTGTTAACTTGCCGACGTCAGTGATAGGTCGGCCAATGTC
The DNA here is from genome assembly GCA_037957365.1 of Torreya grandis. Taxonomy (NCBI): domain Eukaryota; kingdom Viridiplantae; phylum Streptophyta; class Pinopsida; order Cupressales; family Taxaceae; genus Torreya; species Torreya grandis. Next base: position 1,229,916 of record JARHVA010000480.1, on the reverse strand, counting down.
AGTCACTGTGGATCTCTGCCCGCTGATGTCAGTCTTTGTGCGAATCTGTATGGATCTGTATGGACTTCGTACATCTACCAATAAAGCACACCATGTCTGCTTCAACCCGTGATCTAAAGATACATGGCTCTAATACATAAAAAGCTTTATCTATATAATTTATTGAATCAACTTAATAAAATAAATACCTAAAATACTGTGATAACTTCTATGTGAAGTTATCTCTCAAACCTGTAAACCTCTATGATAACTTCTATATGAAGCTATCTCTCAATTTGGCAATAGATCAGCTGATATTTCATAGCCTCTGAATCACACACACTGAAGAGTGGACGTTCTCCAATGCAAGTGGAATCTTAGAACCCTTGGCTCAGTCTTCATAGAAGAATTCTTCAATATCAAAATCAATAATCATATCATAATCAATAATGGCCTCCATGAGAAACCCTTATACCCTCAAAAAGATGTGCTTGCCCTAATTAGGGTTTTCTTAAATTAGAATTAGGGTTTCTAATTAAAATTAGGCTAAATAATTAATATTTGATTAAATTAATCAAATATTAATATCTCCCTCAATACATGTTCGATCCTCAAACGGACTGAAGCTGGTGAATTAGGGAGTGATTATGCACATGACCATACCAAAACAAGGGTGCTCCGCTGCATGTCAAATATCCCTAAATAATAGGAGCTCAGGCCAAGTGTGTTCAAAAAAGCCTGAATGAAAACCAACTGTAGAAATTCTAAAAATCAAAGCCAAGCCAAGCTCCATTATGACCCTCTATCCATCCTATCAGCCTATGAAGGTCGCATAATAGGCTAATCATCAAGTTTGAAGATGTCACCTGAAAAGGGGACATTACATAGGTGGTGAAAGCTTTTGATCTATTGTGTCCACTTATGTCACATTTCCTTAGGCTATTTATTTCATTTTAAAACTTGACCATTGTCAGCTTAGACATATGTATTCATCCTATACCCCTTGTAACTTGATTAAAATTTGCTTTATTGATCTCCTTGGGAGTCTCCTAGCTTTAACCTTTGTCATTGCCTTTGATCTTTGATCTACATCTGAGATTGTGCCACTTGGTAGCCTCGAATTGATATTTATTTCAGCTTTTAAAAGTGTGACACTTGGAAGTCTTGCATGCCTCCTATAGACCCTGATGTCAATCTCTATTTAGTTAACATGAGTTTGCTATGTGGTGGCCTTGTGTGCAATCTGGGCTCATTAACCTTTTGACCTTGATCTACATCATCAATCTAGTCTACATGATTAAACATACTCTATTGATCTTTGATCTACTAGATCAAACATGGACCATCGATCTCTATTTAATAATATGATCAAATGTGGGCCATCGATTTGATTAGGGTTTTATCAATATCAAGACACTTGGACACCTTTGTGTTCATTCCCAAGATCCTTTGACCTTTTGACCTTGAGATCACAGTTAGATATTTGATGCATGATTTAATATACACTATCAATCTATCTTTGACTTGTTGAATTTGTGAGATTGCCCATGTGCCTTTAATATTTGATGTTGGCCTCTGAGAGAGTGACAATTTTTAGCCTTGTGTTCAACTTGAAACTTGTTAAGGATTTTTGAATCCAAACAACTATTTCCTATGGCTTTAATTTGATGACCCCAGGCATGTCCCATACTGCTAGATCATTTTTGAAGGCTTATATCTTGAGATAGAAAAATCATCAAGACTATAAAATTGCAAGGGATATTCATGACATGAAATACATCATTTTTATGCAATTCCTTAACCTTGGTTGAATTCTCAAGTATACATATGAAATACACAACCAAACTGACCTATTCATTCTCACATGACATGCCATGATGGTCTAGTTCTGGAAAACCACCAAATTCACACTTTAAGCTTGATTAAAGTATTTCAAAAGCTTCAAAGTGACATGTGACTTCTATTTCCACCATTGGATCACTCCTCAACCAAGAATATACTCATATTCTCACCCCATATCTACATAAAAGTTTTTTATGTAGGCCAATTTTGGCCAATATGACCATCTCATTAGGGACTACTTCTTTTGGATGCTAATAATAACCCTGGAGAAATGGGGTAGAAGAGGCCCATGCGTAAGGAAGGGAGGAAGAAATAGAGGAAGAGGAAGAAAAAGGGACAAAGGTCTACATTGTAAAAGAATATCCTAGCACTGAGGTAGTTCAAAAGGTCCTCTAAGGTGGCACTACTGTCATGCCTGGAGAAACAGAGAATCTGACAAGTGCCTTATTATAAAGGCCCTCCACATAACCTCCATAAATTGAGGAGGAAAAGAGAATTGTGTATAAGAAACTAAGAATGAGTGAGGTAGAAATTTTGAAGGCATTGATACTAGAGAAAAAAGGGAGGCCATGAAGGAAGTCAGCATGACTCAAGAGGATATTGAGAGAGTAAAAGCCAAGGAAAGAAGGTTGTAGAAGATAGGGCCAAGAGAAATAAGGCCAAGAAAAAAAAAAAGAAATAGGTTGTCACAAGCATGGTACCAACTAGGAAAATGGTAGAGAAGGTGCCTAACACCCCCACCAATGAAGTAGATAAAGTTGCACAATAGGCATGCCCAAGTAGTGAAGGGATGCCTAAAGAAAAAGAAGGTAATGCTACCACCTTGAAAAAGTTATAAATGAAGAGCACTAAAGAGACCTAACATAAATAGGAGGAAGGCAAAGTTGGCACCAAGGGACAAGAAGAAGTGGACAAAAGGGATAAGACCAAAGAAGAACCCCTCCAAAAATATGAAGAAAAAACCTCTGAATAAAGTACTAAAGAAAGTGGTAGTACCAATGAAGAGGAAGAAGAGAAAATAGAGTTGGCCATCATAGAATAAGAAGGCATAGAGTTGAGTCTCAGAGAGAAGATGCAAAAGGGGTGGAAAAATGAATATTTTTACATGTTTGAATACATGCCCCCTAAAGCCACCACAACCAAGATGTACTAACAACTTTCTTTTGCATTTGACACCTACATGGATGAGCCTCACTTTGAGGCACTATAGAAGGCCATATCAGGTGTGGATAAACCAAAATAATGGCCTGATTGCATTCTCATAAATCCCCATGCCATGAACCTAGTTAGGTTAATGAATTTACTCATCTATATGGCCATTGAAGTCACATGAAAAAACATCATCAATGATGTTAAGGCATCAAAATAGAATAAAATTACCCAAGATGATGAGGAAGAAGTATGGGCCATGAATTTCAAGTTGCAACAACTAGTTAAGTGTATAGAAATAGTTGAGCCATCCCCTTTTATTGGTGTTGATACATCCGACCTCTCTAAGGTTGATAAGATAAGTGTACTAGTGGAACATATACTCTTGAGAATGAAACTAGAGCTAACATAGGAAGAAGAAGATCCTTTCATTGAATTATAAAAAGAGCTAGCTACCAAGCTCAAATAGGTAGAAGAGCTCTTCACAAAGTTACAATAAGGTGCAAATGTAGCCAACGCCATCTTCATGAACTTTTCCAACCAATCATCAGTCATTAATGTGTGCCTCAAGTATGTAAAGGGGGAGAAGGAAGAGTTGATGGCATAGGTGTACTCTATAATCAAGGTAGAGTGTACATAAATAATGGGCAAGGTCAACATGTTGAGCACATAAATAAAGGACCAAGAGTAGAACCTAGAAGCACTATTCTATGCCTTAAAAATGAAGGACTATAAGGAAGGATCAATATTTGATAGAGGAGTGATGAAGGCTAATGAAAATATGGTGGCCTTGAGAAAATAACTAGAGAAGATAGATGTGCTCATGCTTATCACCGCCTCTATGGAGATAGACAGTGCTATTGAGGAAATCAAGCTCTCTATCAAGGGCTTTGAGGACTTCAATGTTGAATTTATTGCATGTCAAAGGCTTTGGTAGCCTAGTCTGAGGGTGGACTAATAATTTTGTATGGGGTAATGTTGGACCCCTATTTTGGCTAAGTATAGATATGTGCCAAATTAATAACCATCTTGGTGTAAGGGAATCACTTGGCATGATTACTATTTTGGTATCTTTTGCACTAGCTAGAGAAATTGATGCACATCTTACACCAGTTGGCAGGTGGTTAACTATCTCCCAATTTTTTTGGTATCTTTAATAGTGGATACACATAGAGAACACACACAAGGGATGCAAGGTGATGGATCCAATGAAATGATCAACAAAGGCTCCATCTCAACACCTAGTGTGCACTCTCCACCCTAGCAAGGAGATGCTCTTGTGTTATATAAAACCAAGATAAAACCAGTGAGCAAAGAGATGTGAATGGATGTAGTAAATCTATGAAGAAATGATCTTACATGTTTTAACCACCATTAGAATTTAGGCTTAGCTCAGATGCGTTTCAGGCTCTGTTTGTATATGCCAATGATTGCCTATGAACATTTGGGTTGTTAAATATATTGAATTATACATGCACTCTATTTTATGTAATATGAAATCTATTCTATATTTAAAATTTAATTAATTAATAAGAATACTTGCATTAATTTAAGGTGTTATTCATTTAAATGTCTTTTTATTCGCTATTGAATTGCAAAATGAATGTAATAGTTATAATGGTCTAATTTGAATATATAAATGATAAGTTTAAGCAAAGCTCTGATCTAAATTGTTAATTTCAACCCTATATAAAATATGACATCAACATAATCTGTTAAATATCCTAAGTGTAAATAAGATATCATGTCAAGCAATGATATCCATATATAAAGCACGAGCCTAGTATGAACAATTAAACTAAATCAACCCTTCAACCCTTTAAAATACCTAAATGATGCTAAGCTTGGTGAAACAAACACTTTCACTAATGAGATTATAGGTTCAACTAAATATAGGTTTGCACCCTGTTGAGGTCAACATACCCCCATTTATAAAAAATAGGGACCCTTGTGTCAAGTTATGGAAATTTGTACCTTAAAATTAAAAATTCACATGATCAGAGCGTCACTAACATGTTTACACATTATCTATATTTGAAGATCATCCACAACTTGACTTGGTTGGCTTATTTATTAATGACTCTAGTTTAATCTTGCCTAAAGTTACTAATAGTGGATCTTCTTGTTTCAGGTTATAGGACTAATAGAGTCCATTTGGGATAGACAATATCTGGGTTTCATAATTTTAGGGTTTTATCTCAATCTAGTCTTTTACTAGCCTTTGGTCTATCAAAAATGAAATTTAATGCATTTTGATCATCTTAAAACCCTTGCTCAAAATACCCTAGCATAGGTTCCTTTGGACCAAATTCAAAATTAACAAGAATATATTACATGGGGATTCTTTAAATATGCTATGGACTTAATCTAATTTTTATATGAAGGCTTAGTTTTATTATTCAATATACCAGAACTTAGTCTAAAATATTTATGCTTGGTCCCCTTACGTCCCAAGATTCATTTGTTCCCTTTTTTTTATCTTAGCATGGTCTAACTTTATTATTTGTGGGTTCATTTCATTATGTTTAAACTTAGATCAAGACTTTGGTATAAAAATTTAATTCTATTTATTAATACAAACAAAACCTTGGTCTAAAACCTTTATCTAAGTTTTATCCTCAAACCTGTCTTAAAAAGTTTACATCTTCATAGGATCAATGGTGCATGTTTGCTCGGGGAAGCTTGATTTGATGGAGTGTAACCAATCAAAGTTTTAATGACACCCCCAAGATGGTGAGAAGATGACAAGTGTCATGATTATAGCCAAAGAATAACGAACAACTAATAGTGATCCACCCCGCAAATCATGATCAAATGACATATGTTCATTCAAATGATGAGGATCAAACAGAGTGAGATTGATGTTAAAAATTCAATCCATGGACCCTAGTTTAAACATCAATCACTTTATCAAATATCAATGGTACACATTCAAAAATACATATCTAGATCGACAAAATGTAATAAGTTAAATTTTTAATGAAGATTGGGATGAATACAAGGCTACTACATGGAAAAATCATGATAACTGGTAGAACTGATAGAATACAAAATGCAGAATCCCCACAAAGCTACCAAGTGGCACACACATGAAGTAGAGTGAACCCAAAAGTGATAAGTGGCAAACTCAACAAATATTCCTAAGGAGGTCCTTAAAAATTGATAGTTATGTAGAAGTTAAAGACATTCACATAGACAACAAATGATGGGCACACATATGTCAAAATTAAGCTCAATAAAGACTCCTGATGAGACACTTAAAAATTGGTGGTCGTGTAGACATCAAATGATGGGTGCATAAATGCCAATTTTAAGATAGCCATTCAACATGGACATTTCAATAGGATCGACACCAATAACATTCAATCTCATGGATCAAGATCAATGAACCGTGTTGGTATATGCAAAATAATTGAATGGTGTAAGATTAAAGTAAGATTTTCAAAAAGTAATGGTTAATTTTTGAAAATTAATCAACAAAATTCCATAAAAGTGCCATGAAGACCCACAGTGGTACCACATAATCAAAAAATGACAAATCTAAATATCTCATTGGTTCAGAAAGGCAAAGGTATAAATGTAAGGATATGAATAAAATCTAAGGCACAAACTCACTTAAGTTTAAAAAAGCTACCACCATTAAAGCTTAGATGATTTGTAGAAAATCCCTAGCTCATGTAAAAGACCTAATTTTACCTTGTATCAAGTATAATTAAACCCAAAGGAGTGAATCATCATCTAAGCCAGAGCAATTTAATCTAGAACCAAAGAATATTCCATTAGTGAGAAATTTGACCTAATTCAAACCATGATGGCTCAAAAAGGCACTTCTAGGGAAGATGTGGAGCTATATCTAACTTTAGATGTCAAGGGGAGAGTTTTCAAAGATATAGAATTTGATGTCATTTCCCTAAACATGAGAGAGAACAACTAGTCCAAGCTATTCTAGACCATTGAAGAGTAACCAATCATCACAAAGGAAGAGGAAAAAAACATGTTTATGAGAAGGAGATATTATGACATAGTGGCTATTCAAATGACAATCCTACACTTTGAAACAACCAAGCTCAAGATAATGCATTATATTGACATTCTCTCTCCTATTTTTAAGGATTACAAAATTGATAAAGGCATGCTAGTCAATTAACACACTCCCAAAAGTATAATTTATGTCTCAGCCATAGCTTTTGAGAATTATTATAAGCTACCAAGCCCTAAATAGACATGACCACCATAAATAATTAGGCTAAGGAAAATGACCTAAAGACCATCTTTACCCTGTGGCTATATTTTAGGAATCAAATATTCTCAAACTTCAATGGCAATATCCCACTTAGCCAATTTAGATATAGGATCAAGATGATTATGACCTTGATGAACAGGCTATGTGGAGATCAACCACCACCTATGTGGATAAAATTTGGGGTACCTTAGTCTATTTTATGGTTGAAAGGGAGCTCAACCCTCCCCTTAATGAAGTCATTAGAACCTAATTGTGTATAAATATTTCCATAGTCAAGAAAAGGATTAGGGGATAATTTTACATGATGTCATATATGTTGGATGCCTTACTCACCACCACCAAATACCAGGCCTTAGAGAATGTTCGCTTGATACTCTATGCATCTTTCCACTTAGATTTTACATAAGGACAAAACCTTCACGTCTTTGAATTTGGTATGAGCCATGTTGTATCTTCTTTGAGTGGTGGCTTATCAAGAGCTTATAACTATGTTGAAGGATGAGAGATTCTACATTTATTGCATAAACCAACTCTTGCTTTGAAACTTGGACCCAAATCAACTATAGACAAAAACTAATATAAGATTATTGGTTTTCTTAAAGTCCATATAGATGGCACTCTACTCAATGCTTGGTCCCTTTTACAACAAGTTGCCACCCTTTTGGCCTATCTTAGGTCTAAAAGACCTAATTTACCTTTATGGATCTATGTTGGTAATGTTTGGTCCTTATCATTAATTCTAGTTCAACTCAAGTCAAGCTCAAGCTTGGTTCAATGTATTTTCCACCAGCTTAGGTCCATTCATTTACTTTACCTAAGTCAAATTATTCTATCAACCATAGTCAAAAATGTCTTAGTTTAGTTATTTATTCATTGTTTGTTGGCAATCCAACTTAGCTCCATTGACATTTTGACCTCTGCTCGCTCCATTGATCTTGATCTATATGATCAATCACTAGCCATCGATCTTGCCCCTTGACTTATCAACTCTATCTTAGTTTATACCACATGTTAAATGTGCATTGATTCTCAGGATTTAGTGTTAGTCTATAACCTCATGCACTTATGCCACATGTTAACCTCTTAAGTTCTTTGGCTATTTGACCCATCTCACACCATTAAATCAAGATATATGATCAAGCAAGGACCATTGGATCTATTGGGACTCACTATTTTAAAGCTAATGACTACTTCATGATCTTAAAAATGACATCCTTATTCCCATCAAATGACATTCATGTGATCATCATTGGAATTTGTACAATTATTAAATTTAAGCTCTAATATTTCTCTTTGATATATATTAAATTTGATGTCTGCATGATCATCAAAAATGTTCTCTAGCCCATCAAATGATGGGCATGCTGACATCAATTTTAAGCTCTAGTGGTCTTTTTAAAATTAAACAATTATTTTTTGGATCTTTATTTTGATGTTAGAGTGAATGTCTTATGTTGTAGGTCCAACTTTAGAAGCTTATAACTTGAGCTAGAAAGATTTCACAAACTTGAAAATTTCAGATCATGTTCTTGGTATGTATAACTACAATTGCATGTGATCCACTGGTTGTGTGAGGCTTTCTAAGCAAGATAAAAATTACTCAAGTAGACTGGTCTATTTGCTCCTATGTGATGTCCTAAAGATGGTTTAGCTCTAAAAATTTTCTCAACTCATATTTTGATCATTCCTTCAAGGTTTTGATGGATTCTTAAGGCTTGTGAAACTTAGTCTATACTCTTGACTTCTCAAGAATATTATAACCTACTTGGATCCCTCTATTTTACAAATTTAGACCTATTTCAAAGCCTTTGCTCCATTGTTTCATCACACCATGCAATATCTTCATATATGGGCCATAAATGGCCAACATCATTGGCAATTCATAGGGGTTACATGCCTACTATGCAAGAAAACCCAGACCATGTGCCTTGTCTTGTCCATTGGGCATGGAGTCATTACTTGGGTCCAACATATTGAACTAGATTTGGAACTAGCTACCAATCCTATTATAACCTCTCTTGAAACAAAATAAGGACCAAAAGGAGAACAAAATAAGATATATTACCCAAAGAATTTATTAAAAGGGAAACTAACCTAGAACAAAATAGGGAACAAATAAGAAATGTGCCAAAAAATGCACTTAGAGGAGTTTTAATATAACTAATATAATATATACAACCTAAAATTATGTGTACATTTTCTCTTGGATCAAAAGGAAAGATTGATAACCTTTTTGCCTCATGGGATGAGGAATTGAATGAGGCATGTAGCTCCTTGACTATTGGTCTTGATGCCTACTTCTTTATTGCAGCTAACAACTTCTTTGGCATGATGATTAATGAGAACTAAACAACCCCAAATAGGTTAGTTATGTGTATCTAGAAAGTTTCAATTTCCTCATATGGATTCTCAATGATAGCCTCCAATAGTGGTTTAAAAAGGTATACTTTATTGATTTCCATGGTATCTCCCATAAGACTGGGCTTCTTGTTTGATTCAAGTTCTTCAAGCTCATCAAGAATATATGTAAATTATACCCAATCTCAATCATTATCTTCCATGGGAAATTATTTATCCACCTTCTCAATCACTTGATACTTTTCAACAAGAGATATCTTAATCTCATCCATGTCCTCTATTTGTACCAATTTATCATCAAGACTAGCCATTCCATTTTTTAGGGAATCTCCAGAGTAACACTACCTTCTTAAAGTTCCAAAATATTAATGAAATCCTTAGAAGATTCAACTTGTTTCACTATCTCATAATATAAGTCTATAATCTTAAGTTCATCAATCTTACCCATGAAATAATGGTTTAACTACTACCAATGGTCTTCTTCCTATTGGATCTCATCTCTAACTTGCACCTGATCCTAAAACTCATCCTCTTTGACCTCATAAAAGATTAAGACATGATTTCTCTCACAAAGTGGTGTCCCAATAATGATCTCATGTTCTAACTCTAATAATTATTCATTATCAGTTATGAGTTCAACATGGAGTTCACTATTTACTTATTCAAGGAGTGGCATAGGATATTCTTGGGATGAATCCAAGAGAGATGAGACATATGGAACACCTCTTTGGTCAAACCATTTTTATTTGATTGTCATTCCCTCCTCCTTTTTCATGCTGCTCTAGATGGATATACAAGATGGAAATGACCTAGATTCTTGAGGGAGGGATGGGGGTTGAGTAGCTTTGGATCTGCTTGACTGTATGACTTAGTTTCAAGATGGGAAAGATATAGGTTTTCCTTTTACCTTTTAATTTTGGTTCTCCTCCTCTTTCCTTGTATTTAGCTCTAACTCTCTAATCTACTTATCAATATTCTCTTGGAATATCTCCTCTTTAAGGTGGTTAGTGGATTTATAAAGATAAGGAACCAAAGAAGATTCTTGAGGAGGGATGAGAGAGGTTTGTATAGGTTTAGATCCTACTTTATCTTTAGCTCTTAAATCTAGGCTTGCCTTACTTGGCCTACCCCATGAATTCATCACTTAATTCCAACTTAGAACCTTGAAGGAATTCATAAAGTGTTATTGAGGAAGGATAGAGTCTTGTATCACAATAGTAGGTTATTCCATAACAATTTCCTTCTTTCTTTGACAACTCTCTTAGATAAATTTCCAGGAAGGAAAGGTTTGAGAAACACATGAGGAACTTGGCATACTCAAAGGGTCATTTATAATGGTCTCTTGAGAAGGAATGGGTGGCACATAAGAAGGCTGAGGTGGTGTATATGCAGGCATATAAGGTTGGTGAGGTTGGACCTGTTATTCCTCAAGGCCTTTTAACTCATCCTCAATGCCTTGAATGTAACCACCTACATCCATCATCTCACTTGTGAGATTTTTCTAATTTCCTCTCTCAATAGGTGTCCATTCTACATTAGTTTTCTATAATGAGTCCCTCACATAATGGATCTAGTGAGTAGGGATATCTAGGCCATACTACTTTTGTGAACACAATTCTAGTGCATGCTTGTCAAGGATTATTAAAGCTCACCTAACTTCTGGTATGGATGGCTCATGATAGGGTTGATGAGGAGTAGTATTATGATGGGCTTGTTATCTATAGGAAGGATCATAGAAATACTCTTGCATATATGGATCATGAGGAACTTGACAAGGTTCCTCACAACTTTGATAGGATTCTGGATAAGGATGATAAGGGTCATATGGATTATGAGGATTATATTGGGACTACTAATAAGGAGGTGGATAATAGGTATATTCACCATATTTATTCATATTAACCTCATATGTCAAATAAGATGCAAAAAACTAATTAAAAAATTTATTAAGACATACCTGGTCTGCTCATAACTAAAATATTTAGTTCAGAGTTTCCATTGGTGCTAACATGCTTGCTTCCAAAAGCTGATTAGAGTAAAGACACACCAAGATCTTTCCACTCTTTTAGACCTTATCCCACTAGGCATGCCAAAACTATTATGACATTAATGTGCACCCTTGGAGAGGTTTATTAAGGTTCTCTCTCATTAATTCATAATATTGGGATAACCCCAGGCTATGGGTAACCTATGTTTGGGGTTGAACCTTTGGAGTAAGCCAGATTCCTCTTTGATACTCACATAAGCTAATGCTAATCTAATACTTCATAGAGAAAAGGGTTATAAAGGGGATAAGGTCTCCTAATAAAGTTAACTAGGTAATGCACCAAACTTAAAAGGGAAACTCCCATAAGCTTGAACCCACACTAGCTCAACATAAGACAATATTAGCTCACACAACCTCAAGATCAAGATAATTGCATAAGTATTTGATAGAAGAGGTTCCTAGTAGAACTCTAATCTAAATCTATAAATAACATTGAAAAATACCTAAACAAGTTTATAAATGAGGACAATGGATGAGGAAGATTCTCCTTCACACAATGCCATCATGTACAACTTACCAAACCAGATCCAAGGTATGAGATAGGCAAAGAAAGTCTTATATTTCATCAAGAGGTAGTTCTTACAAATGCTTAACATGGTAAAGCCTAATCAAGTTGAGCATACTTTATAGTATCCAAAAGAGTATCCCTATCTCCTATAAAGATGAAAAAGTGTAAAATCTAAGAACCTTTACAAAGGAGAAAAGAATGGGATAATATAGGTGAAGGGGAGAAGAGAGAAGAGGGAACATGTTTTGAGAACAATTAATGAGCTGCCAACTTTCAAGGGAATACTCCACCATGCTTTGGTCCAATTAGGATGTAGTCTATCATGAAAAAAATTGTCTTTGCTTTTCTTAATAGCCTATGAGTAGTACACTAGATATAAGGGTTTTTCCAAAGATGGTGAGTCATGATCCTATTTATGAAATGGACCCTTAGGCAATCTAAAAATCTATTAAATGCTCAAGCTGCTTCTCCAACCATCAAATCTCTATCTTTGATCTTCTATGAATTTTTCCACTTGGCTTCTACATAAGGAAAATACCCTCACATCTTTGAATTTGGACTGAGCCATGCTATATTTGATTTGAGTGGAAACTTATCGAGAGCTTATGACTGTCGAAGGATGAGAGCTTAAACATTTGTTACATAAACCAACGCCTAATTTAAAACCTAGACCTGAATCAACTATCGATAAAAACCAATCTAAAACTATTGGTTTTCCTATAGTCTACATAGATGGTACTTTACTTGAATCTTGGTCCCTTTTACAATAAATTTACACCTTTTTGGCCTATCTTAGGTTTAAAAGACCTATTTTACCTTGATGGAGATATACTGGCAATGCTTGGTCTTTATTATTTATCCTAGTTCAACTCAGGTCGAGCTTGAGCTTGGTTTCATGTATTTTATGTCAGCTTGGTTCCATTCATTTGCTTTTCCAAAGTCAAACTACTCCATCAACCTTAGTCAAAAATGTCCCAGCTCGATTCTTTATTCATTGGTTGTTGACAATCCAACTTGGCTCCATTGATATTTTTACCTATGCTCATTCCATTGATCTTGATTTGTATGATCAAGCATTAACCATCGATCTTTCCCCTTGACTTTTTAACTCTATCCTAACTTATGCCACATGTCAAACACATGTTGATTCTTAAGATTTGCTGTCAGTCTATAACCTCATGCACTTATGCCATGTGCCAACCTCTTGAGCTCCTTGACTATTTGACCCATCTCGCAATGTTGGATCAAGATGTATGATCAAGTGAGGACCATTAGATATGCTGGGACCCACTATTTCAAAGGTAATAATTAATTCATGATCTTAAAAATGATATCCTTACTCCCATCAAATGACATTCATGTGCTCATCATTGACATTTGTATGACCACTAAATTTAAGTTACAATGGTTTCTCTTTGCTATATATTAAATTTGATGTTTACATGACCATAAAAAATGTTCATAAGCCTATCAAATGATGACATGCAGACATTAATTTTAATCTTTCGTGGTCTTTTTAAAATTAAATGGTTATTTCCTATAGATTTATTTTGATGTTAGCATGAATGTCTTATGTTGTAGGTCCAACTTTAGAAGCTTATAACTTAAGCTAGAAAGCTCGTGCAAACTTGAAAATTTTAGATCATGTTACTGATATGTAGAACTAAAATTGAATGTAATCTACTAGTCATATGAGGATTTTTGAGCAAGATAAAATTACATAAGTGGGCTGGTTTGTTTACTCCTACATGATGTCCTGGAGATGGTCTAGCTCTAAAAATTTGCACAACTCATATTTGGTCCTTCCTTCAAGGTTTTGATGGATTATTAAGGATTGTACAACCTAATCCATGCTCTTGAATGATTGAGACATATGATAACCTATTTGGATCCCTCTATTTTTCAAACTTAGACCTATTTCAAAGCCTTTGATCCATTGCTTCATCAAACTATGCAAGAGCTTCATATATAGGCCAAAAATGGCCAATGGGGACCATATTCAATTCATTTATGATTGTGTTTACCCATACTTAGTTGAGGCCATCATAGGGACCTTGATGGAAAGAGTGAGCCCACTGATAAAAAAATGTGTTGAATCTATAGGAGATATATGGCTATATCCTGACTATACCATAATCAAGATTGAAGGAACACAATCCACCCCACTTAGACTACCAGTTCATGTGCCCAATAAACTAGCTGAACAAGAGGTATCATACCAAATAAGCAATGGTGTAGATGGTCTTTGTAAGAATAGGAGGAGAGGAATGCTCCACACCCTCCCCATAGCCATTGGCAGAATTGTGTTTCAATAATGGGATGATATTGAGGCTACCTCTAAACATAGGGCCTCTTTTAGATTACAACATGATGAATGAAGGAAGTGGGATCCCCAAGGAAGATTTATGGGGAACTTGAAGGAAAAAGGGATAAGTATGACTTATGAGCACCAGCCTGGCCCTTATGACCCCTTATATTCTAAGACATCTTCATTTTTTGAGGTCTTTGGGAGATTAAAGAAACATAACATCAAGCCAAAGGCTATATTATAGAGAGAGTAGAAGCCAAGTGATGATATATGGTAGCAAGGGCCAATACATTACCATTTACTATGAGTTACATATTCTAGACCTTATCCAACATATCCATAAATATAAGAGAATAAACTTGGGGGCATTACATATTCCTCAACCTAGGTAGTAGAGCCAGGGTCACCTATCGAGGGAATTGACATCATAGCATTAGACCCTAGGCAAATAATTGAAGATGCACTCACCATACTAGATGATGCCTATAAATATGATGATGAAGAGGCTCAATCTGAAAAGATAGAGAAAGAAAAGGGGAAGGGATTAGCCTTAGACTTAGTTCTATTAGATACCTCAAAGAGAAAAGCTGAGCTGGCATTAGTTCCAGTAGGAAGCAAGAGGCCCAAATTGATCTTCACTCATTCTTTGAGTGAGGTCAACCTCTTTAATAAAGAGATTGTGATACAAGGTCTAACCATTCTTAAATGGTTTATATATGGTAATTTATCGAAATCTCCTACTCTACATCATCTATGGGAAATAACAAAGGCTGTCAACATCACTACACATGAGGAACTTAAGCCATGGATTGTAGATTTGTATAAAGAATAAGAGAATAAAATGGTTGATCTAGGGGAGCCAAGTAAAAAATAGATGGAAACCCTAACCCAAAGGATAATAGAGTCTTTAGTTGGTGTCAAATTAGACCCAACAACTGTTAGTCTATAGAGGGTGACTAAGAATAAAGCCATGGTAGGTGGATAAGAGTTCACTTTCTAGAAAGTGGAACCATTCATTGGACTAAATCCTATTGAAAAACAAAATCTAGGAGAAAATCCCTATTTTTGAGTAAAATGTGCTTGAATTGGATCTAGCATAGTCAACCCAGTTGTAGGTTGCCCTCAAAGGCATGCAACAACACAAAGAAAATATGTAAAATCAAAAGGAAAATTTAGAGAAATAGTATATATTATCAATTTTAGATGATATGATCAAGATGTTTGAGGCATCTTTCCATGATATAATTGACTCCTTAAATTCAATAAGGTCTAGACAAAATGTATTGGGTCAACAAGATGTAGCAACCAAAAGCTTAATCACCTAATAGAAGAATTCAAGAGACAAAATGAAAGAATTGATCAACATCTTAATAGAAGATCAAATAACTAGTTTAAAAACCATCAAGCTAGCTCATGTGTACCTTAGGAATACTTGTGGACAAGATTAGGAGCTTAAAAACACGGTCTAAAATTTTGGAAAGACTCTGTAAGGATGATAAGGAGCTGCTAGATATGATGGAACATTTCCTTAGGACCATGATCCTCAAACCAACTACACTCAACTCCATGCGATTCATCACAAATAAAGAGTTAGAGCACATAACCACCATGGTCATGAAAGTAGTGAGGATTAAAAGCTAAGGCAAATCTACAATAAACAATAATAGGGTCATGGGTATGATCCTAACAATAGAGGAAAAGATTGCTGAAGTTAGGAGCATTAAAGAGACCATGAGAAGAAATGATAGGGACTTTGGAAACTTGGCTAATTAGGAAGATGAGCTCTTCATGGAACCTGTTGCTAATATGAAGCTAATTGATGAACAACACCAGAGAGAAATGAAGGTTCTTCAGTAGAAACAAGGGACTTCATTAGCCCAAAGGACCCAAAGGCAAGCAAGTTGACTTAAGATATTATAATCTATAAAAGAATTATAATATTTGAAAATAAAATATTCTTTTGTAAAGGCATGTGCAACTTGTAAAGCTCATTTCCTATAGTTGAGTCCATAGGGAAAAGTCTAGTGTATTCTATAACTTTGTAAAAGGACAACTATCTTTGACACTTATACTTTTGTAATTGGATATGACTAATTGATATGCTTCCTTGACATTATATAAAAGGAGTATTACCATTTTTAAAAAGTGGGGGATTTTTCAACAAAAACTTGTGTAAAATTTTAAGCAATTAATGAAAGTAAGGAATTTTGTAAAGGTTGTCCATATTCAATTGTGTCATTTGTTATTATGGTTTCTCTCTTAGTTAATTGTTCCTATTTCCATATTTGAATGGTTCTTATAAATTCTTGGTGTGAATATTTTAACGGAAAAGTTTTTAACTTGTGCATATGCTAGGTTGACTAAAAGTTCTTAGGTTTATTTCATTTCCTTTACTCTTCTTGCATTTGGGCTAATGCTGTTTGCTTGTAGGGGTAAATTTTTAAAGTGAACTTAGTTTTTATTTTCAATTTTCTCATTCCTTAAATGTTTGCTTGATGTGTGATAAGATTTAAGCTCATGCTACTTCATGTTACACATTGGTTAAGTTCATGCTTGGATGATATTTAAACTTTGTCATGATGTTTGGGATAAAGATCAACAATATCTCTTTTCTACCCTACTCTTCCTTTTGCTCTTTTTTAAAAAATTCACTTTAGATTAAGCCTCATTATGAATATCCATTTTAGTTTAGTTTTAGGATTATATTTAAAAATAATTCACTTTAATTAGTATATATTTCTATCATATTTACAAAGAATTACAGGCCACGATGGCTCCCAACCACCAAACACTATAAATATTGTGAAACAGTCCACTTGTTTTGTCTCTATTCCACCAATAGATAATAGGATTATCATAACCTATAGGTCATGCTCTGAAATCTTAGAATTCTAAAATGAGTAAGTGTTATTAAACACTCTGAGCACCTTGTGATACATATTTAGGCATCAACAAGGGGAACTTCACTAGCATTAGAAGGAGGGCCCATTAGATCTTTGTGGATTTAAAGTATCTTTGCTCATTTTTGTGAATTGTGTTCAAAAATTGATGTAACCTTTGCAAAATTTTGTCAATATTTGTTCAATTGTGTAAGGGCCCTTGATATTTACAATCTTAGACCCATCTTTATGCTTCCTTTAGATAAGGATCAACGTTCTTTGAAGGTATATGCTTAATTATGGTATAGATGGCTTAAGCTTTGTTAAATTCAATAGGTTTGAGGTTAGTAATAGTTGTTTTGATCAAATATTGATAGATCCTTTACTAATTTAAGTTCATTTGAACTTAAACATGTAAAGATCAATCATACTTATGTATTTGGATACATCTTTGAGCTAAATTAGTTAAATATTATTGTCTTTTATCATCCTTTATATAAATTTTTGAAATTTTTTATTAGTGTATAAGTCTAATCATTGTTTCCTACAAAGATAAGACTCACACATCATATTTCAAATAGGATTTAAAGTTCACAAGCTAGAATTACCAAGAATCAGGGCAAGGCCACATTTAGAGACTAGAGAAACTCTAATTTAATTATAAGTTCATAGGATAACTAGCTAGGATAAAGGTAAGCATAGACTTTCAAAGTTTTTACCAACTTCACTAATTTAGAGTGCTCTTATGTTTGATCCATATCAAGGTATGGCTTGGCTAGGTGGTTCTTCGATCAATGTGCCAAGTGTGGTACATGACCTTCCTTGTAATATTCAAAATTATTTGGCAATATTTAGTCTTAGTGGCATTATAACTGTCAATGAACACATTAAGATTTTTAAACTTGTATTGAGATTGATAAATGTGACCCATGAAGATGTAACATGTAGACTATTTACTTGTACTTTTTAAGATGCTACATATGAATGGTTTTTAAGCCTCCCTAAAAATTATATTATTAGTTGGGTGGATTTTAATAATGTATTCATTAACCATTTTGGTAAAGTCATTAGTCCTTGTGTCTTATACCAATAATTCCCCACAGTGAAAATGGAGCCCATAAGATCTTTTAATGTTAGGTTATAAAAAATGTTCAGTAGGACCATAACTCCTTACAGACCTAATGAGGTTTTTGCCTTGAAAATATATAAGGATGTCTTGGATCCTATGACTTCTATGTTTATAAAAAGAGCTGTTGGACCCATGAATATGTTAGCTTTAGCTAATGTTGAGGATATGATCATTAATGATCAAATGCAACCCCAAGGACAATTGGCTTACTCCATTCCTAATATCAATCCACATCTACCCTTTATAAATGCTATTCCCAATGCCAACCAAAATGTGCTTACCCTGAACCAACTTACAGTCTTGAACTGACTACCTTTGAGACATGCTCATCCTACTTAGAACCTGGGATTCTTAAAAAATGCTACTAGTGGATCTCATCCACAAGATCAAAAATATTTTATGCCTATAGCTAATGCTAATACTCTAGTTCATAATTCCTAAGACCCAAAAAATGAGTGACTCTATCCTCAAAATAGTTTAAAAGCTTAACACTAACTTCTTTCAATTACAAAATCAAGTAAGCAATACTGGAGAGAGATCTAGTAGGAATTTCTCTTTTCAAAGGTTTAATAGGCCGACTGATAGATTTCAGAATGATAGTTACCATAACGACAAGAATAATAAGCCATTTGATATCAAAAATGTGCTTGATATAAATCTTATGGATGTTCCTTTACCTAACTATTATAGAGTTCATTACACTTCTAAGCATGGGGAAATAGACTGTGTTGAATTTTATAATGATTTTGAAGCCTTCTAAGAAGAATTAGATACTTTTGAAGTTATCCCTAATAAGGATTGTGATATAGGTACATCAAGATATTTGAGGTCATCTAGATCTATTGATTCAAATCTCATGTGGAGACATTTAAGTTCCCTTTCCAAGAAGATAATGAGGCTAAAGACATTCCTGAAGAGATTCATGCTTTTCAACAATTTTTGAATAAGAATTATCCTTTGATAAATAAGGAGTAGAAGCAACCATTGACCACTTCAACTCCTCTAGATAACTTTGAAACTCCTCTTGACACCACCTCAGATAATAATTTGGAGCCTCCTAAGGGAATTACTTCTAAAACCAATGCTGATACATCCAAATATTCTAATAAGACTAGTTATAACATAGTAGAGGACATGCAAAAGATCAAGGCTAACATTACCTTGCATGAGTTAACATAGATTACTGAACAAAGGGATCTATTATTGGAATCTCTATCAAAAATCTTGGTAAACCTCAAATATATACACATAATAATGTTACAATACACAAAAGTAAGGCATATGTTCCTCCTTTCCTACTTATAGTTAAGATCTTTGATAAAAATCTACATAATTATTTATTAGATTTTGGTGTATCTACAAATACTATGCCTAAGGGTATTTATGAATAATTAGGTTTGACTCTCATTAAATCTAATAGAGTGGTAACTTAGTTGGATAAGTCATGTCAAAGTGATTGGTGAATTATTGAATGTTCACGTGCAAATTACCTCAGAGCCAAGGATCTAATAGTTCATTGATATCCAAGTGGTAAACATCCCTTATGCTTATGGGATGCTATTGAGTAGAGACTGCACTAGGTGCTTGGATGGTTATATGTCAACAGGTTGTTCATATATGTGGTTGACCTATATGGGACTCCCAAACCAAATAAGGATAGAAAGGGAGACTAAAATGAAGCACATGATCACTGAGTATAATGAAATCAACATGAGGATCAATATGGTTAACTTAGATCTTGGTGTTTACACTCTTGACACTGAAAATGTATGTAACTCTAAAACTTATCATGCTTTTTTTGGATTATGAAAAATTTATTTTGATGGTGCTAGATGCAAATCAGGTAAGAGTGGTGTTAATCAATCCCTTTGGGAAAGAATACAATTCACATTACAAACTTTAGTTCTCATGTACGAATAATTTGGCTAAGTAGGAAGCACTTATTCTTAGATTAAAATTTTCAATCAAGCATGAGGCAAAAGAATTATTAGCTTTTGGTGATTCTGAACTAATGGTCAATCAGGTCAAGAGTAAATATCAATGCAAGTTATCCCATCTCAAGAAGTATAAATTTAGAGTGTGGCACTTAATTTAACATTTTGATGATTTCAACATTGTGTCAATCTATAGGGAAAACAATAAGTCTACTGATGAACTTGATTCAGATGTAGCCAACCTTATGCCCTATCAAATTTCCAAGTTATAAAGCCTTACAATTGAGTTAATTCCATGTCCCTCAATACCAGATAATGTTAACCACTTGTAGGTATTTAGTGATGATCAACAAATCATAGACTTCATGACTAGTTTAGGAGTATTTTCAGGTCACATTATTGATGAAGCCAATTTCCTTGATGGTGAGAACATTGAAAACAAACTTGATGACAAGGTCATTCAGTTGAATGACAATAAGATCCCCAAAGGCATGATAGTGTTAAAGAGTCTCTTTGATTATGAAAGGCTAGATAAGGCTAACAAGATTCCCAAAGTTAATGGGAAGGATTATAATGCAATTAATCTTATATTACAAGGTCAATCTCATTTGGTTAATATTGGTATGACTTATACAAGCATTGAGTCTAAAAGAGCCAAAGAAATACCGACCAAATATAAAGATATCATAGCATGGTCCTATGATAACCTAAAGATATTTGATCCAAAGGTCATAAATCATACCATACCTTTAAAACAAAACTAAAAACCTTTCAGACAAAAGTAGAGGCCTATCAACCTAATCTAAGAACCATTGATAATTATAGAAAGGCCAAGAAGCTCTTAGATGCTAAAATTTTGTTTCCCATTAGACATTCCACTTGGGTTTCTAATTTAGTCCTGGTCAAGAAGAAAAATGGTGAAATAAAATTGTGAATTGATTTTAGAAATATAAATAGAGAATTTGAGAAAGATAATTACCCCCTACCTTCTCTTGACCAAGTAATACAAATTATTTTTAGTTCTACCATGATGTCCTTTATTGATGGATTTTTAGGGTATAACCAGGTGTTGGTAAATCAGGAAGATAGGATGAAGAATAATTTTACTACTAAGTGGGGCATGTTTGCTTATAAGAAAATTTCTTTTGGATTGATAAATGCAGGGGCCACATTCTAAAGGGATATGGATCATGCTTTCCAAGGTTTTATATGTAAGTTCATTATTATGTACATAGATTACCTAACTATCTTTTCTAAAAATTGGGAGGGTCATATCATGCACTCAAATAGAAGGTATGGGATTTCTCTCAACCCAAAAAAAAGTATTTTATATGTTACAGAGGGAAAACTACTAGGACATGTTATAACTAAGAAGGGAATCTCTATAGACTCTAATAGAGTAGAAGCTATATCTAAGATAGAGCCTCATAATAGTAAGAAAGAATTGAAGTCATTATTTGGTAAAATAAATTTTGTAATAAAGTTTATTTATGGTTTTGTAGAAATAGTAAAGCCTTTGAATGACATGTTAAATAAAGAGGCTCAGATCACCTAGAATGAAGAGACAAATAAGGCTTTCAAATACATCAAGGAAGTAATTAGATAGATTCCAGTCTTGACAAGTCCAAACTTTACTAAAGATTTTTATCTTTACTCTTTTGCTTTAGGTCATAAAATGGCTATAGTTATAACTTAGAAGATAGATGGATGTGACCATCCAATTGATTTCATAAATAATAATTATAAAATTTTTGAGTTGAGCTATTATTTTATTGATAAACAAGTATGTGCATTAGTCAAGGCAGTAAAAAAGTTTAGGCACTATATTCTTAAGAATAAGGTGCATGTAATCTTACCCGATCCTGCCACTAAGCTCATGCTAAGTCAAAATGAACTAGGAGAAAGGAGAGGTAAATGTATGTCTATGCTTCAATAATATGACATCGAGATGATTACTGCTAAACTGGTAAGATACTAAGATTTAATTCAATTGATTTCCAATACTAACCCCAAGCTAAGTGTCATGCAGGTAGATCAACAAAAAATTCAATCCAATGATTGGTATGATACCATTGTCCTAATCAATGATTACTATCTTGTAGGGTTAAGTAAAGAACAAAAGAGAGATCTAATGCTAGAGGAAACCCACTACTCGATCAGGGCTGGAGTGATATATAGGAAAAACTTTGAAGACATATACCTAAAGTGTATATCTAAGGAAGAGGTAACTGAGATCATGAAAACTTTCATGAAAAGATGGAAAGTGGACATTCATCAAGAAGAACCACAACCCATAAAATATTGAGGCCTAGATACCACTAGCCTAAAATATTCAAGGATCCTCTTAAACATGTGAGAGAGTGACACTCATGTCAAGTCTTTAACACCAAAGATCTTAAGGCAGCCATACCATTAAGACCTGTTATGGTGGATAAACCTTTTACCTAGTGGGGGCTAGACTTTGTAGGGGTCATTGACCCCAACTCATCAAATGGTCACAAGTATGTTCTAACTACCACCAAATAATACAAAATATGGATTGAAGCAATGATGACCAAGTAGTGCAAAACTGAAGAAGTAAACAAATTCTTGGAAGAAAACATATGCACCAGATTTAGAATGCTAGACTCTCTAGTTTGTGATAATGGATCTAATTTTATATCCATTTAAATGATAGAATGAGTATATGATAACAACATCATTCTTAAGTTATCTTCAAACCATTACGCTTAAGGTAATGGAGTATCTAAATCAATGAATAAAAACTTGATGAAGGCGATAAAGAAGTCTACAATAGAAAAAACTAGGACATGAAACAAGCTTCTCAAATATGCCCTTTGGGTAGATAAAACAAGAGTTAATTAGGATCTCAAAGCATCACCATTCTTTCTGGTATATAGCCAAGAACCCCTCTTCCCCATCACCCTCAATCTACCAATTTATAGATTCATGCAAGAATACATGGAGGAAGATTAGGAGTTTGCAAATTTAAGGTTGCTAGACATTATTTAGATGGAAGATGGTAGAGAAGAGGCTTTCACTAATTTTAGTAGACACTAAACCATAGTGAAAAGGTGGTTTGATAAGCGATCAGAGATAAATGTGTTCAGGAAAGGAGACTTGGTTCTTTTCCAAGGCAAAACATGGAAAATTCACATCTTTATGGATAGGTCCTTATCAGATTACTAAGATACTTGGAGATAACACCTTCAAGCTGAAAGACTTATAAGGAGCAGAGTTCACACTACCCACCAATGTGTAGTACCTTAAGCACTACTTCTCTACTGCCCCACCTAGTGTCTTTATGGAGTGAATTTTAAGATAATTAGGATTAGTGTAGGTAGGATAGATTAGTTTTTTTTAATTCTTTCCTTCTTGTCCCTTGTTTGTACATAAGTTTGTATATATTTGTTTACTTTTCCCTTACTTTCTACTTTGTTACTTTTTGTTTGGTGTGTTTGTTTTCTCAGCTTAGTTCTTTACTTATAGTTAGTCCTTTTAGACAACCCTCAACTCAAGAATCATATGATTGCTCAAAGAAACCCCATAGTTCAGAAATATAAATATGTTCTTTTAGCATTGGTTGATCATAGATTATAGAAATATGAGCTTAATTTTATAGTTTAGAGAAACTAGTAAGGACTAATAGATAGGTTGGTTATTTCATAAGTTTTAAAACCCTATTTTGATCTAAGCTTGGTTTTTATAAGGATTGCATATATAGACTGAAAGCTTGAATTATTAAGACATAGTCATATTCACACTTAACAAACATCCTTGCCTTAGATAAAGGTTGCAACCAAAGATAATTGTTTAAAGAAAAAAAACTTGACCAAATCCCTAAACCTAGCTAACCTAGTTTATAACCTTTTTTAGAAAGCCAAAAAGTGATTGAAAAATACATAAATAAGAGCTTATTTACAAAATTAAAAGCTTTCCAAGCAAAGGTGATTCTGGTAACCTCCATTGGGTCTAATGATGTTTGGTTGGTAGTGGAATAAGGCCTTGAGTGGAGCCAAAGGCATCTCTGTCAGGGCTATGGATGCCTGGTAGGCAGAAAAGCAATGCTAAAGCCTTCCCTAAGCTAAAACATGGTTCTTAATGGATATCCAAACATGTTATAAGTCAATGTTAATGATTAAAGGCATGAAATATAGAAGTTGTTCTCTAAATCCCATGGCAAACTATAAGTGGAATCAAAGCACATACACAACATGACTAGTTTTCGATGTTTGATCCTAATTCTATAGGTGTAAGACTTGTTTTAACTATAAAATGATCTTGATAATGATATTGATCAAGTAGAATAGGTAATCTAGTTATTTTTTTAAACTAGAATATTTGAATTCTAACATATTGTTATGTTCACCTATAAGTCACCATTTGTTGAGGTTAACATACCCCAATTTATAAAAAAATGGGACCCTTGTGTCAAATTGTGCAAATTTATACCTTAAAATTGAAAATTCACTTAATTAGAGTGTCACTAACATTTTTTCACATTATATGTATTTGAAGATAATCCACACCTTGACTTGGTTGGCTTATTTGTTCATGGCTCTAGTTTAATCTTGCTTAAAATTACTAACATTGGATCTTCTTATTTTAGGTTATAGGACTAACATAGTCTATTTGGGATAAACAATATTTGGGTTTTATAATTTTATGGTTTTATCTTAATCTAGTCTTTTACTAGCCTTTAGTCTATCAAAAGTCAAATTGAATGCATTTTGATCATCCTAAAACCCTTGCTCAAAATACCCTAGCATAGGTTCTTTTGAAACAAATTCAAAATTGATAGGAATATTTTACGGAAGAAGACTTTAAATATATTATGGACTTAATCTAATTTCTATATTAAGGCTTTGTCATATTTTTCAATACGACCAAACCGTAGTCTAAAATATTTATGCTTGATCCCCTTACATCTAGAGCTCCCTTTGTTCCCTTTTTATCTTAGCATGGTCTAAATTTATTATTTATGAGGTCATTTCATTATGTGTAAACTTAGCTCAATACTTTGGTCTAAAAATTTAATTCATATTTATTAATATAAACAAAACCTTGGTCCAAAACCTTAGTCTAAGTTCTATCCTTGAGCCTGACTTAAATAGTTTACATCTTCACAAGATCAATGATGCATGTTTTCTCAAGAAAGATTGATCTAATGGAGCATAAATAGTCAAAGTTTCAACAACACCCTTGAGATGGTGAGAAGATGACAAGTGTCATGATTCCAGCTAAAAAATAAAAAATAATCAATGGTGATCCATCTTGTAGATCATGATCAAACGACATGTGCTCACTCAAATGATGAGGATTGAACAAAGTGAGATCGATGTTAAAAAGTCAAGCCATGGAACCTAGTTTAAACATCAAACACTTTATCAAAGATCAATAGTATGCACTCAAGTTTACATATCCAAATCAATGGAGTATAGTAGGTCAAAGTTTCAATGAATCTTGGGATGAATACAAGGCTACCACATGGTAAAAGCATTCTAATTGGTAAAATTGATAGAATAAAAAATGTAAAATCCCCATGAAGCTACCAAGTGGCATACACATGAAGCAGAGTGAACTTAAAAGTGACAAGTGGCAAACTTAGAAAAGATTCCTAAGGAGGTCCCTAAAAATTGATAGTCATGTGGATGCCAAGAGGTTCACATAGATGTCAAATGATAGGTACATGAATGTCAAAATTAATATCAACAAAGATTATTGATGAGGCACCTAAAAATTGATGGTCACATAGATGTCAAAAATGTCTATGAAAAAGTCATATGATGGGTACACAGATGTCAATTTTAAGATAGCCATTTAACATGGATATTTCAAAAGGATCTGGACAATGAAATTCAATCTCATGGATCAAGATCAATGAATCATGTTGGTCTATGAAAAATAATTGAATGGTGTAAGATTAAAGTAATATTTTCAAAAATTAATGGTTAATTTTTGAAAATTAATCAAGAAAATTCCATGAATGTGCCATGAAGACACCACAATGGTACCACATAAGCAAAAAATGACAAATCTAAATATCTCATGGGTCAAAAAGGCAAAGGTATAATGCAAAGATCTAAATCAAATCTAAGGCATAAACTAACTTAAGTTCAAATAAGCTACCCCCATTAAATTTTAGAGAAGGCTTACAAAAAATCCATAGCTCACATAAAATCCATAATTCAACCTTGTATCAATTACAATTGAACCCAAAGGAGTGAATCATCATCTAAGTCAAAGATATTTAATCCAAACCAAAGAACAATCCATTAGTGAGCAATTTGACCTAATTCAAACCATGGCAGTTCAAAAAGGCACTTCCAGGGAATATATGAAGTTATAGCTAACTTTAGATGCTAAGGGGAGAGTCTTCAAAGATATAGATTTTGATGCCACTACCCTAAACATAGGAGACAATAACTAGTCCAAGCTATCATGAACCATATATAAACAACCAATCATCACAAAGGAAGAGGAAAAGAACCTATTTATGAGAAGGAGATATTGTGACATAGTGTTTATTCAGATGACAAGCCTACACTTTGAAATATCCAAGCTTGAGGTACTGTATTGTATTGATGTTCTCTCTCCTATTTTTAAGGATTTCAAAATTGATAAAGGCATGTTAGTCAATAATCACACTTGCAAAAGTATATCTTATGTCTCAACCATAAATTTTAAAAATTATTATAAGCTACCTAAGCCCTAAATAGACATGACCACCATAAATAATTGAGATAAGGAAAATGACCTAAAGACCATCCTTACCCTATGGCTATATTCTAGGAATCATGTATTCTCAGACTTTAATGGCAATATCCCAATTAGCCAATTCAGACCTAGGATCAAGATGATTATGACCTTGATGAATAGGTTGTGTGGGGACCCAACCACCACCTATGTGGATAAAATATATGTTCCCTTGGTCTATTTTATGGTTTAAAGGGAGCTCACCCCTCCCCTTGGTGAAGTCATTAGCACCTACTTATGCAGATAAATTTCCATAGTCAAGAAAAGGATGAGGGGCCAATTTTACATGATGTCATATTTGATGGATGCCTTACTCACCACAACCAAAATCCTAGGCCTTAGAGAATGGTTACCTAATGGGACATAAATAGTTTCCCAATATTACTCCAAGTTGTATATTTTCAAATACAAGGACCATATTCAATTTATTTGTGATTGTGTTTACCTAGCCTTAGTTGAGACCATCACAGGGATCCCAATGGTAAGAGTGATCCCATTGATAAAAAAATATGTTGAATCCATAGGAGATATATGGCTATATCCTGACTACACCATAATTAGGATTAAAGGAACATAATGCACCCCACTTAGACTACCAATGTATGTGCCCATAAACTAGATGAAAAAGAGGTAGCATACCAAATATGCAATGATGTAGATGGTCTTTGTAATATTAGGAGGAGAGGAATGCTCCACACCCTCCCCATATCCATTGGTAGGGCTGTGTTTCAAAAATGGGACAATATCGAGTCTACCTCTAAACATAGGGCCTCTTTCAAATTACAATATGATGAACTAAGGTAGTGGGATCCCCAAGGAAGAGTTATGGGGCACTTGAAGGCAAAAGGGATAAGTATGACTTAGGAGCACCAAATTGGACCTTATGATCCCTTATACATTAAGTCATCTTCATTTTCTAAGGTCTTGGGGAGATTGAAGAAACATAACATGAAGACATAGGCTATATTACAAAGAAAGCAGAAGCTAAGTGATGATATATGAAATCTAAGGCCAAGACAATACCATTTGATAGGAGGTCTATATTGTAGACCTCCTCCAACACAACCAAAAATAGAAGATAAGAGACTTGAGGGGATTGCATCTTCCTTAGCCTAGGTAGCAGATCCAGGGTCACCTATCGAGGGAATTAACATCATAACATTAGACCTTGGTAAATAATTAAGGATGCACTTACCATACTAGCTAGTGCATATAAATCTGATAAAGAAGAGGCTCAAGCTAAAGAGACAAAGAAAGAAAAGGGGAAGGAATAAGCCTTAGACTTAGTTCTAATGGATACCCCAAAGAGAAAAGCTGAGATAACATTAGTCCCTATAGGAAATAAGAGGCCTACATTGATCTTCACCCATCCTCTGAGTAAGGTTAACCTCTTAAGTGAAGAGAATGTGATACAAATTCTAACCATTCCTGAATGGTTTATATATGGGATGTTACAAAAAGCTCCTATTCTACATCACCTATGAGTAATAAAAAAGGATGTTATCGTCACTACACATGAGGAACTTAAGCCATGGATTATAGATTTATAAAAAGAAGAAAATATTAGAATGGTTACTCTAGGGGATCCAAGTAAAAAATATATGGAATCCCCAACCCCAAAGATAACATAGTCTTTAGTTGGTGTCAAATTAGACCCAACAACTACTAGTCTATAGAGGGTGACTAAGAAGAAATCCGTGGTAGGTGGAGAAGAGTTCACTTTCTAGAAAGTGGAACCATTCATTGGACTAACTCCTATTAAAGGACAAAAGCCATGAGAAATCCCTATTTTTAAGTAAAATGTGCTTGAATTGGCTCAAGCATAGTCAACCCAATTGTAGGCTGCTCTCAAAGGCATGCAGCAACACAAGGAAAATCTACGAAAGCAAAAGGAAAATGTAGAGAAACATGCTATATTATCGGTTCTAGATGCTATGATCAAGATGTTTGAGGCACGTTTCTATGATATGTTTGAATCTTTAAAGTCAAAAAGGTTTAGACAAAATGTATTAGGTCAAGAAGATGTAATAGCCAAAAGTTTAATCACCTTAAGGGATAAAATGAAAGAATTGATCAACATATTGATGGAAGATCAAATCCCCAGTTTCAAAACCATCAGCCTAGCTCATTTGAACATAGTATTAAGACTACTTATGGACAAGATCAAGAGCTTGAACACATGGTCTAAAATTTTGGAAAGACTCCTTAAGGGTGACAAGGAGCTGATAGACAAGATGGAAAATTTCTTTGAGACCATAATCCTCAAACCAACTACACTTAACTCCATGGGATTCATCATAGATAAAGAGTTCAAGCATAGAACTACCCTGATCATGTAGGAAGTGAGGAGTAAAAGTCAAGGCAAATCTAGAATAGACAACAACAGGGTCATGGGTATGATCCTAATAATAGAGGAAAAGATTGTCAAAGATAGGAACATTAAAGAGGCCTTGAGAAAAATAGATAGGGACTTTGGATACCTGGCTAATTAGGAAGATGAGCTCTTCATGGAACCTATTGTTAATTTGAAGCTAGTTGATGAACACCACTAGAGAGTAATGAAGGTTATTCAACAAAAATAGGGGACTTCATCAACCCAAAGGCCCCAAAGTCAAGCAAGTTGACTTAAGATATTCTATTTTACAAAAGCATTGTAATATTTGAAAATAGAATATTTTTTTGTAAAGGTAAGTGAAATTTGTAAAGCACATTGCCTATAGGTCAGTCCATAGGGAAAAGTATAGTGTTTTATAGAACTTTGTAAAAGGAGAGCTATCCTTGACACTTGTATTTTTGTAATTGGATATGACTAACTAGTATACTACCTTGGCATTATATAAAAGGAGTATTACCATTTATAAAAAGTGGCAGAGTTTTGAGCCAAAAGTTGTGTAAACTTTTGAATAATTAATGCAAGTGAGGAATTATGTAAAGATTGTCCATATTTATTTGTGTCATTTGTTATTATGGTTTCTCTCTTAGTTGCTTATTACTATTTTCATATTTGAATGGTTCTTTTGAATTCTTGGTGTGCATATTTTAACTACAAAGTTGTAAAATTATGCCTATGCTAGGTTGACTGAAAGTTCTTAGGTTCATTTTATTTCCTTTACTCTTCTTGCATTTGGGATAATGCTATTTGCTTACAAGGCCAAATATTTAAAGTGAACTTAGTTCTTATTTTCAATTTTATCATTCCTTATATGTTTAACTAATGTGTGATAAGATTTGAGCTCATGCTACTTCATGTTACACATTGGTTAAGTGCACGCTTGGATGATATTTAAACTTTGTCAAGATTTTTGGGATACAGATCAACAACATCTCTTTTCTACCTTACTCTTCCTTTTGATCATTTTTAACAAATTCACTTTAGATTAAGCCTCATTGTGAATATCCATTTTAGTTTAATTTTAGGCTTAGATTTAAACATAATTCACTTTAATTAGTATAGATTTTCATCAATTTTGAAAATAATTTTAGGCCATGGTGGTTCTCAACCACCAAACACTAAAATGTTATGAAACAATCCACTTATTTTGCCTTTATTCCACCAACAGATAATATGATTATCAAAACCTATAAGTCATGATCTAAATTCTTATAATTTTAAAATTAGAAGTGTTATTGAACACTCTAAGCACCTTCTGATACATATTTAAGCATCAACATACCCTTATGACCAAAATGAGCTCCCCAAGTAGGCTTGCACTTATAGATCACTAGACTTAGCCAAGAAAAAGATTGCACCAATGAATCTTCCAAAATTCTTCTCTAAATGACCAAGTCTCACATATGATGAGTTACACCATGACACAACTAGCCCAACATAGGCCCCAATCCTTTCTCTATTGTGTTTTGGGTGAGCGCATTAGGCTTATGCCTTATGTGAATTGATTGCAGTGCAGTCAAGTGATAAATGTTGAGCATTATGAGAACTTTCCATGTTTGCATTTAGTTGTAATGAGTCTAAAACCATTTTGGACAATTGAATGAGCACTTGACCTCATAAATAATGAATTGAAACCCCAATTATTATACAATAGAGAGTAAGTTTGTAAATAATTGGTGCTATATGGGTGATAGATTTTTTTATGTGTAAATGCATCGACAAAATCAATGGCATCCCATAATTCTAAGTAGTTAGCATACCTATTGTCAAAGATTATTATGTCAAACACTGTGTCTATAAACTATGTAGAATCCTTGATGGATAATGGCGATGGTGGACGTACTCCTCTGAAGCTCTTAGATGATGAAGCCATTATAATTTTCTAGTTTGCTCAAAGCTTAGATCTTAGACTATAAAAACTCTTTTCTTCTAGTTGTTTCTTTACAATGGATCCATAGGTGGATATGGCTTTATTTGTAGAGTAACAAGTGAGCTTGAATTCACTTGTGATCAAATGAACATGCCAACAACCATAAATCATTGATATAACCTTTTGCATTCAATTTTAGTTAATAAAATTTTAATGTCCAATGTTTGTATACTTTATATATCTACATAATTTAAATCTTTTTAGTTTAATTGGTGGGGAAGCCATGTCTTTTGCATATTTTTTCCAA
Organism: Torreya grandis; assembly: GCA_037957365.1. Lineage (NCBI taxonomy): Eukaryota > Viridiplantae > Streptophyta > Pinopsida > Cupressales > Taxaceae > Torreya > Torreya grandis. The sequence goes on along the minus strand of JARHVA010000480.1, from coordinate 1,198,215 downwards.
GTGTAGTGAAGTAGTTCTAGTTTATCGGCTAAATTTAGGGGGATTTTAGTAGTTAGGAGTCAGGTTTTGTGTTGGGATCAAGCTAATAATTATTATGAACTAAAGGCTTTGAACATAAATCCCAAATAAAATGTTTAAATACTAAATCCTTTAGAAAAAAATTTAGAAAAATGTTTTAAACAAAACCTTTGAATGAAACCTCTAAAGTGCATAAAGCTGATAAAGACTATTCTAGACAAATTGTTTAATGAAAAGTACTAAACTAAAGTTCTAATATAAAAAATCCTAAATAAGGAGTTTTAAATAAAAACCAAGTCCTTTGAAACATTTTTCAAATAAAATACCTGATATAGACACTCCAATGAAGACTATTCTAAATAGGACCCCCAAATAAAAGAAAACCTGAACATAAGTCACAAAAAAAAATTGATGAACAAATATCAAACAAATATTTTGAACAAAATGGCTGACAAGGAAACCTTGAATAGAGATTCTAATGAACAAAATTCCAAACATAAGTACCAACCAAAATGTCTGAATTCCAAAATCTTGAACAAAATTATTTAGAATAAAACTAAGTCTCAAAACTTGCATAGTACCAAAACTCAAAAATGGATTAATAAGTTAATCCCAAAATGGCATTATATCATTATTTATACTTTCAAATGTTTATATTAAGGAGCAATCCAATATAACTTCCAAAATATGAAGGGAAAAGTTAATAAATATGGCCTAATCATAAAAAAAGTGGGTTCCCTTTCTTTACAAAAGAGAAAGGGAATGTTGGGTACAAAAAAATGGAAACGTATAGGGGAATACTTTAAAGTATTCAAAAACCCAAAACTTTCGTTAGCAATTTCAAATTGGAAATGGATTGTGTCATAAAAAAATATTAGAATCAAAGATATGAAAGAGACTCCCAACTACATCATACAACATACTTGCCTTCGCATCCATGGATCTATGTGTGCTAAAGTGATATTCATTTAACCCTTGTTGGGAGGATATTTTCAAAGACTGAGAGTAATTATAGGTTTCAATCTAGTTCTTTTGAAGCTCATTAAATCAAGGAAGCTCAGGCATTACTCTGCTAATATCTATGTTTTCATAGCCCTAATAGAGATACCTTGGGTTCCTTCTCTCCTCTTCTTTTTTTTATCATGATGCATGGTACATTGAATTTATTTCATTATGTGAGCCTTTGATCTCATTTAGATTTTCTTTGGGCTCTATTGATTCCTCTTTTGAACACATTGGTTATTTTTTTCTTCTTCTTTTTTATTTAAATGGAAGGAGGAGATACGAAACAATTGTGAGTTAGTGTAGTTATAAAATGAATTATTTACCAAAATATCCCTACTAGCTACATCTCACTAGATCACATCCAAACAAGTATTAATATGAAAAGTGTGCTTGGTCCAATGGAGTGAGAAAACTTAATAAATTTATATGGAGTATTAGAGAGAAACTTTCACATACCCACTAGAAATATTCAATGGTGACACAACCTTTAATGACTATAATTACAGACCTAATTCCTAAAAACCTCAAACACAAAAGTATGACCGGTTTGTGAACAGACCCCAAGTTGTGAATCCCTTTACAATTTCCCTTTCCCTTATGTATCAATTTAAGCATAAAATAAGGGCCCAACTAGTAGGATGCTAGCTTGGTCATGTCAAAATAAACCAATTTTAGATTGTCATAGGAAAGAACAAAATGTCTAACCTAGAAACAAGAAACTAAAATTAAAAGTAGGAAACTAAAATAGAAAGCAGGAAAACTAAACTTGAAAGCTGAAAACTAAACTAGAAAATAGGAAAATAAACTAGAACTACTTATACCACATTTTATTCATTAGTTGGGGGCAACTTTAAATGGTACAACCATGAAGTAATGATTCAAAAACTATCCATTGATTGGATATGTGAGTTCATTGCCTTGAAGGTCCCTTAGATGAAATGAATTGTTGCCCAAGATCTCTAAAGTCTAATATGGTGCAATCCATAATGGAGAAAATTTATCATGATGTCCTCTATTTTCATGAGATTTATACCACAAAATCACTAAATTTGAGATCTTAAATGCTTTGACATTTTCCCTTTTATCAAACCATCTTTTGATTACGTCTTGGTATTTACTAAAAGTCTATAGGGCCTCAGTCCTTGAGTCTTCCATTTATATTATATCTAGTAATCAAAATTTTACTTTATCATTTGGTTCCATATGTTCCTACATGAATTTATAAGTCAAAAATTTAAACATGATTAGGAATACTGGCTTTCATCCATACACCAAAAGATAGGGGCCTTGAGGGCCTACTTATATCTCATTCAGTCTACCCAAAGGGCATACTTAAAGTAGATTATGATATTCCCTAGGCTTATCCCCAAATGATTTCTTAATTGCATCTATCAGGTTCTTATTTTCTTATTATACCAATCCATTTCCCTGAGGATAGTGGTTAAAAGATGATCTAATGGTGATATGATTATCATGAGCCCATTTAGTAAATTCAAATGATATGAATGCTGACCCATTATCACAAAATAGGGACATGGGAGTGCCAAATATAGTTGTGATGTGTTATTCTAGGAAATGAGTCACATATTGTGATTTGTAATTATTGGTGGCTAATGCCTCAATCCATCAGGTGTAGTAATTTTTGGTAGTGAGTATAAACTTATTACTTGCTAAAGAGTCTGGATTAATGACACCAATGAAGTCCAACCCCTACTAGGAAAATTACCTTCACTTGATAATAGGTTACAAGGGAATTATTGCATGTACTTCTATTTTTGCTAACACTTAGAATTCATGGTATGTCTTGACATAGGCATGGGCATCCTTAAATACTATTAGTTAGTAATAACCCATTCTTAGGATTTTGTGAGTTGTGGTGTTCTCAGATGGATGACCATTACCTATATTTTGGTGTAGGTTTTCTATAATCTCTTGAGCCTCTTTTTTAGATACATATCTTAGGTAGATGACTTCATAATTTATTCTATAAAAAATCCTTTATTAAATCATATAATGAATATATTTGAGCCTCAAAGCTATTATTCATTCTTGATTGAGTTCTAGGGGATAAGTACCTGTAAGCAGATATTGAATTATGTTAGTATACCATTCCCCTCTTGACACCTAGGCTCCACAAACCTATTCAATAGTAATACATGGGTTAGGATTAGTCATGAGTTGGATGATGCCTTGACCCTAGAAAATTTTATTAGGCTTGATTTCTATATCAAAATCTTATAGCTTTTCCATCCATTTACCCCTATATTCTCCCAGTTCATTCTATGACAAGGTAAGCTTGACAACAGGATCAGGCATGATAGATATAGTCTTATTACTCAAGATGTAGTATAAAAATTTATTGACCACTTTGATAAGAGTGAAGATATAATTATCAATCATGGAGTACCTAAGTTTTGTATCCTTCAAATTCATGCTCATAAACACAATGGGATGCTCAGTCTCTTCTTTCTTTTGCATTATGATAGCAATAATTGTATGTTCTAAAGAAAATGAGTACAAGTAAAAATATTTTGTAAAATCTAGATTAATCAATACTAGGGCTTGATATATAGCATATTTAATGTCTTGAAAATAATTTTAGGCATTGGTTATCCATTCTATTTTAGCATCCTATTTGAGAATTGCATTCAGGGTTCTCATAATTTCTACAAATCTTGAGATAAACTTCCTTACAAAATTTATTTTCACAAATAAATACTTGAGATTCTTCTTGATATTTGGTGGTATAATCTTTGAAATTCCCTAGATTCTATTTGGGTCAATAATGATTCCTTTTTTAATAATGATATTTGAACATGCTAATAACCATAAATCATTGATATATCCTTTTGTATTCAATTTCTATTCGTGCACTTTTAATGTCCAATGTTCATATACTTGATATACCTACATAATTTAAATCTCGTTAGTTTCATTGGAAGGGAAGCCATATATTTTTCATATTTTTTCCAAGTGTAGTGAAGTAGTTCTTCTTTATTGGCTAAGTCTAGGGGAATTTCAGCAGTTAAGAGTTGGGAGTTAGGTTTCATGTTGGGACTGAGCCAATAATTCTTGTGAACCAAAGGCTCTAAGCATAAAGCCTAAAAAAAATACCCAAAGATAAAATCCTTTGGAACAATGTTTGAAAAAAATATATGAAAAAACCTCTAAAGTGCATAAATCTAATGAAAATTATCCCAGATAATTTTTTTGATGAAAAGTCTCAAATAAAAGTTTCAATGTCAAAAATATTGAATAAGGAGTTCTAAATAAAAACCAAGTCCTTCAAAACATCATTTGAAAAAAATGTTCATAAAAATGTCTGATATGGATACTCTGATGAATACTATTCCAAACAAGACCCCTAAATAAAATAAAATGCAAAAATAAGCTATGAATAAAAATCTGACAAACAAACACCAAATAAATCTTTCAAATAAAATGCTTGATGTGGAAACTTCAAACAAAAAAATTGATGAATGAAATTCCAAACATAAGTACCAAAAAAAATGTCCATTTGATAATGTGTTCTAAGGTATGCATAAATTTTTCATTGATTTCATAAAAGTGTCATTGATGTCATTTTGTGTTGACATTATTGTTCTTGATGTTGAGTTCATAAGCCATGTACTTGAAAGACCTAATGAGAAGGCATAAGCCTAATAACATGATGAGGTAAGTATTTTAAGGATTATGAGATGATGGGTGGTAGTGTGTGAGCAAGGTATGATTTAATTTGACATGTGGATTAGGTATTATGATAAATGCAAGAGGTTTTAAGGTGTGATCATGGTCTAAGTATGTTTGGCATTTCAAGGCATAGTGTGCTAAGAGAGTTGGTGTGGCCTAATGAGGGGTCAAGATCATTTACCAAGGTGAAAAATATATTGAGAGAATTTATAGAGGTGTGAGAGGCTGTGTTAAGTTTTTTTACCAAGTTTTAGGTCATATCCTAAAGTAGAAAGCATGAAAATTGGTGTTAGGGTTTTTTATGTGCATAGGATGGGATGTTATAGACCTAGAAAGGAATTTATTATGATTGTTGGCATGTTAAACCTTTGCATGAGATCTTGAGTAGTTTATGGAAGTTTTGGAAGGTCACTATCTTTAATTTCTTGGCATTGGTTTTGTATTTGAGGGGTAATCCTTTATGAATGATTGCTAAGAAGGGAAACTAGTCAAAACCCTCCTAAAACCCTCATAATTACCTGATATGAAAGATATTGTTATTTATGGATAAAAATGGTTTTTTTTAACTATTTTGATGTTCAAAACATGTAAAAGACTATTCTATGTTTCTCTAGGTGGTTTTTGTTTGTTAGAAGAGTGAGCAGAAGCTATAAGAAATCCCTTATTTCTTAGAATTTTGATGTTATAAGCAAGGTTGACTAGGTCAAAATATGAAAATGGATGGAGGATTATGTGTAATTATTTTTTTTTATACTCATTTAATTTTTTGAGTAGTTTTAAAATCCAAAATTTTCTAAACTGGTCATGGAAGTTGGCCTATCATTAAAAGGGCCTAATGGGCAAGATAGTGGGAAAAGTAAGCAGTAATGAGAAAGATATTAGGGTTTGGTTGCATAGGAGTAAGGATGGATAAAAATGCATGAGGTAATTTTTAAATACCTATACCTCATATAAAATTTGTTTTGAATTTTTTGTGATGCACACAAACATGCTAAAAGTTGTTCTCAAAGTGATCTGTCTAACACAGTGAAGTCTGTGTAGGGTGAAAATGAGAGATTGGTTTGTAAGACCAATATTGATTTTAAATATTATAATATATATATAAAAATATGTTATAAGGATTATTAAGTATCATTAAAACTCATTATAAAATCACAAAAGTATTCCCACATGTGTTCTAAGACTTGATCTTCATGACCCTGTTTTTGGAGCTATAGGCATTTTTTGTGTGAGTGAGAATATTGTATTTGAGTGTTTCTACATAGTGTTTAAGAATAAAATACACATTAATTTGTTATATATATATCATAGGTTAATTTTAACACATTTTTATGCATGAAAAACTCCTATGAAGGAGTGAAAAGTCAAAGGTTCTTGACTAGGTTTTTGAGGCCTGTGTGCAGTTTTGAGTGAGCATATAAAGTTGATCAGTTAGAAGTATTTTGACATATTTGGTGAATTATAAATAATATTATGTTGAAAATAAGGTCATGGATAACATATAAATGTGTTTTTTTTTAATTATTATCTAGAAAATTTGAGTATATGTTTCAGATTTATAAGACATACTTTTTGGTAGTAAGAAGGCCTAATGGTGAGTAGACCTAATTGGGTGGTTCAAGGAGTAAAATGATAAAAATGGTGTTGGATAAATAAGGTGATACTATAATGGGTATATTTTAGTAAATTTTTAATTATTTCATCCATTTTTTGATGCTTAAAGTTTTCTAAGGAGGTCTAAGTGAAACATGTGCTTAGAGAAGGCCTAATTGCATTGGGTCTCTATTAGGCCTAATGGTGGTTTTGGCCCTTAAGGGTAATGACAGACCTATATGGTGGTTTTTTAACTTATTAAACATGTTTATTTATATATTACAAGGGTGATCCAATTATTATGAGGTTCTTGGCTAACTAAAATGGGTAAGAGCAAGAGTCAAGTATAAAGACAAGGCCTAATTGGCCTAATTTGAATAGTTAGAATATTGAGGACATAAGTGAATGATATTGAGTTTTGGAAACAAATTAGAGGGATTTAAAATAATAATATATGTATGGTGAATATTATATGAATATTTAACTATGTTTTTACAGGTGATGAGCAAGATCATATGACCTAATTCTACCAAAGAAAGGGCTAGTTGAGTGAGAAGAAAAATAAGGAGGTCATATTTAGTTGAGTGAGAAAAAGGTGTCAAAGAGTGATCAGATATTCAAGGTATTTTAGTTGGTTTTGAGTTACCTAAGGGGTTGGATCCTTCTTGTAAGTTGGTGCTTTCTAAAGTACTAGTTGAGTTGGTGCTTGACTAGTAAGGGGTTGGTACTCCTTATAGGATTGGTGCCTCACTAAAAGTTTGATTCATTTATTATAGGAATATAGTCCAAAATGTTCATAAATGGGTTTTATCCACAAATAGGGTTTCCCACATATATATTATGTTCTTATGTTTTCTACTTTCATAGATGCTTGTGTATGCATTGATTGATGTATGTATGTGAATGAATGCTTCATAACTATTAAGTGAAATTGTGGGACTATTTTAAGGAAAATAATTCATCCCCCATATTATTAAATATACTTAAAAAATTTGGTATCATATCATGTCCTTTGAAATAGGTATTACAACCTAAAGGAGATTCTAAGCAAGCAAATATGGCTAGTCAAGCACCATGTGGTTTTTATACAATCAAAACTCTATTATTTAATGGATCCAATTATGATTTTTGGAGTATTAGGATGAGGACATATCTGATGTATCAAGGTCATGATGTTTGGAAATTAGTCTTGGATGGATATACTGTACCCCCTATTCCTCTTACAAATGTAATAGGAAAGAAGGCTAATGACATTAACTCAAAAACAATGAATGGTATTATGTGTGGCCTATCAGAGGTAGAACTTATGAAGGTGATGAACTATATGGATACCAAATAAAGTGGGAAAAGTTGAATAATATTAATGAGGGATAATCCAAGGTCAAATTAGCCAAATTGTAAACCAATATAAGACAATTTGAAAGCCTAAAAATGAATGAAGATGAGACCATTGCAGCCTACTTGTTGAGGGTTGATGAAGTGGTCAACATCATAAGAGATCTAAGTGAAGAGTTGAAAGAGTAATTTATTGTTAAAAAGGTATTTAGATATTCAAATACCTAATTTTATTCTAAGTTATTTGTTGTTGAATAAATTCAAGATCTAGACAAGTTAGAGATGTATGGACTTCATGGCACTCTAACATCCTATGAGATCATGACAAGTGAAGGAATACATGCAAAGAAGGAAGATACTTTCAAGATAGAAAATAAGATAAAAGAGAAGAAGACACAAAGTAATAAATTCAAAGACAATGATGAATATGATATTAATGGTGATGAGTTGATAACTATGTTTGCAAAAAAGTTGAAGACATGCTCAGGTAAATATAAGGGCAAATTACCTTTTAAATGCTTCAATTATGGAGAGATTGGAAACTTTACTAACACGTGACCTAATAATCATAAATATAATTATATTTAAGATCATGATGATGATAAAATATCTTACATGTCTGATAAGATCAAGAAAATCTTTAAAAGGTATGATGATAATAAGAAGTTTTTCAAAAACAAAAGAAGTTTTTACACTAAGGAAGATTGTAGCTCATCTAATGAGAGTGAGATAAGTGACTCTAAGAGTGAAAATGAAGGTGATGGACTTGATGTCAATGAATTTATCTTCATGTTTGAAGAATCAAGCTTCTCAAATCAAGAAGAGTTCAGATGGATTGGAGGTGTTATTGGTGATTCAGATGAAGAAGGAGATGAGGTGGACTTTGAGGCTGAGTTGATGAATACTATAGAAGAATTGAAGATGATAAATAAGAAGAATAGGGTGATGAGGTTTCTTATCAAATATTATGAGGATAAAATCAAATTTTTTTAATCTAGACTAAGCAATAACTCCAAGGAACAAGAGGAAATAGTCAAACAGGTAGAGACTCAACTTGAGTTTGTGACTGCTAGTTTAAAGACCAAAGAAGAAGAATGTACAAAGTATGTAACTAAAGTGGATTCCTTTAGAGTTGAGTTGGATCAACAATAAATTAATTTTAATTCCTTTGTGATATTTGAAAAGAGTACCAATGATCTAGATAACATGCCGAGTAGTTAAAAGATTGCTAATGACAAACAAGTCTTAGTTTCAATGGAAACTAAAAGAAGAACACTAATGTTATGAAGAAGGTAAATTATCATTAAAAAAATGAGGTGATAATAGAATGAAGGATAATAATATCAAGAAACCTAATGTTATAAGGTATTATAACCCTTTCAATGGCTATTGTTATTCATGTAACCAATTTAGACATAAAGCAAGGCATTGTAGAAGGCCCTCCAAGAATGAATATGAATGGAACTATGAGGAGAGTCATCAGTTAAGAAATATGGGTCATGTTGTGTCTTCATAAAAATGAATAGTGTGTTTAAATTGTCATAAGATTGGTCATATTAAAAATTACTATAAGCATCAATTCTCAAGATAAAACAAGAAAGTTGAGAACCCTAGAGTACAAGAAAGAAGGTAAGATAGTAAGTGGAAACCCAAGGTACGTAAGGTTTATGTCTAGTTTGCAAGTCCAAGTGGACTATTTTCCATGTTAGAGCATAATCAAGATGAAAAAGAGTGCCAAGAATTATCTCTATCAGCTGAGATTTTTGATGAAGGAGACAAGACCAATAGAACAAGCCAAAATGTTATTCAAACAAAGATTGAGGAGGTCAAGCCAAAAGGACTATTCAAGCCCAAGAGGATCATGAAGGAAGTTTAGTATAGTAAAGACATGGTGATATATGAATATATTAAATTTATGTTTTTTTAGTTCTCTAGATTATAGGTGACTCCATTAGGCTTTATGGAGGCACTCAACTAGTAAGTAATAAACATGAATGATGTTTGGTCTTAGGGGGAGTTTTGTGTTCTTTATTGACCTTCATATTCAAGGTTCAGTCAAGAGTTTGTTGGAGGTGTGTTCAAAAGAGATTGGTCATAAAGAATTTATATGATGACTTGATAAAACCAAGTCACAATCTTTTAAATGTTTGAAATTCTCATGGAGACAAGTGGAGCTAATCATGCTCAAAGAGTAGGTATGTAATCCTGATCTATGTTAAGTTTACTTGGAGAACTATCCTTCTTTCTTGGAATTCAAATAAATCAATCTAAAAAAGGTATGTTCATTTCATAGGTCAAGTATGTAAAAGAGATGTTAAAGAATTTTTAAAGGGAAGATTGTAAGGTTGTAAGTACACATATGGTTACATGATTCAAGCTAAGCAAGGAGGATGAGTCATCAAGGGTCATTAGACAAAATATAGATCCATGATTGGGAGTTCATTGTATACTATTGCCCTTAGACCTGACATCATGCAAGTATTAGGTCTTGTGGGAAGATTTCAATTATATCCTAAGGAATTTCATCTATGAGTAGTAAAGAGGATACTTAGGTATCTCAAAGGAACTATGGAGTATGGTTTATGGTATCTAAGGAGAAATAAGTTTGATCTAGTATCCTATATAGATGCAGATTGGGTTAGGATTATAGACAAAAAAAAGAGCACTAGTGGAGGAACCTTCTTCTTAGGTAAGTGCCTAGTCTCATGGTTAATCAAGAAAAAACCATCAATGGATTTATCTACTTGTGAGGTTGATTACATTGCAATAACTTCATGTTGTACTCAATTGTTGTGGATGAGACAAACCTTAAAAGATGACAAGGTGGATATTGATTGTCATATTCCTATTTTTTGTGATAATACTAATGCAATAAGTGTTTAAAATAATCCTATCATGCATTAAAATACCAAACACATCCCTATCAAGTACCATTTATTAAGAGAATAGATGATTGAACAAAGTATTAAGCTTGAATTTGTGTCTACCAAGGATCATATTGTAGATATCTTGACTAAGCCTCTTCTAAAGGATATTTTTGAACATTTGAGATAGGAATTATGTGTGATTAATATTTTTAGTTTTCACTAATCAAGTCAAAATTATTGTAGGGAGATAATGAGGAGGTGTTTTAGCTCCAAGAATAAGAAATAAGTACACAAGTTGTGAGGTCAAAGGGGGAGTCATATCAATCTATCAAAAAGAATATATATGAGATATGAAATATGATAATGGGAGTTTGTTGACATAATATTTAATTTATATATATTTAAGTTTTATTTTAGGTAGTGATTTATCATTAATTTTAAAAGGGGAGATTGATCTGCATTGATGAGATGTATCCCAGTAAGAGAAGCTTCTCTGAGTAGGTGCCATCAATGAAAAAGGGGGAGATTGTTGAGGATGTGTTATAAGGTATACATGAATTTTTAATTGATGTCATAAAAGTTTCATTGATATCATTTTGTTTTGACATTGTTGTTCTTTATGTTGAGTTCATAAGCCATATACTTGAAAGACCTAGTGAGAAGGCATAGGCCTGATAACATGATGAGGTAAGAAGTATAAGGCTTATGAGATGATAGTTAGAAATGTATGGGTAAGTTATGAGTTAATTTTACATGTGGATGAGGTATTTTGAGTAGAAAAATAGGTTTTAAGGTGTGATCATGGTCTAAGTATGACTGATAGTTCAAGGCATATTGTGTTAAGAGACCTAGTGTGGCCTAATAAGGGGTAAAGATCATTTAAAAAGGTTAAAAATCTATTAAGAGAATTAATAAATGTGTTATAAGTTGTGTTAAGTGTTTTTACCAAGTTTTAGGTCATATACTAAAGTATAAATCATGAAAATTGGTGTTAAAGTTTTTCATGTGCACAAAATGGGGTTTTGCAGACCCAAAAAGGAATTTATTATGCTTGTTGGCATGTGAAAACTTTTCATGAGATATTGAGTAGTTAATTAAAGTTGGGGAAGGTCCATATATTTAATTTATTGGCATTTTTTTTGGATTTTAATGGAAATCCTTTATGAATGATTGCTAAGAAGGGAAACTAATTTAAAACCCTTCTAAAACCCTCATAATGACCCGATACGAAAGATATTGCTGGTTATGGCTCAAAATGGTATTTTTGACATATTTTTATTTTTTTAACATGTAAAATACTATTAAATGTTTTTCAATGTGGTTTTGGTTTGTAGAAGAGTGAGTAAAAGCTATAGGAAACCCCTTATTTCTCAAAATTTTAATGTTACAAGCAAGGTTGACCAGGTCAAAACATGAAAATGGATGGAGGATGATGTGTAAGACTTTTTATTTATAATAATTTAAGTTTATAAGTATTTTTAAAACCTAAAATTTTCTAAACTACTCATGAAAGTTGGCCTATCACTAAAAGGGCCTAATGGGCAAGATAATGACAAAACTAGGCAGTAATGAGAAAGAGATTAAGGATTGGTTGCAGAGTAGTAGGGATTGATCCAAATGCATGGGGTAATTTTTAAATACCTATAAATCATATCTAATTTTATTATAATATTTTGTGATTCACACAAACACGATAAATTTTTTTCTCAAAGTGATCTATCTAACATAGTGAAGTCTGTGTAGGGTGAAGATGTGAGATTTATCTGTAAGACCAATATTGATATTTAATATTTTAATATATCTATTTAAATATGTTATAAGTATGATTAATTATAATTTAAACTCATTTTAAGATAAAAAAATATTCCCACATGTTTTCTAAGACTTGATTTTCATGACTATGTTTTTGGAACTATAGGCAATTTTCTGTGTGTGAGTGAGAATGTTGTTGCTGAGTATTTTTGCATAGTGTTGAAGAATAAAATGCACATTAAGTTGTTATATAGATATAATATGCTAATTTTAACAAATTTTTATTCATGATAAAATACTATGAAGGAGTGAAAATTCAAAGGTTCTTGATTGGTTTTTTGAGGCTTGCGTGCAGTTCTAAGTGAACATATGAAGTTGACTAGTTAGAGGTATTTTGCCATGTTTGGTGAATTATAATGAAATTTATGTTTAAAATAAGTTAATTGATATAATATAAATGTGTTTATTCAGTATTTTTATGTGTAAAAGTTGAGTATATGTTTCAAATTTTCAAGATAAACTTTCTGGTAGTAAGAAGGCTTAATGGCAAGTAAACCTAATTGGGTGGTTTAATGAGTGAAATGAGCCAAATGGTATTAGGGAAATAAGGTGAGATTATAAGGGGTATATTTGAGTAATTTTTAAATTTTTTAATTCATTTTTGGAGGCTAAATGTTTTTTCCAAGGAGGTTTAAGTAAAACGTGTGCTTAGAGAAGGCCTAATTGCATTAGGTCTCTATTAGGCCTAATGGTGGTTTTGGCCCTTAAGAGTAATGACCAAAATATGTGGTGGTTGTTTAAATTATGAATTTTTTTTATTGATATATTCCAAGTGTGATCCAATTATTTTTAGGTTCTTGGTTGATTGAAATGGGTAAGATCAAGAGTCAAGTATAAACATAAGGCCTAATAGGCCTAATTTGACTAGTTAGAATATTGAGGACATAAGCGAATGATATAGAGTTTTGGAAACCAGGTAGAGGGATTTAAAATAATAATATAGGTATGGTTAATATGATATGAATATATAAATATGTTTATATAGGTGATGAGCAATATCATATGACCTAATTCTACCAAAGAAAGGGCTAGTTGAGTGAGAAGGCCTAAGAGGCTATTTGAGAGAGATTGAAGAGTGAAAGGAGGTAATATTAAGTTGAGTGAGAAATATATTTATAAAGGTGATAAAATATTCAAGGTATTTTATTTATTACTGAGTTACCTAGGTGGTTGGATCCTCCTTGCAAGTTGGTGCTTGCTAAAGGACTAGTTGAGTTGGTGCTTGACTAGTAAGGGGTTGCTGCTCCTTGTGGGGTTGGTGCCTCACTAAAATTTTGATTAATTGATTATATGAATTTATTAAAATATATTAATTAGTGGTTTTTATCCCCCAAGAGTGTTTCCCACACATATATTATGTTCTTATTTTATTTGCTTTTATAGATGCTTGTGTATGCATTGATGTATGTATGTATGTGAATGAATGCTTCATGGATGTTAAGTGAAAATGAAGGACTATTTTAAGGTAAATGATTCACCCCCATATTATTATATATAATTAAAATATTTTTAATGCCAAAATGTTGAACAAAATAGATTGGAATAAAACTAAGTCTCAAAACTTGGATAGTACCAAACTCAAAAAGGCAATAATAAGTTAATCCCAAAATGGAATTATATCATTGTTTGTACTTTAAAATGTTGAGATTAAGGATAAATATGATATAAATTATGTAATAATAAGGGGTAAATTTAAAAAATAGGGCATAATCACAAAATATAAGGGGAATGTTGGGTATAATAGGTACGATCCAATTGTACACTATATCCTTTGTGGGTATCCTCCTCCAAGACTAAATAAAATACAAAAAAAGAGATATTAGGATCAATGCAACCAAATAAATGTTGAGGAAAGGAGTGATTTACTAAAAAAATATGAAGGCATATATCTTATATGTCTATCAAAATAGGAAGCAAACAAAGTCATGGCTAGCTTCTATGAGAAACTAGGCAATGGCCACCCTTCAAGGACAATAACTACTCAAAAAATTCTATGAGCCAGGTATTATTGGTCCATTATCTTCAAGTATGCCCATGATAATTTCCAAACATGAAAAAAATGTTAGACCTTTACCAAGAAGGAGGTTCATGTAACAATGCCCCTTTAGCTTGTGATAAAAGAGTGTCCTTACACTTCATGGGGACCCAACTTTGTAGGAGTCATCAACCCAAATTAATTAATAGGCCATAAGTTAATTATTATAGCCACTATCTATTTCATAATATGGATATAAGCAGTGGTGACCAAGAATATCATAACTAAGGAGATTATCAAATTCCTTGAGGAAAACATAACTATCTAATTTAACACTTCAACTTCCTTAGTTTGTGATAATAATCCTACATTCTAGCCAACTGAGCTCACCAAATGGGATTATGATAATGGCACTACTTTAAGATTCTCCTTAAACTACTATCTTTAAGAGAAAGGTTTGGATGAGTCCACTAATAATAACATGATTGATGTAATAAACAAGTTTATAGAAAAGAGACCCAAAGATTGGCATTCGTTGTTGAACTTTTCTCTTTGGGCCAATTTCACTAGGTATAAATAAGGTCTCAAGAGATTTCCTTTCATACTTGTATATGGTTTTGAGCCCATATTCTTAATAAAACTCAAAATTATTACATATAAGTTCATGCAATAATACATGGAAGGCACTAGGAAGATAAAATCAAGGCTGTTAAACATTATCCAATTGGAATATGCACAAGAAGAGGTTCTAAAAAAATTTAGTATACATCAGAGCATTATTAAGATATGGTTCAATAATAAGGAAAAGGTCAAATACTTATATATATCCTATCTTGTCCTGTTATAAGACAAAGCACAAAAGAAGAAGGGGTAGCATTCTAAACTTAACGCACTCTAGATTGGCCTATACTAGATCTCTGAGTTGTTGGGTGTATAACACTTTTTGATTGAAAAACATTGAAGGGAATGAACTCCCATTGCCTATGAATGGATAGTTTTTGAAGCACTACTTATCTATTGTCCCTTCCAACACAATCTTAGAATAGCCCACCCAAGAAAAAGGCTAGTAATGTAGATATTAGTTTATATTTAATTAGTTTGCTTTAATTTTGTGTTTGCTCTTGTTATGTTTTGCTTTTGTTTTTTGTTTGTTTGTCTTATGTTTGTTTGATTTGGGTTTTCTCTTATTTTCCCTATGTTCACCATTGCTAATCTTGTAGCAGTATATCCCCACTCCAAAAATGAGGTCTCATTCTCATAATGAACTAAAGTAGGTAGTTAGTTATGAGAATATGAAGCTAAATCCAAGCATTGGTCCTCATATTATCGAACTTGATCACTTCAAAACTGAAAACACATTGAAAATATAGTCTCTAAGTTAGAAGGTAGAATATTATATCCCATTATTAAATAATGTGATAAGTAAAAGAATACATATTGAGACACTGAAAAGATTAGGAACCACTAATTTAAAACTAATCAAGTGAATTGAGAAAAAGCTCTATTTTAACAAAGGTCATCAAAACACTTAAAGGAACATATCAATCAAGGAATAATTAAAGCGAGTAATGGATATTATTGGTGTAAAGATCTCATAGAACCATTCCTCCACCTTTTCTACATTGATATCCAACCCTCTTGGATTAAATTAAATAAAAATAAAAAATAAAATGAAGTATGAATCTCATGAAAATGCAAGATTCTTCCTAAAAAAATGTGATTTGGATAATCTCCACCATAGAATTTTTGAGCTAGTTGTAAATGAAGCAAGACCTAGAGTGGGACTGAATACATCTCTGTTAAGGCTATAAATGCCTAGATGGTAGTATGTAATGACTGAGCCTTCCTTTCCTTAGCTAAATTATGTAAATAATTACCTTTGAAAGATATTTGAGTACCTAAGATATGCCTAAGTTTGCCTAGTGGGTTCAAAGTAATAACATAAAATATTGAATCACTTTTTCCATAAAATGACCCTTTGAAGAAGTTAGAGCCCGATATGTTATCTGCTGAAGTAGGATCGAGTGTTATTTTTCTTGAAGTTTCTCTGAAGGAGTTTCATTTGCTTATCTCATAGGTCAATAATAAAGACCTACAGTCTAGATTCTAAACATTGTTAGTGTTTTCCCCATAGTCACAATTTATTATGACCATTATGTCCCTTTTCACATATGAAAAGGGGACCTCTATTATGTTAAAATTAAAATTTTTGTAGAGCTTCAATCATGTCTTGATTGATCATTATTTACAAAACCCTGATGTTTACTCAATCCTAATCAAAAGGGTATCTTATGGCTTCACCATTTGTTACTTGTCACACCTGAAACCCTCATAATTCTACATGTTTAAATAATAACTTAGCACATTGTGATCTCAAACTATTTCCACACATAGTCATTTTTTGAGATAACTATGTTTGTATGTATAAATTTCCTTGCACAAGGTTTTCACGAAGCTGTAGTCTTGAAATTTGAGCTATCATTCTCCCAAAAGCCTTTTTGGATGACAAGTAAGGATTTTTTACCTTATAAGTAACTTATAATTACTTTGTGTGTTTATGTATTTTGTAAATCCTTGAACTAATGAGGAGGTGCCATGTTTTCTACCAGTCTCACCCTATGAAAGCTGTCAAAGCCTCGAGAGGTCCCATGATGTCATATATGTTAGATTTGTCAAGTCCTAGAACTAATGGGGAGGCACTATTTTTTTTTCTTAGTCCCACACTATTAGAGCTATCAGAGCCATAAGATGTTGTGCATTGTTAGAGATGTCAAGTCCCAAAACCAATGAAGATCCATGTGTCTTCTACCAGTACCATGTTGTTAGATATTTATGGGGTCTTGTGTTATTAAATATGTCAAAATTATCACGTCTCAAAACTAATGAGGCACCACATTTTTTTTACCAATATTGTGGTGTTAGAACCCTGGGAGGTCCCATGCTATCAAATATGTCAGAGTTGTCAGGTCTCAAATCCAATGAGGAGGCACCTAATGTCTTCTACTAGATCTATGTTGTTAGAGATTTTAGAGCCCTAGGAGGCCCCACTCTATCAGAGATGTTAGGTCCTAGAACCAATGAAGATATGCCACATGTAAAATAGACTTAAAAGTGGCCATTCAAGTGCACAAAGATGTCAAGACATAGGGCTCCTCACTTCATCCAAGTGATGTGGTACTTATTGAGCCCCCAAACTATAGAGTGACATGTGGGAAGCCTTGGGGTTATAAACTATGCCACAAAGGATAAATGGGCATGTGTTCCCCACACTCATTTTATGTATTAAATTTGACCAAAAAGATGATCATGATAAGATGGATTGATTAGTCCCATCACTATCAACTAAATCTAAATGGGGGATCATTTACAAAGTCTTGAAGTAATTCAAAATTGGGAAACAACTAACCTAGACTCACACCATCAACTTAGATCTCAATTCACATGATGTGAGCTCACCAAAACCATTATTGAAAAATTTAATTCATAGCTTTATAAGGTCTTACCAGATTAGATTTACTGTTATTAATTATCTACACACTCAATTTTTTCTAATCCTTTTGCATGAAATTCATCCCATAGCCTAAAAGGTTACCATGTGTTAAAAGAGTTTTCTATGTCAAGATCACATAATTTAATAATGGTGGCTTCATCTTCAAACTTTAAGTCTAAGCTAGGTAAAAACACACTACCTTCTTATGAGGCATAACTCGATTCAAGTACTATAATGAGGTCTTTAAGGTAGTCGAGGATATGCAAAAGCCAAGATCAGATGATGAATCTAATGATGATGATGAGATAGAGTATGTAGATGAGCTCATTACTATTAGATCATTTAGGCTCTATGTAATTATATCCAAAAAAAAGGTCTTACCTTGTGCTAACTTGTTACCCAACATGTTTCTCTTTTCTAAGTGTAACTAAGATGTTGTGAGGTCACCTAATGTTGGCTTAAAATTATAGATATTTCTAAACCTGAATTATGTAGTATTATAAGCTCCCATAACACACCATGACCTATGACAAGGAGTTATTAGATTCTTGGGTAGAGACCTATAACATCTATGATGTATTTAAGGATGAAGCAAAGGATCATGATCATTAGGTTGATAAGGATAACCTTGAATCATATACAATCAAAACCTTTTGAGAAGGTGTGTGCATGGGCATACTCTTGCTTAATCATTTATATGGAGTAAGTGATATAATACATGCCAATGCTTATTGGGTTACCCTTCTCAGTGTCATCTTAAAGGGGGATGAGGTCCAAGATTTGGGTAGCCTTATCATGCTCAACCTCACTAGATAGGTAAATGGGGCTTGCATTGGCAATAATTTCTCTAAGATGTTGTATATAATCAATGTTGTCTGTGCCAAATTATATTTGTGGTACTCAATGTTTCCTCAATGGATGCCTCTAGGATCCATGGTGCACATGGTCTTCTACAAGATCTACATCCACCACTTCTATAATAACATTCTATACATCTACAAATACTTCTACCCAATCATTTACAAAGTGGTCAATGAGAGACCCATCCCAAAGCTCTCAAATGAGATCTGCCCTATGCTACAACCCATTAGTGTTTACTAGCACTACCAAGACTACACCATAATTATAATGGTAGGAATTCATGGTGCTCATCTTTTACTACCTCACATCATTTGGAACTTCCTTGTTGAGTAAGAGATTACCTACCAATTATACCATGATGTGGCTGGGTATTATTTGGGTAGAAATCAAAATCCATATCTGCCATTCCCTATGGTCATAGGATTCCATGATCATATGAATATACCAATGCTAAAGTTCATGAACCAACACATGAACTTATACAGATTAAACTTAGCATACACTAGGTAGTGGGATCCTATAGGCAAATGCCAAGTTCATGTGGCAAGAAACCAATTGAAGCTCCATATCACATATCACCATCAGGCACACCTAAATGACGAATTCCACCTCAACTGGGTTGATGACACATAGGTGGTTATGAATATTAAGGATACTTGCCTCTTTAAGTCTCAGGTGCTTGCTCAACTAAATCTTGAGGAAAGATGGACCCCTCCACAATAAGAGCTTATACAACCAACTATCAAAGTCTAGGTAATTGTGAAGGGGATCTCCAAGTGAATTCTATAGGGGGTGCCAAAAATTAACACTCTATTAGCCTCAACATCTACACTGCCTCTGCCACCACTCTAGGTAATCCAATCTCAAGTTTCTTATGCCTTATATTTTGATAGTAGTCATGAGTCTATCTAGCCTAGAGATCAATCTCCTCCTACTCTAGGACTAACCATCCCAATTATTGGTGGCCCCATGTAACCCTTAGTGACTCCCCTAGGTTTTATTATCACAATAAGGTGTGATAGGTCCATACCTCCACATACCTTAGTGATCTTAAGGGTCTAATTCCCTTTTGCTCCTTTAATGGTGACCTTGCTTTCCATCCCTAGTGCCCAAGTTTCCCCAGTCTATCCTACACCCCAATTGTGGCCATCATCCACCCCACTAGTGTAGTCTACACCCTCTATGACTCTCTGCACAACCCTATAGGTTAGTTCAAACCTCAACAAACGTTATATGTCTAATGCTCCTTCATTCCCAATAGCCTTGGTAAGCATAATTACCACTACAATAGTGATATCTTTAGGTATCCCTGCCTTCTTAGTGGCTTCTTTGAATTTTAATACTTCTTATTTTCACAATTGATGTTATTTTTATTATATCCTTGGGATAGAAAATATCTATTTAGCTCCTGTAAACTTCATCTAGGGCCACTTTTGCTACTTCTACCTCAACATCTCTAGTACCAATAGACCCAAGCAAGAGACCAAATAATAAGTGGAATATGATTGCTCTTAGGTAGTCTATACCCCTTATAATAATGTTTGAAGCTTCCTCTTGGACCCATCTAGCCATTACCCCAAACCCCTGAGGAATCAATTTTAACCAACCAATTTCCTCATTCATCATGAATACACAACTCCCAAGCACTATTGGCCCTCAAGTCTCAGTGACTCCTAAACAATATCAATTACATCTATTCCCTTGGGTTTCCTCATTCATGGTTCTTCATTTTACTCCCATGTCCCCTTATCCATATTACATCCAATTCCCTCTACCCTCTTCACTCATACCAATTTCAGCCTTCCCTCCACCTTACACTTCAACTACATCCACCCATCCTATTCCACCTTCCACCACCATGGGAACTACAATGGGTTAAGAATGGATTGGGTCCATTGAGTCCTCAAGTGCATGAATACTATAAATGGTTTATCAATGGTAATTTGATAGAGCATCTAGGAGTATGAAGATGGTCCTAAATCAAACCTTTAATCAACAAGGTGACTAAATATAATTTAACCAAAGCTAAAGTTATCCTAGAGTTAACCACACAATCCATATCAAGCATCAACTAGGTCTAAAAGGTAAAAGTATTTTGGGGTCCCCACTCAATGCCCATGAGAGACTGATGATTCAAGTAGAGATCATATTCTAGAATCCACCTTTCAACTTGAAAAAACTTTACTATTAGGCCTTCCTCATTGATAAATAATTATAAACTTAGTAGGGCCTCCCAAAGGAGTTGGGAAGTGGTCCACCTCCAACATCCTCTTGATTCTCTCCTAGTGGACCCTGAGAATTATGTTTTACTTGGTTTAGGATTGGTAATATTTTTGATATAATTATGTTATAGCCATTTTAGGCCATGATGGCCAAGAGTGGGATCTCATACTACTAGGAGATGGGTCCCATTTCTCTTCAATTTATGCTAACCTATAATATTTTTTTTGGGTTGACTCTATTATAAACAAGTATTTTTAAATGAATACAAATTTGGTTTTCTATTTAAATGTGTTTATTTTCATGGATCTCTTTCATTTTCTTTATAATTTAAAAATGGATTAATACTAATACTATAGGACTATAATTTGTGTTTATTTACAAAGTTTATACGTTAATTAGGATGAAATTTTACTATTCTAGTTAGGTTCTTTGATTTTTCTCACTTTATTTAAATTCCATAAGTAACTATGTAATTATATACAATAATGTTTGCAATATATTCATTAAAGGAATCTTATAATCAATAATCTACCCCCTTTTCCTCAGACTCTCTTCCTATGCGACTAGATCTTGAGCCATCATGAAACTTAGCATATAGTAGTACAACTATATCTAGGCACATTTTATTCCCTTGAAGTATTTACATTTCAATTTACTCAAAGTTACATTTTATACCTTACCCTCTCTCCCTTTGATGTTTATCTATTCTCAAGAAGTATTTAACCATTTTAGAATTTGTGAAGTAAAGCAAAGTATAACTCAAAAACCAAATATGTCAAAACTAGGATTAGTTAGAAGTGTATAAGTTTTGATATTAGTGAGTAAACATGAATTGAGCCTCTAATGGTAGTGTTACATCTCTTAGAGATCTATTATAAGTAGGATATCTAATGGATCCTAATAATTGTAACTCATGCTTTGGATTCTCTCAATAACAATCCTAAAATGAGAGGACAAAAGTCCCCTAAATGTTCCTTGAGTTCACTTAGTGCATCTAACCTAATAAATGCATTTGGGAGAGCGAGATCTTGGATTGAACAACAAGTAAGACCATCAATATTAGGATAAAATATAAAACATAAGATACAAATTTTGTCAAATTCAATTATAATTTTATGATTATATAACTTTCCTTCAATGTAAAAGTATTTGAGACAAACAAAACATAGTTTAAGTATTAATTATTCTGTCAATAGGTAAAATGTAGTTCCTAATTTAAAGGCACATTTATCTTGAAATTATTATATGAGAACTAAAAATTAAAGAGATAAAGTAATAACTATGTCTGACACATTCAATTTTATTGAATAAAGAGTGGGTTGCAGTTGGAAGGAAATAACACTCAACTCATCATTAACAAAATTTAGTTTTAGTGTAGTTTTAAAAATGACACGAGTTATCTAAAAGGTGATAAATTGAAGAATTTTAAGTCTAAAATATAAAAGGTACTGGATTTATCAAGGTTTAGATATAATAATGACTAAATTAAATACTATAAAGTTTACATGATTGAAAATCCCAAATTAATTTAAAATAGGAAGAGAGCATATAAGACAAGTAAAATACAAATTAAGGTGAAATGTTGGGATCATAAACAACTATTTCAAAAATATACAGATGATACACAAATATGACCTACCATTTATCCTTTTTATTGTAGTGACAATATGCACCTATGGTTGAGCATCCTCTCTACCTTAAATGTGTTTCTTATGATGCCATTTTATTTTAAATTGATCTAAAATTTTAATCCTAGGCTATAAATGACATCCTCCCCTTCAACTCTACATTACATTCTCATTCTCCCTACTCTCAGCTAGAAAGACATTTCCTTCCTCTTTTTTTTACTAAGGTGTTCTAAACACATATTCATGTCTTTTCTTCAACCATAAACATTTAAATTACTCCATAGACTTTATTCCAAAACTTCCCCCCCCCCACACACACCACCCCCCGCCCCCCATCCCCATTCCTTGATATAAAGGTGTACTACACAAGGAAAGACTCAATCACTATAATTTAATTATTAAATGGAGAAAATAATATCCACTTGGCACAAATGGGTGAATAAATAAATGTATATGGTTGAATGTAATAAATTTATGAGTGTTTTAAATGACTACAAACTCTTTAATTCCTATATCCCAAGTGCAATTGTTGCATAATTCACCCACTTTATTAACTATTTGACAAATCCTTTAGTTGATCCACACATATAGCATAATTAAATGTCATTCAAAATATACAATTCTATCTTAGGCATAAGGAGGTCAATTATCACTTAACTCAAGTTTAGATAATTAACACACTCATTCAAAAATATTAATATCTTATACTTTCAGGTATTCCATTTAAAACAATAAAGAATTATGTACTTTTTATACGTGAAGATAAATTTAAAACTTTCAAAGACTTCCAAAATGAAGTATATATATTTCTTTCGAACATCAACAAGAAAAAAAATTATTAGGAGTTTAATGAATATAAAAATATTAATGTAAGACTCATTACATGTGCATGTGTCACCGTCATCTCATAATGGATCCTATACCCCGTTTCCATGCATGTGATGAACAATAAATTTTTATAAGGAGATCATTATAATAAGGGATTAAAAATGTTCACAAGCATTAAATTTAATAATAAATATATGCATTACCGATATCCCATCCATGAATCATGGAAATTAATTGCATGTAAAGACCAAAAAATTGAACATGGATAGAGTAAATGGGAGAGGTAAACAAAGTTTGGAATGAGTATCATGTAGTATATAAATAAAAATAAATTGAACATGCATAGAGTAAATGAGAAAGGTAAAACAAATTTGGATGGAGTATCCTACAATCATGACATTTATGTCTTCCACTATACATACATAAAATATTATAACCTGATTTGGAATCATGCACTTATTCTTGTTATGACAACATAAACATAACCATTTTCACTATATACAAGTTACATTGATATGTAACAACTTCTACTCTTAGTCCATTGCACAAACTTAGTCAAAAGAGTAAACATTTATATTTTCTAATATTTCTTCCTCCTATTGAGATTTGATTTTACATTGAAAGGCAAGGTTGAATGGATAACTATCATAAATCAATTTCATAAAAGATAAAGTCAATTACTAAATATAGTATATTATGAATACGTGAGATTAATCTAGCTATAATATTACCTCAGTTTCAAATTTCATTGAAAGCCACAAGTGATGTAGGTTATATTATTATTTAACCCTAATATTTTGATATGGGGATTTAGGGTTAAGAATATATAAGTAGTTATAACACAAGAGTGATAAACTAATCTATAACAGGTCGATTAATATAAAACTCAGATAAACAATATTCTAAATTTATATAGTTGAGATTGTTTGTCAGGGAAACCCCCAAAACAATAAACATGGTCTGATCCCTACTGAGTCAGGATCTTGCTCTACCAATTAGAACACATGTGATTACTTCTTGTATTAGCAACTAAACACGGAATTATACCAGAATCAATAAGTAACTAAAAATATGAAACAACACAGGAATATGAGAGACAATACACAATTGTATTAATAATCACTCAGAAGAATATACAATAAGGAAGATGCCACTTCTTCCTCCACCTCAAAGGTTTGCCACACCTCAAGACCTTCTTCCCTCTCTCTCTAGGTCCCAACAATTAACTCCAATATAGAATTGATGTTCACCTCTCCAACCAGTCAGTAACACGCTGCCAGTTCACCAAGTACACAACCGTACTCCAAGTAGATCTCCTACTCTCTGCTGCTACCTGCAAATCACTAGACCTTACTCACCATGTAGACATCTCTACACCCCTGAAGAACCCTTGTCCTTGCCTCACCAAGTCCTTATGATTCTTCAACTAGTACCCCGGTGGATCAGCTCCTTGACCTTGTAGACCTTGCAACTCTCCCTGATCATACACACTCAGCACCCCTTGGAACTAGGAGGAGCTACACTAGCTCTCTCTAAAAACTCTATGGCTTTCTAGCACACTTTTACAATACAATCATGAGTCCATATATAGATCTCATCCAAAAAATAATTAAATCTGTAGCTCTTAGTCTAAAGATAGCTCTAAACATGCAAATGCTTGGTTCGTCAACCAACTACCCGTAACATACTCGCAGCTCAAACCACAGGTGACCGACACCGGTCCCTGACTGCCTGGGGGTGCCGACGTCGGCCGATCCATGATTGACATTGATTGCCTTCTTATCTCCCTCCTACTGTCGTCGGTTGTCCTGACTGACGCCGGTGTCTATGACACTCTGCAACTCTTCTGCAACCTCCATAACTTCTCCTGTTTGCATCTTGGTAAAGCTTTTAGCTCCACAACCTAACAATATCCCACTTGGAGATAAATAGCTGCACCTGTACCTATATCTGTAGCCCATCTAATCTATTTCCTGGCTTGTATCCCTCTTCAAGATCCATCCTGAAGACTAACCACCACACAACCTGTGATGCTATACCTGTCATTCAAGTAACCTACCACATCCGAACCTACATGTCCATGTAGTGAAGAACTTGACCCTGCATAACAAGAATCCCTGCTGCTAGTCCCACTAAACTGCCCTCCAGTACTCCTTCCCTGAATTGGCTCCATACTTTCTGACAACCCCCACTGATTGGGAAAACTAAGATCTACAATAGACCTCATGTGATTTCAAACCTTGTTTCAAGCTAAGCTTGAACTATCTAGCCCTTGGTGTGCTTACCGATTCTGCATCCTACGTAATGAACCTTGCCAACACCATCTTCACATCAGCTCCCATTAAAGATAAAATCTCCATGCTTCTTATGCCAAAGAATTTCGCTGCTCCAAATTCTTCATGACACGCCTCTGAACTAACCTTACCTTTTAGCTCAGCAAATCCCTGTATGTACAAAACTTGCTAGCAAACCATCCACATACAGTAAATGGATAATGTCGCGACTCATCATCCACCTGGTAAGAACAAAATCACAATAGTTACACTGACATTGACTGAAGCCATGCTTAGTCATCCACCTATCAAAACCTGTACCACTATCCTACAACTTCCTCAAGACCATATGCTTTGGCCTTCTGTCTCATGTATCCATCCACTCTCTTCTCTAAAATGGGAATCCATCTCTATCAGTGCTTTCTTCTAGCTAACAACTCTACCAATAATACCTGTTTGGTTCTTCTCCAAGGACTCACACTCCTCATCCATGCTTAGCTCCCACTGTATCTGGACTCTACCTGCATTGCCTCTTCACATCCTCCTGGTTCTTGACCATCAATAAGCAATATAAAGAAGGTGAACAATGAATATGAGGTTCACTTACCCTTTCTGACCTCCACATGAGCATTTGAGACTTGCTGTCTGCCCAATATCTATTCTAGTGACCGATCTCGGCCATCTCCCAGTCTGCTCCCGACCGATGTTGGTTCCCTACACTGACCCTAACTACCGACGTCGTCTCCCTGGCTGACACTGGTATCCTTTCTGCCGACGTTGGTTCCTTCATGACCGATGTCGGTCTTCATGTTGCTGACGTCGGTTACTATGTGACCGATGCCGGTACCTGTGTTCGTCTATGAGTGATAACTTTTTACCCGTGAGCTCTCCATGGATCAAAATCCTACTCAAATCAACCTTGCTCTACTTAGAATAAATCAGTCTCCTCACCTGATCTTTGTCCGTCATCTCCTCCATGAACACCAAGGCTTTCCAATTCTTTAGCTTGTCAAAAACATCCATCTTCCGCTTCAGAACCTACATTCTCCTTCTACATATGTAACCGAGCCTACAAAGCCACATCTCTGTAATAGAAGGTGAATCAGTAATATAAGTAGATAGATAAAGGATACCTACTTTCTTACCACCATCTAATTCAAGTGTATCCACTGTGAGAGTTATAGTATATCTCACATCACCAAAATTTCTTGAAGAAATTAGACTCATCTCCAAGATTGGTACCTGCATGACTTCCTTCAACCACTGTGTGTCATCCATCTACAATTTCAGCTTCACTTCCCCTTTGTCAATAATTTGACAAGGCTCTCCAGCTCCTAAATAAATCTCTCCAAAGTCTCCAAAGACATACCCATGAAAAGATGCTCTATTTTGAACTGCATGGAAAGAGGCAAAAGAATCTGTGAACCAAGATTCCACTTTATCTAAAACATCCTGTGCAACATCACTTGCAACATCTGCTCCTTCCTGTTGATTTGCAACCAACCAACAATCTTTATTTACCTGCTCTTTCTTTCCATCAATCAGACCATTCATGCTATTCAGTTTCTCCATTCGTAGCTTACTTCCTTCTGCCATTGCTATACTCCCACTCAATCAGAAACCCTTGTGAGTAACCTGTAATCAACAAACACTACCAGATCTGAAACCACCTGTTAGTAACCCAACCAAAAGCTCTGATACCACGTGTCAGGGAAACCCCCAGAACAATAAACATGCTCTAATCCCTACTGAGTCAGGATCTTGCTCTACCAATTAGAACACATGTGATTACTTATTGTATTAACAACTAAACACGGAATTATACCAGAATCAATAAGTAACTAGAAATATGAAACAACACAGGAATATGAGAGATAATACACAATTGTATTAATAATCACTCAGAAGAATATACAATAAGGAAGATGCCACTTCTTCCTCCACCTCAAAGGTTCGCCACACCTCAAGACCTTCTTCCCTCTCTCTCTAGGTCCCAACAATCAAATCCAATATAGAATTGATGTTCACCTCTCCAACCAGTCAGTAACACACTGCCAGTTCACCAAGTACACAATCGTACTCCAAGTAGATCTCCTGCTCTCTGCTGCTACTTGCAAATCACTAGACCTTACTCACCATGTAAACATCTCTACACCCCTAAAGAACCCTTTTCCTTGCCTCACCAAGTCCTTATGATTCTTCAACCAGTACCCCAGTGGATCAGCTCCTTGACCTTGCAGACCTTGCAACTCTCCCTGATCATACACACTCAGCACCCCTTGAAACTAGGAGGAGCTACACTTGCTCTCTCTAAAAACTCTATGGCTTTCTAGCACACTTTTAGAATACAATCATGAGTCCATATATAGATCTCATCCAAACAATAATTAAATCCATAGCTCTTAGTCTAAAGATAGCTCTAAACATGCAAATGCTTGGTTCGTCAACCAACTGCCCGTAACATACTCGCAACTCGAACCACAGGTGACCGACGCCGGTCCCTGACTGCCTGGGGGTGCCGACGTCGGCCGATCCATGACCGACGTCGGTTGCCTTCCTGTCTCCCTCCTGTCATCGTCGGTTGTCCTGACCGATGCCGGTGTCTGTGACACTCCGTAACTCTTCTGTAACCTCCATAACTTCTCCTATTTGCATCCTGGTGAAGCTTTTAGCTCCACAACCTAACATTGTTCAAAATAACATAGTATAACTATTGAAATATATTATATTAAATAAGGAACAATGATACTTAGTTTACTATGTGCAAGTAGATCTGGACTAGAAATAGGTGTAAAGTATGTAAAATTGGTGTTTTAGATTAGTCATCAAATTCTATAAATTGTACTTCTATGGTCATGGACACTTCCATCAATGCTAGTGTCTAGTTGTGATGTACGTGTCCAATATAGAATAATGACAAGATCTAGATGTGACCAAATTCATTATTATAGGTTTTCTATCACCTTTCTACTCATGTATTCATATATGGGATACAAGTTATTATTATTTGTTGATTGATTAAACCCTAGATCTTTACCCTTGGAATGATTTTAAAAAAAAATAGGTTAGTGGGCTCACAGGGTCTAGCTACCTCAAAAAACTCTCTATTAATGGGCACTGCCTAGATAGCCAATACTCCAAAGAGGGCCTCAAACTTATGTAGTTCTCCCCTATGTTGGAAAGTGTGTTTGTGAGGGTGAAATATACTACATAAATATATATGTAGTGATCTATCTTGTAATTTGATAAATATCACTTGTGGGATACTCTTTGAATGATTTAGACATGTATGTAATGTCCCTTACTTAGGGCCTCTCTTATCTGCACAAAAAACTGATACCAAAGACCAAAGCTCTGATACCACTGTAATATCCCTTCGAATATCAAAAACAAAGCTCCAAATTGCTTATCTGAATTTCTGCAAAATATCTTCAAATAGATGAATAAATCATAGTATAATTTCTTTTTATTTGCTCATAAGCTTACAATTTGAGATCCTCTGTCAGGTATACAAATAATATCAAAAGTTTGGCCTTATAGCCTGAATATTCCGCGAACTGGGTTGAATCTGGCACGTCTCGGCCTGCTGTGTAAAAAACACAGTCGCCGACGTCGGTTATACTGCCGTCGTCGGTCGACCTGTATTAGTCCCCTTGCCAACGTCGGTGATGAGTCGACCGATGTCGGTCTCTGTAAGTTCCTGTTCGCCGATGTCGGTACCTGAACTTTTTGTAGATGCGTACGGATTTTTCGCAGATCTGTACGGAAGTCGTACGGCCGCTGATATAACACACCCTGTATGCCTGATCCTGATCTGTAGAATTATGGGCTGACACAAAAGATCTATATCTGGATAATTCTTGAATCAAAAACCCAAAATAAAGAAAATACCTGTAAACCCTTGTGATAGCTTCTGAGTGAAGTTATCTCTCAAATACCTGTAATACTATGATAACTTCTGTATGAAGTTATCTCTCAATTCGGCAATAGATCGGCTGATCTTTCACAACCTCTGAATCGCACACAATGAAGAGTTGACGTTCTTCACTGCAATTGGAATCCTGGAACCCTTGGCTCAGTCTTCACAGAAGAATGTTCTTAACAAGAATCAATAGCAATAATAAGCATGAATACATACTCTCTCCCATGAGAGATTCTTATACACCTCCAAAGGTGTGCTTGCTAAAATTAGACTCCCTTAAATTAGACTCCCTTAAATTAGAACTAGGGTCTTAAAATTAGACCAAGTCTTAAATTAGGATTAGGATCCTAAAATTAGACCCAATCATTAATAATTAATAATTAATTAATAATTAATCAATAATTAATTAATAATTAATCAATAATTAATAATTAATTAATAATTAATTAAAATGAGATCAAATAATTAATATTTGATTAAATCAATCAAATATTAATATCTCCCTTAATTCATGTCCGAAAGAGCCCAAACGAAAGCCAAGCCCAGCTCCATCAAGACCCTCTATCCACCTCATCAGCCTATGAGGGTCGCATAATAGGCTAATCATCTACTCTGCACATGTCGACTAAAAAGGGGACATGACAATCCACCCCTCCTGAAATTGCTTGCCCTCAAGCAATCGCTGAATACCCGGATCCCAAATGAAGTCTCGATCTATAGTGCTGTCAACCAACACAAACTCTAGGCTCTGTCCATCACCACTCTCATCCAATGGCGTCACATCACCTCTGTCTCCTGTACGCATATCATCATCAACATGTGACCCCCCTGTAAAAGAAAGCTGAGCCTCTACCACATGTGCTGACTCTTGAACTGAACTCACCTCAAGACAAAGCTCGTCCTCATATCTCTCCTGTGTTGGTGCCAATGTGCCCTCATCATCGCACTCTATCATGTCCTGTAGTATAGGCATCTCCATCCGATGAAAAAACATATGCTTGAAGCTGCTGCCCCGTATTGCCTTAAGAATATGTGTTTTCCCATCAACCTGAAAATGAACCTCCATATCTTTGAGATGAAGAGTAACTTCCTCAAATGAATGAAGCCACTTCATACCCAAGACTAATTCTATGTCCCCCATGTTCACTACAAAATAATTAGCCTTGAACTCGTAGTTGTTCAAGCGCAATGGGAGATCTCTAATCATGCACTCACACCTAAGAGTGTGACCATCAGCTACCTTAACTCTAATCCCCTCAAAATCTTCGGTAGTGAGTCCACGCTCCTCCACCAATCTAGCATCTATGAAATTATGTGTAGCTCCTGTATCAAGAAGGGTGGTAATCTTCTGCCCTGCCAAAACTCCACGGAGTCTGAATGACTCATCCGACTGAATGCTGGATAGGCGTGCCTCCTGTATATGAAGCTCTAAATCTACCTCTGCCTTAGGCTCTGAAGCCTCTGCCTCCTCAGAACTACCCTGCTGTTCGGAATCTTCTGATTCCGCATCCTCATAATACACCCACATCACACGATTTGCTTTGCCCTTAGGCCTCAAAGGGCAATCGTGATGGATATCATATGGACCTTTGCAGTAGAAGCAAAGCTTCTTCCTGCGTAGATCATTAGGTGCCTCACGATCCAAAGGTGGTGCTGCTGGATTGGCCTTTGAATCATTTTTAACCCCGGATTTATCTATGTTAAAATCCGGTCTCTCGGTATCCCCGTTGGAGTGCTTATGGTCTCTCGATGAAGAAGTACCTCTGGAGTTAGATCTACTTGATGGTGCCGCCATCTCCATACTGCGCGCTTTCTTCATAGCTTCCTGTAAGGAAGGAGGATCAAAGCCTTTGATCCAACCTCTCAATGGTTCTGTCAAGCCCTCCATGAAGAGTACTACTAGTCGCCTCTCTGAAATGTCAGGAACCATAACTGATAACTTTTGGAAGTCACCAATGTAAGACTCTAGACTGCCGCTTTGGCGCAACTGTGCCAACTCTCGGAAATAGGACTCTGGATCCCTCCTGTCAAAACGCTCTACCAGCCTATCCACAAACTCTTGATAAGAAGTGATCCGATCATGATGGAGTGTCACCATCCCATGGTGCCACCAATCGTGAGCTACTCCCTCAAGATGTAGTGTCGCATATCTGATAGCATCTTCCTCACCCATCGGTCGCAATGTGAGAAATGTATCCAGCTTACTAACCCAGGCTTGTGCTGTCACCTTACCACTACCGTCAAATGTTGCTAGTGTGAGCCTACTCGTAGCCTGCTTCAGATCATTGTTCTGGGGCCTTGGTCTCCCATTCTGTCGACCTCGATAATGTTCTTTCCTTTGTGTGAGGAATCGGTCAAAAGTAATCATCTCCCTGACCACAGGTGGTAATGACTCCCACTCATCAGTCGCTGCCCTGAATGTGTCTATAAATTCCTCCTCATGCTCTTCACCTGCTATAACCTCTTCTGCTTCCTGTCTCACAAAGATAGGCCTAGTAGGCCTATTCGCTGTACGAGAAACAGTCCCATGGCCTCGCTGTGATCCTGCAACACTCATGACATCTTCACGGTGTGGGGAATGTCCCCTCGGAGAACCCAATCTTGGCAGTGCTGCTGCCAACTGCTGTAATACCTGGTTATTCTGCCTTTGCCCTTCTCGTAGTTCTCTAAGAGTAAGTAAAACCTCTGGATCATCTTGGTCTCTCGGATGGTGAGGAATACGGGCCCTGCCAATATCATCACCCATGTCTTCCGGCGGTTGTTCTAGAACTTGAGTACCTTCAAGTAAAGCTTTACTGCGTGTGTAATACCCGTGTGGTCGCAACTCTTATGGCTGCATAAAATTTCTAAACCCTCAGGATGGCAGGATTTAGCTCTGATACCACTGTAATGTCCCTTACTTAGGGCCTCTCTTATCTGCACACAAAACTGATACCAAAGACCAAAGCTCTGATACCACTGTAATATCCCTTCGAATATCAAAAACAAAGCTCCAAATTGCTTATCTGAATTTCTGCAAAATATCTTCAAATAGATGAATAAATCACAGTATAATTTCTTTTTATTTGCTCATAAGCTTACAATTTGAGATCCTCTGTCAGGTATACAAATAATATCAAAAGTTCGGCCTTATAGCCTGAATATTCCGCGAACTGGGTTGAATCTGGCACGTCTCGGCCTGCTGTGTAAAAAACACAGTCGCCGACGTCGGTTATACTGCCGTCGTCGGTCGACCTGTATTAGTCCCCTTGCCGACGTCGGTGATGAGTCGACCGATGTCGGTCTCTGTAAGTTCCTGTTCGCCGATGTCGGTACCTGAACTTTCTGTAGATGCGTACGGATTTTTCGCAGATCTGTACGGAAGTCGTACGGCCGCTGATATAACACACCCTGTATGCCTGATCCTGATCTGTAGAATTATGGGCTGACACAAAAGATCTATATCTGGATAATTCTTGAATCAAAAACCCAAAATAAAGAAAATACCTGTAAACCCTTGTGATAGCTTCTGAGTGAAGTTATCTCTCAAATACCTGTAATACTATGATAACTTCTGTATGAAGTTATCTCTCAATTCGGCAATAGATCGGCTGATCTTTCACAACCTCTGAATCGCACACAATGAAGAGTTGACGTTCTTCACTGCAATTGGAATCCTGGAACCCTTGGCTCAGTCTTCACAGAAGAATGTTCTTAACAAGAATCAATAGCAATAATAAGCATGAATACATACTCTCTCCCATGAGAGATTCTTATACACCTCCAAAGGTGTGCTTGCTAAAATTAGACTCCCTTAAATTAGACTCCCTTAAATTAGAACTAGGGTCTTAAAATTAGACCAAGTCTTAAATTAGGATTAGGATCCTAAAATTAGACCCAATCATTAATAATTAATAATTAATCAATAATTAATAATTAATTAATAATTAATCAATAATTAATAATTAATTAATAATTAATTAAAATGAGATCAAATAATTAATATTTGATTAAATCAATCAAATATTAATATCTCCCTTAATTCATGTCTGAAAGAGCCCAAACGAAAGCCAAGCCCAGCTCCATCAAGACCCTCTATCCACCTCATCAGCCTATGAGGGTCGCATAATAGGCTAATCATCTACTCTGCACATGTCGACTAAAAAGGGGACATGACAATGTAATATGCTTGCTCCTATGATTGATATGTAAATATGGATGAATAGAGTATAATAAAGTGCTTGTGTAGTTTATTGATTTAAATTTAGTAGGTGTTTTTTTGGTATTTACTATATGAGGAAATAAAAGTCTTAGAATTGTATTTATACCACATATTTTGAAAATATCTCATGGTAGGGTCCAATCAAAAAATTAGGCCGATCCATGGGTTTTGATCATTTTGTAATTTGGATGAATTTTGTCTACTAGACACTAGATAAGGATATAAACACTACCATTAATGGTAGTGTCCCTCTATGGTCGGTAATCTTTGAAAGGCTAACAAATAGGTATGGATCTAAAACTGATAGTGAATGATGTTTATTAGGTTTTAAGCTTTATGTGTAGTAAAAGAGACCTAGGTCATCATAATAACATGGATCAAACTAAGAGAGAAGCATTTAGGTATAATGAGATGGTGAATTCAAGCCTTTTAGTAGTAGAAAGGTATATAACTAAAGGGTAGAGCAAGGATTGATATTTGTCAACTATACAAGGATAAGATGATATACATATTTAGTTTTAGTATCTACATTTACCCCCTCTTTAATTTAGTAATGTATAAGGATTAAATTATTAGGTTAAAGGAAATAAATGCATACATAGGCTATATAACATACTTCCCATTTTATTGAGCCCACTTTGAGTGCTTTGCTAGTGTATGCCTTGTAACCAAGAGCATGTTACAGTATAAATCAAGGCATATAATCTAAAATTAAAATAATTGAAATGCTTGAAAAAGAGAGAGTAAGGAGTACACTTGTGTGTTTATGAAACCATGTTGACTCTTGATGATTTGAATTGGTAAATATGCTTCCATATGAATACAATGAGGTTGAATGATTTAATCACTTCAACCTATAAAATTAACCCATTGATGTAGTAAAAAAGGCTCGATAACAATACATCCTAGTGTAATTGGTGCATCATGATGAGTAGTATAATTGGTAAAATTGTAAATTTTGGTGCAATAGCATGGAATATGCACCTTTGATATATCTAAGCTAGAGTATATGTGTCATAAATATGATTTTTGTTTTGTTTCAAATCTATGAAAAATCAATGCAATGTATAAGATTATGACCCAAGTGTATGTTTGAATCAGGATACTAAACTAGAGATTGTGCAAGTGTGGAGGTCATGTTATTATGACATTCCCTGACTAAAATCTAGAGATACTGAGTAAGTGTATAAGTGTGGAGGTCATGTTCTTATGACATACCCCCATTACAATCCAAAAATTGTGAAAATGTATACATGTGGAGGTCATGCCTTTATGATATGCCCCCACTAAAGTCTATAAAATTATGAAAATATAAAGGTCATGATTCTATGACATGCCTCCACTGATATGATTCCCATTTTAAGGTGAGGGGGATAGAATCTAGTAGGTACCTTACCTCAAAATAAAAGGTATCTTGTATAACATGTGTATGAATCATGTAACATATAGGGATAACATGTCAAAGTAGATTTATCAACTAGGCTTGTAGTATGTGATCACATCAAGTCCTAAGATGCATGATATAGATCATGGAAATTGCTAGAGCATAAAAATACAATCTCAATAAGTAATTAAGTACACACACAAGAACACTCAATTCAATGTAAAGGAATGGTCCAAGGAGACCTCATACAAAGGGCATATTCAAATGTTGCACAATCAAAATGAATGACATATTCAAAAGTATAATCAACATAGAATGACATATTCAAATGTCAAAACAATATACAATGGCATAGGGACTAACATGAAAGGAACATATTCAAATGTTACACAAGTAAGACAATAACAAACAATTAAATACACTAAAGGAAGTGAAAAATAAATGAAGCATAAGCAACCAACATAAGCATATTATATTAGTCCATAAATGTATGTGTTAGTAAAAAGGTTATGTAGTATGGCATATCACATATGTTGTGAAAGATATGAGCATGGATATATAAATATGTAATAAATATAAGATCAGACATGATAATGTAGAAATGATCATAAAAAATATAAAACTTGTATCAATCATGATCAAAGAAGTAGATTCCCCCAACACACTATATGATGAAGTAGAGGAAAAGTCCAACATCCGTAAGTGCATATATCATGTGTCTAGGTATGTTTGTATCACACTCAAATATGCATGAAAAATATGTGTATATAAGAATGAAATGATATGATATATCCCAACATAAATGATAAAAAGCTAGTAAAATCTAGGAATGCTAAATATTTTTGAATTATTTGTATTTCTAGAATATTTGAATATTTTTGTATTTTTTAATATTTGATTTAGATTTGTAAATTTTCTAACTCATGGACCAAGGAGTCAAGATGTGGGTCCTTTACTTGTCAGAACCTCTTATGTTTTATTATTAACAATGTTTCAATGTTCTTTGGTAATTCATTAGTGGTAATTATTGCTATGGGTTTATGATCAAATCTATCATGTGTAATGAAAACTTATTTATTTTCAAATAGAAAGACAAGGCACACACTTGTTTTTATTAACATTTTATTTCATATCTTCCAAAAAATATTATCCAAATTAGGAAGTTAAATTGGTCTCTAGTTCATTACCCATATTGGTGTATCAACCACTTTTGGTCCACATGCTATTGGTAACTTAATGTATCCAAGGGATTTTGTGAAAATTGGAATTTTTTTTAATCATGTATATCATGGCCCAACTATCATAAACATGTTATCATACAAAATGTATCTTGAGTGTTTGTATTAACCTTAATGTGTGGATAATAAGTTCCATCAATATTAATGTAATTGTTAAATATTCATGTATAGGACATTTTTAATCATGCCTCATTGCATCCTTGTCCTTTGAAATATCTAAAATTGGAGATCTTTTTTGTTTCTTGGGTATAATTTGTATATATCCATCATGTCTATAATTCATAATTTTGATTTTAATGCCCTGTAATGATCTGGATCATGGTCAACGATTTTATGATAAGTAAAATATGGTGATCCTTATTTTTGGACAAGTTTGCTACCTGATCTATATGTTAGGATGTAAATATGTCATTTTATGATCCAATAACATAGAAATAATTATATTCAATGTATCCTATTTTACCATGATCTATAAAATCTATTAGGGGTCCTTATGAGAGGGATCTACATGATTTACCTGATGTATCTATATTTGTCCGTTGTAAAGTTGGCTCAATGTTTTCACCCAAAAGGGATGGATTGGATAACAAACATTTAGATATTCATTTGATAATTTTGCCTTGCCCTTATCTAAATGTGACTTTATATCCTCTGGTGATGAATTTAACTTGTATTTACTAAGAGTTGTACATGTGAATAGGTTATACAAATGATGCTCAAGTGGATCAAAATTTATTTTTTGTAATTATTCATCCATCACAGTAGGAATAATTTCATCATCACTATCATAGTGATCTAAAACTTTTCCATGTTATTAGTTAGTGTTAACTAGTAAAGGTAGCTCAAATTTTGGATTTTCTTACTGGTTTGGTATCATTAGCTCCTTTGGTAGTGGTTATTATTCTAATTGTGTATCTGCGTGTACCTCAGTAGCTAGTGACTTATAAGCATCTTGAGTTAAATGAGTTATTTTGCTTGATTTACCCATCTCATAAGTTGGTATGCTTTCGATTGGAATTTATTGCTTTGGTGGTATGAGTTTAGGAACCATTAAGTGTTAAAATGTAACATTTGAAAAAATTTGAATGGTTCTTCATCAACAAGCATTGTGAATAGGGTCCCATCATCTATGAATTTGACACATCGATGTAATGTAGATGGGATGGCATCCATTATATGTATCCAAGGTCTACCCAAAAGTAAGTTATAATGAAATAATTGAGACATTAATTTCAATATAATGAGAATTATTTTTGGTCCCAATGTCACATATAATGTGATTTGGCCAATTGGAGGGCTAAGTGAATTATCAAATCCTCTGATATGCATGTTTGATTTTTGAAGAAGATTGGTTCTAATACCTATGGTGGTTAAGAATTTTGGGTTAAAAATATTTAAACCAAATCTATTATTAAGTAACACCCTTTTGATTACCTTTTTATGCATATTTACTTGTACAAATAAAGGCAAATTTTGGTTAATAATATCTTTTGATGGTAAATCCTTTGGACCAAAGGTAATGAGATTCACATTATTTTTGATATCTTATATAATATCTACAAGGTAAGTTAGTTCTATATCACTTGTTACTTGTGCTTCATGTAATTATTCATATAAGATATCCTTATATATAGTATATTGATTTAAAATATCAAGGACTGAAATATTAGAATGTGTATTGCTCAGTTAGTTGAAAAGATCATATCTTTTACTTTTAATCACCACTTTATGCTCAAGATGATCCTATTGTATATTAATAGGTGGTGGGATCAATTGGGAATCCTTAACTCTCCATGTAGTGATAGTGTGGATCATATAATCTAATATAAGCCATGGGTGAATAATAAGAGTGGGATGGTAGTTGTCACTCGAATAGGCTCTGGGAGGAACAAAGGGTTGGGATCAAGCATGTTGGAGTTTTAAAACTAGTTATAAATTATTACAAAAAGAGTTGTAAAGTGTTTAACACTAATATTGGATGTGGATTATCTTAGGTAGATAGGTTTATGAATATATAAATGATAGGGCATAAGGGTGAATATCAGATCTACAACAAGCCAATTAAATGCTAAACTCAAATATACCATATATTAAATTTATCAAACTAAGATAAGCTATTAATGGAAAATATAACTATGATAGATATATAAATGACATAAAATAAGGTACTTTGTTGGATCTGATGCCAATGTAGATTTAGATATAGAATAGGTTGAAATTAGGAAAGAAGACAGTTCTAGAATAATTATTAGATTATGGATCTGGTGCCTTTGGCTCTCTAGATAAGAACATTAGATTAGGATAGTTACATCAATGCTACTATCTAGGTTCAATGATAGTGTCATGTAAATAATATTTGTTGAAATAGGATATGACCACTTGGATGCTTTGGGTTTTTATTTGCCTTCACTCTAGTGCATTTAGATCTAGGTCATGGACTGTTGCTTGTTGTGAAATGGCAAAAGACTAGTTTTCCATCTTTAATGTGACCTTGGGGAAAATGGTCTAGTGGGAACATGGTATAAAGTTGACCCTAATGACCCTAATATCAAAGGACATTGGCTATATATCCAATAATCTCTAATAAGGCCTCAGACTCATGTAGTTCTCCCCTACATGCTGGCTTATGTGTGAATCATGAAATGTGTGTAAAACAACTAAAACAATGACCTAGATTTTAAATTGGAAAATAAGACCTTATGACTAAACCTTTAATACTTTAGATCTATGGATGTATTGTACCTATTATTGGTATGGAAATATGGAATCTTTGATTAATTGAATTCTTGATAGAGTGCTCTTAATAAGTACCTTAGTTTCTTTGGTCTAATTATTAGGTGAGGAATGAATGAGGATTGATATTATATTTATACCAATCCTATTGGGAGATAAATCACATTAAATAACTTACGCTAATCATTATAATATGTTTCATTTTCAAATTAGATGACTTTAGGGAATCAGAGACTTGCATTAGGGTAAGATAGTAACATCGATACTATTATTTATCTCATATGTTAGTGTCTAAGGAGTAGCAAAATAGGTATAGGATTATAACTTATAGAGGTGTAATATAAGTACATTTAAAGCATTTTGGACAAGATAGGATGTATGCATCATCAATATAAGATTGGTCAGACTAAGAGATAGGCTAAGATGCACAATATAGAGTAAATGTGAGGCTTGAAGAATCAAGGCATAAGTAAAACTAAGATGAACAAACAAGGTTTGATTCTTCCAAGTATATAAGACTGAGGTGATACATAATCACAAAATATCATCTACATTTTCCCCCTTTAATCTAACAATGAAATTACTAGTTTAAAGGAAAAGAATAAGTACATGGGTGTGTATGCACATGTTGTATTTACTTGAGTTAAATTTGAGTTCTTTGTTGGTGACTGATTTGAAACTAAGAGCACAGTGTAAAATTAGTGCATATAATCTAGGTTAAAATTACTTGAAATATATTAAAATTGAAAGAGAAGGGTTTAGGAGTACACCTATGTGTTGATATAACTACCTTGCCTATTGGTAAGTTATTTTGTTCAATATGTATCATTATAAGGCTCTGAAATTGAGATTAGGATAAATATAGATAAAATGTGTAAAGTTCATATATCTAAGGAGATAGATAGACAAATAGATAGATAGAGAGAGATATTGGAAGACACATGCCCCCAACCTTGAAGCAAAAGTGAGTTGCCACCTGGTAGTTGAGGTTAGCTCAACCATGCACTTTGAGAGAGAGGGACACACACACACACACAATATGTATGTATGTATGTATGTATATATATATATATACATACATACATACATACATACATACATACATACATACATACATACATACATACATACATACATACATACATACATACATACATATATATATATATATATATATATATATATATATATATATATATATATATATATATATAGAGAGAGAGAGAGAGAGAGAGAGAGAGAGAGAGAGAGAGGCACATTCCCCCAACCTTGGAGAAAAACTGATTTGCCACCTGACAATTAAGATTAGCTTAACTATGCAACCCAATAATACTTAGAACCTGGTGAGGTTCATTGATACAATCAAATACAACTTTAAAACTTGGAAATATTGAGTGATTTTATAAATATAAACTATACCAAAAGGTGAACCAACTATTGCAGTAGATTGGTTCGATAAAGTCCATAAAAATCTTTAAGGTATTAGTACATGTAGTGCTTTTGAAATCTAAAATTAATTTGGGTTTTGAAATATTAGGCACATGTTGCATAACATATGCACCTTAAATATGTCTCATGTTAAAACTATGCATAACAATAGTACCAATGTATACAATTTTATCACAATTGCGAATCTGAATCATATAACTATGTGCTTTGGCCAATTTAGATAATAGTGTAAGTGTGGAGGACAATATTCCAAATAATTCCCTCATTATATATGGATAAATATGAAACTAATATAAGTACAAATATGGAGGACATGTTTCCAAAATATT
This sequence comes from Torreya grandis, assembly GCA_037957365.1. NCBI lineage: Eukaryota > Viridiplantae > Streptophyta > Pinopsida > Cupressales > Taxaceae > Torreya > Torreya grandis. The sequence continues at coordinate 1,157,361 of JARHVA010000480.1, read as the reverse complement.
CCCCCACTGTAAATTGAAGATGCTGAATATTGAATAGGTGTGGAGAACATGATTCTAAAGCATGCTCCCATTGAATCTAAAAAATTGTGAATGTGTGGAAGCCATGTCCATATGACATGCCCCCACTGAATCTATGAACTAGTATAAATACCAAGTACTGAATGAGTGTGAAAAACATGCTTCTAAAGCATGCCCCCACTAAATCTAAAAACTATGAACGTGTGGAAGACATGTCCATATGACATGACCCCATTAATATGACCTCTATTTTAAGGTAAGGGAAAAATAGTACCTAGTAGTTACCTCACTTAAAAGGAAGAAGATAACTAAATAGTTATATATTCTATGATTTAAACATGTAGCATGTAGAAAAATGTGCATAGGTAAATGTATCATTGAAGCACATAGAACCAATGTGATCACATGTAGGCCTGAGATGCATGATAAAGATCATGGACAAATGTCTAGATAGTAACATTATAAACTCAAAAAGTAAATAAACACACACACAAGAGCACTCAAAATTAAGTCAAGAATCAAAGGTATTAGGAGACCAAAAATAAGGGGCATGCTCAAATTTCATAAAATCGAATGGATTGACTTATTCAAATATACACAAATAAAGGAATGACATATTAAAATGTCTATACAAAAATCAATGACATATTCAAATATTGAAGAAATCAAACATAGGCATAGGGGAATCATATAATGAAGCATATTCAAATGCTCAAATAAGAAAGACAATAGCAAGGTAAAACATTCAAGGAAGTATATAAAGGAAAAACATAAGCAAAAAACATAAATATATCATAGTAGCTCATGGATCAAATGTGTCAATAAAAACATCAAATTCATAACATATCAAGTACCATATGCAGGATATAAGAATGGATAAGTCATGTGTAAGTATATAAGAGATTAATCATGATAATGTGATATGACTATAAAATGATATAACTTGGATATATCAAGATCATATAAGATATATGCCCCCAACATCGTAACAATGTGAGTAAAGGGAAATCTCAACACCCATAAGTGCATATAATCATGTATCTATGTTTGCCTATATATGTGCATGTAGAAGTAAATGATATGTTATCCCTCAACATAAAACTAATACATGTATGCCAAGGAGCCAATAAAACATGTAGGTGTCAAAAAAATATTTTTTGGATTTTTTAATGTTTTTGTTTTTTTGGTATTTTTGAAGAGATAAGATCATCATATGATCTTATCCAAAGGATGATCATAAGTATCTCCACACTCAAAACCTTGTTAGAGAAATTTTTGTCTAAGTGGTTATTATTAACCCTTGGCTTACATTGGTAAGTAATTAAATAAATAATAATAAATTATTTATTTACTCAAGGTGTAAACCTCATGATTTTATTTTATTTGATAGGGTAAAATTATTTTGAAACTAGAGCTATGAACTAGGAAAGTGAGGGTTTTGAAAATTGGACCCACATCTAGGCACAACAAAGAGGGAAATGGGTCCCCCTAGAAACCAAAAACAACAAAGAGGGTTTGAAGGCTCCCCCAACCTTTAAAAAGAGAAGTAAAGGTACCCAAGACCTTGGTGAAACTAGAGAACATGAGGGATTTAATGATTCCCACAACCAAGGGTTTTAAGGATTTTGTAACTTGTAAGAATAGTAAAGAGGGTTTGAAGGCTCTACCAACCTTTAACAAGTGAAGTAAATGTCCCCAGAAGCAAGGAAAGACTAGAGAACATGAGGGTTTTAAGGGTTTCCATAACCAAGGGTTTTGAGGGTCCCATAACTTGAAGAATATAAAGAAGAAACTAAATAATGAATCTCGAAGGGCAATCTCCCTTCATCATGTCATCTTTGAAGACACTGCAAACTAGAAGGTCCACCAGAGAAGGAGAGCTTTCGCTAGTAGGGTCTTCCACATAGCTACCATACAACAAAGTTATAATGAATGGGTTTATCATCCCACTAAGATTCATACCCTAGTGAAGTATAATAAGAAACAAATTATAGAACATAAGTTTAATTGGAAGAGAAGGTCTTTTGCCTCCTAGGTCATTCACACAACTTCCACATAATTGAATCAAAACAAGTGGGATGATCCTCCCACTAGGATCCATGATATTTAAAAAGCATAGCAAGGGGGTTTTGAGGCTCTCATAACCTTTAAAAATGAAACATGAGGGTTTTAGGTACCCACAACTAGGGGTTTTAAGGATACCATAACCTTGAGAACATGAAGGTACTTAAAAATAGTGAATTTAAAAGGACTGACACCTTTCATCATGTCATTTTTGAGGACACTAATAGATATAAAATTTATTGAAGAAGAAGGACTATTTCTACTTGAGTCTTCTGCCCCACCATTGCACAACTAAATCACAGTGAGTGGGATTTTCCTCCCACTAAGATTCATAATTTTTTTAGAACATAACACAACCCCAAAGATGTTTCATCCATAATCGATCTAAAAATGTGGGACCCTATTTCTTGATAGAAACATGTGTGGAATCCTATAACATCAACCCTTGAACAACAAAAGAAGGTAATTAAAAAATTGGGTCATCCTAAAACTAGTAAAAGGCCTTCCATAGAGCTTACATCTTTGAAAAAGACCAAAGTAACCACACCTAAGTAAAATAAAAAGAAACTTTCTTTCTAAGAAAACAAGAAGGGTTAAATCATGGCTTCCTCTAATAGCCATGCTACTTAAAAAACCTCAGGGGTGGGTTCCTCTAATACCCATCTCACCCCAAAATAAGAACCTAGGGTGGGATCCTCCAACATCCACCCAAACAAAGAATCAAAAGAGAACAACCTTACTATAGGTGACCAATAAGCCAGTGGAATACCAACTTACACCCTTGATATGAGTGTTTCTAAGCCCATTAAAATCACAAGACCAAACCCCACTAGATGGTTTGGTCATACCATCCCACCATCAACAAAATGATAGGGTAATGTAGGGGGTTAGGGACTTACCAAATCCTGAATACCAAGAGTAGTGTAGGTCAACATTTGTCCTCCATCCCACTTGGTTCATGGCATGAAAGGTGGAGATATTCCAAAGCAAGCACAATGACCATGAATCCCTGGTGAGGCTACCAAAGTGCTCACCAAATTATCAAATAATCTTAACTAAACCATTGCTTCCAGCTGTCTAAGGGAGGGGTGGATAAAAGGCATCATCTAATCTTGAACCCAAACCAATACCATTAGTAAAGGTAAGAGTGATTATATAATTCTCCCATTCCACATATAGAGAAGGGAATGTGTTATTAACCATATTCTTCATGTGGTTCTTCTCTGTGAACCCCTAAGCTATCGATGGTTTACCACTTTTGCTCTGTAGCTCCATCCTTTGACTACTATAAACTTGATCATCATCTTCCTCACCATCTCCACCTCTTACCTCCTCTCTTGAGCCTTTCCATCCACTGTCTATTTTGAATTTTCTACCTATTACAACTTTTGTCACCATGAGGACACACACATTTTTGTAAACCTCATGAAAATAAATAATCTTATTATAGTTATATAATATTGACCAAATGTTTCTTAATTAGATTTATCAGGGTGGATGGACTTGTTATTTTCACAATGATCACATCCCCTCATGAATCACTATAAATAGGGTTTTACCCCTATTTTAAATATATTAAACACAAAAAATAAAATATTTAAGTTTCCTAAGTGTGGAAAATACTTATATGAGAAAACTTGTGAAGAATTTATTTGAGAAGGAGTGAGATGAAGAAGATTTGGTGTATTGGGGTTATATAGGTTTCTCAATATTAAATATCACTTTGCTAGGTTTTTTACCTCTTTGAGGTTTTCCCAAGGTAAATACTTATGTTGTGTTCATTGATCTGTGTATGATTTGCTGATTAAATTTACATTTAGATATATTTGTGTTAAATATACATTGAAATATATTCAAATTCTCTCATGGTAGCAGAGCACATGATGTTTTATTTAGTTGTCAAGCCTATTTTAATAAATTTAAATATCAATAATTGATATATTCAATTCTGGGATGCTATCATTAGAGCTTGAATGACTTGGTTGGTGTGTCTAAAATCTTAGTAGATGTTTTTTTAAAGATTCAAACCTGATTCATTACTCCCAGGATCATTGATCAAGCAAAAAAAAGTAAATTGAAGCATTTTTTTGAAGTTTTATATCAGCTTGGGCACTTGGATGCCATTATATGACCTGGGTAGTTTAAAAAAATTGAAATTTAGTTTTTTGTGCATTAAATTGCCTTTTGAAAGTTTTAATCACTTAGTTTTGCAAAAATAAGGACCCTTCTAATTTTTCAAGGCTTGAGAAGATCTAGATTAGCCTGTTATAAATTATCTCTCCTCCATTGGTGCCCTTGTAGGTCCTGGGAGGCTGGAATTTGTTTTTTGGTACCAATTTTTTTTAAAAAGCTTGTTGGCATTATGGGAGGATTTTAGGAAGATCTAAATTTTTTAAAGGCCTGAGAAGGCCTCTATCTCCCTCAATATCCTCCTCTACTCCCAGACTTGCACCATTTCCACCTACATGAGACATTAGAGGTAAGTATAAAATCTTTTTAAAAATTTAAAAAATATTTTATTTTTTAAATTTGTAAATTTCATTTACCTTTATTAAAATATTTTATCAAAAAGTAAAAAAACAAGTAATTTGTTTTTAATATTTATTTAAATGCACATTAAATAAATATTTATTTATATTTTTATTAAAAAATAGATAAAAATAATTAAATATAATATTATGCATGTAAATCTTTGAATTCACTCATAGATGAGTTCATGATTATAAATTTTGGTAAAAACTTGTAAAAGATAAGTCTAGTGTTCAAATATCACTAGCTTTTTTATTTTTTATCTTCTTGTTGACTTTGTTAAAATTAATTACAAATTAAATTAATTTGAATTTCATATCTTAGATTGTGTGCCTTCCTTCTCACATGAAAATCCCCTGACTTGTCAACTAGTCCTTCTTTCAACACTTGATCTAGTCTAAACCTAGGCAAACATAGTCATATAAATAGTTGATCTTTAGGTTTTGGCACATTCCAAATGTATTGGAGTGGCGATTTTTTTGTTTTGAAGCTTTCTATTATTGTTTTTTCAACTTTTTAAATAATAGTGGTTTAGTAATGTTCTGAGTATGACTCTTTTGACACTTAAAATTATACGACTTTGATTCAAATTTTTGTATTATTTGGCATCTAAATTATGTACTTAAATATAGTTATATGTGAAATTCACTTTATTTTGAAACTAATTTAAAAATTCATTTAAAATATTTTTTTTAAAAGTATTTATTTATTGTCTTGTTTAAAGGGAAGCTATGGCTTTGCCCTATTTTTCCTTAAATAAATATTAAATACTTAATGGAAATAACTATAATATATGGAAATTCATGTTAAAGCTGAATTTATGGCCCAAAAATTATTGGATATTATTGTTGGAATTAAGAAAGCCCATTTTGGATGACATGTGACCCCTGATCTTACTAATGCATTTCAAATGAAATCATGGGAAGTTATGTCCATTATCTTGCAGAGTGGTAATCATAAATTCCTTATCTATATTGGTAATCAAGATTCTTATAAAAATGCTTGGAAACTCCTTGAATCCATGTATGAATGCACTCACCTTTCAAAGATCATTAAGTTAATCCTTGAATTGATGACAACACCCATGAAGGGTGATGAAAATATTGTTAATTTTATTGCTAAGATTAAAAACATTAAAGCTCAGTTAGATGGATGTAATTATAATTTGATTCAAGATCAATTGATTTATTTTATCATTCAGTTAAATATTCATGAAAAATTTAAAATTTTTATTTCAATTCTAAATTCTAAGTATCAAACTGAGTAAGATATCCCTGATCTTACCACCTTATATTCTTTTTTTATTTAATAAGAGCAAGTGATGACCAATTTTGATTCTAAAGAGAATGCCACTCAAGCACTTTTCACTTTAAATAATGTTTTTGATAACAATAAAAACCATAAAGTTAACCCTAACTCTGGTAAAGACATAAATATGAATAAAAAATATGGTAATAAGAATCATAAACCTAAGTTTAATGAGAATTGCAATCTATGTGATAAATTTGGTTATAAAAGAGAAATTTATAATAAAAATAAGGATAAAATTAACAATCAAACTTCTAAAAATAACAAAATAAATAAATCTAATCAAAACAAGTAGAAGAATCAAAATCCTAATCAGAATAACAATCAAGATTCAAATGTTATTGCTTTGTATGCTATTTTATATGCATCAAATGAAAATGAATGGATGTTAGATAGTAGTGCATTGCACCATATGACATGATTATCTAATATTTTGTGTGATTATAGAGATATATTTGAAAGAATTTACTTATAAGATAATTCTTTTTTTAGAATTAATTAAACGTAGAAAAACAAAATTTTCAAATGTTGTTATTAATGATGTTTTATATATACCTAAGCTTAAAAAGAATTTACGATATTATTCTCAACTTACAAATGATAATATAATTTTAACTTTGATTAAAGATAGTTGGTCTATTAAAAATCAATCTGGATCATTGATTATTGAAGGTGTTCAAAATAATGGTTTATATATCTTTTCTCCTTTTGCATGTTTACTTTCATCACATAATAAGAATGAATCTTAGTTATAGCATGAAAGATTAGGAGATGTTAATTTTAGAAATTTACATGATATGTCTATGAAAAAAATTGTTGTTGAACTTATTTCTATCTCCTCTCATCATGAAACTTGTGAGGGTTGCTTACGTGGTAAGCAACATACTAATCCCTTTCACAAGGTTCATGATATGAATACCTCACATCCTTTAGAATTAATTCATAGTGTTATTGTAGGTCCTTTGGAAGTTATTTATATTAATGTTTCATTATATAATATTACATTTATTGATGATTATACTAGAATGATCTAGTCTTATTTCATTAAAAAGAAATATGATGTTTTTTCTAAGTTTACATAATTTAAAGCTCATGTTGAAAATGCATCTAATTTTTCTATTAAGAGATTAAAAAATGATAATGGTGGTGGATATGTTAGTAAAGAGTTTGATTCTTTTTGAATTAATTGTGTTAGTCAAAGTGAATTAAAAACTCCCTATTCCCCTCAGTAAAATGGTATTGCTAAAAAGAAAAATTGCACCATCATAGAAATGACTAGAACAATGTTTAGTCTATAAATATTCCTAAGTTCTTATGGGTTGAAACCATTAATACTGAAATGCATATTCTTAATAGAGTCCCTACCAAATATTTGCATCTTTATACCCCTATATAAATATGGACTAAAAATAAACCAAGTGTGTCTCATCTTAGGATCTTTGGTAGCCCTGCTTCTATCTTTATTCCTAAAGTTAAAAGGAAGAAGCTTGACCCCACTTCCTATTCTTGTATTTTTATAAGATATGGAGGTAAAACAAAAGGTTAAAGAGTGTATGATCTCTCTAAATGTTAGATTATTAAGAATAGGAATGTTATTGTTCTTGAATTTTTTTGTGTGTGTCTTCTATGGATCCTCCTCAGTATTCTTCTGTGGATGAACCTGACTCTCATGTTTCTCCTTATGATGAAATGGATGCCCTTAAGAAAGTTGATCTAGTTATGGATAACTTAGAGTCTAAAACCCTCTGAGTTCAAATTCAAGCTAAAATATCTAAATGGATAGAATCCTTAATTCAATCTTCTAATATTGATAACTTTAATAAATTAACTAGAAGTCAACATTCTTATCATACATCAATGACTATGTATGAGTGTGAACCTCAATTTTTTAAGGAAGCCACTCAAGATGATCGATGGAATGTTGCTATGCAAATTAAATACAATGCATTAATTAAAATCTAGACTTGGGATCTTGTATTTCCTCTACCTAAAAGGCATATTGTTAGTTATAGGTGGATTTATAAGATCAAAGATAATTTAATTGGTAAAATTGACAAATTTAAAGCTAGATTGGTTACTTTCAGGTTTACTCAAAAACTTGGGATTGATTATGTTTAAACCTTTGCTCTTTTAGCAAAAATGAATATTGTTAGAATTCTTATTACCCTTGTAACCTATAATGGTTGGGTTATCCACCAAATGAATGTCAATAATGCATTTCTAAATGGTGATTTAGAATAAAAAATTGACATGACTTAGCCTAAAGCTTTCACTGACCCTAATAGAGACTATTATGTATGCAAATTAAATAAATATTTGTATGGTCTAAAATAAGCTCCTCAACCTTCTAAGATTACTTCTTTTTTCAAAGAATTAAATTTTTAAATTAGTATTTAGATAATGTTCTCTTTCTTAAAATTGAAAATGGTCATTTGATTCTAATTGTATTATATGTTGATTATTGGTGATGTAACTAGTTTAATTCATAAATATAAGGATAAACTAAGTCAAATGTTTGAAATGACTCATTTAAGCATTCTACATCATTTTTTAAGAATGATTATATTTTAGGATAATTTTTTTATTATTGTATCATAATCTCAGTATGTTCATAATATTTTTGTTAAGGTTAACATGCTTGATTGCAAATCTACTTCTACTCATATTTAAGTTGGTATTAAACTTTATCCTAACCTTCATGTGAAAAATCTAACTCTATTTTATATAGGCAACTTATTGGAAGTTTGATTTATCTAACTATTACTAGGCCAAATATTTCATATGCTATTAGTTTTTATTCTAGATTTATGCAGGATCATTATTTAGATAATTGGAAATTAGCTAAATATATTCTTAGTTATATCAAAAGAACACTTAATTATGGTTTATTTTATTATTCCATTGATAATGCTAAATTATATGGTTATTAAGATGCTGACCATGTTGGTGATACTTTAGATCAAAAATCTACTTTTGAATGTGTTTAAGTTGGGTGAAGGTGCTATCACTTGGAGCAACAAGAATCAACCTACTGTCTTGCTCTCTTCTATAAATCAAAGTATAGAAGTGATATGGACGTTGCTAATAAAGCCATGTGGCTATGAAGGCTGTTGGAAGAATTTCATTTAGATGTTTCTTAGAGGACCATCCTTCATTGTAATAACCAAAGTTGTATAACTCTAAAAAAAAATCTAGTGTAGCACCAAAGAACTAAACACATTGAAGTTCATGTGAATTTCATCTAAGATAAGGTTCTCAATGGTGATATTAATCTATAGTTATATCTTACAGATAAATAAGTGGTAGATATATTCATAAAACCACTTGGTACTACCAACTTTTGTCTATTTTATGTAATGTTAGGCCTCTCAAAGTTGCCACTAAGGGGGAGTGTGCATGGAAATACCACTTCCTAATGACCATTTGTTTCTTCTTCTTCTTTGTAAATAACTTTGTGTGGAAATTATGTGATTTAAGTAAAAATTCACGTGTAAGTTTTTTACTTTTGTACCCCAATACATTAAAAAGCATAATTTATAATGGAGGTCCTTATGTTATAAAAGGATCCAAATATGCTCAGTGATTATTCATGAGAAATAGTGAGATGTAATCTCACAATCATACTAGCCTAAACTTACTTTTGAGTAAATCATGGATTATAATTCTTTTTGTGTCAAAAGGTGATTTTTTGCATGATGAAGGTTTTTAAATCCTTCAAATTTTGCACATAATATAATTCCTTTATGGTGACTACAGATTTGTCCCCACTTAGCTTTAAGGGGAAGTGTTAGAGAAATTCATGTCTAAGTGGTTATTATTAACCCTTGGCTTACATTGGTAAGTAATTAAATAAATAATAATATATTATTTATTTACTTGAGGTGTAAACCTCATGAAAATAAATAATCTTATTATAGTTATTTAATATTTACTAAATATTTATTAACTAAATTTATTAGGGTAGAGGGACTCATTATTTTCACAATGGTCACATCCCCTTATGAGTCATTTTAAATAGGGTTTTACCCCTATTGTAAATATATCAAAAACAAAAAATCAAATATTCAAGTATTCTTGCATGTGGCAAATACTTGTTGAGTTTTGGAGCTAAAAGCTTCACTAATGAGCTAATGTGGAGGTTGCTGGGCTTACACAGTAACCGACATCGGTCAAAACCAACCGACATTAGTTAGGGATTGACCAACATCGGTTAGGGGTCGACTGACATCGGTCATCTTCAGATCGACATTGATTTCTGTGCATTTTCAAAATTACTATTTTTAGGAGAACAATTAGTTTGCATGTAAAGACTAAAATTAGTCTTGAGTTTGTTTTTCTAATTATTGTTTGCTTTAATTTATATTTAAGAGACCCATGGGGCAGTATTGTAATTTGAGAAAGATAAGCAAGATCAAGAAGATTTGCAAGAATCAAGAAGATTATTAAAAAATCTTGTTCCATGATTGCTGTAGTAATCTGAGTGTGTTTTTTATATGTTTCTGATTTCTAGTTACTTATTACTTCTAGTTTCAATTCTGTGTTTAGTTGCTTACACAAAAGTAATCAATTGTACTCTAAGATCCTAGAAACTAGTATCAGAGCGTGTTAGTGTTTATTGATTACATAATTCACTCACAGGGGTTTCTGATTGAGTGGGAGCAAAACAATGGTAGAAGAAAGTAAACTAAGAATAGAGAAATTCAATGGCAAGAATTATCAATTATGGAGGATGCAGATTGAAGATTATCTGTATCAAAAAGATTTGTATTTACCATTGGGTGGGGTTTCAAGGAAGCCCATAGATATGGAAGATGAAGAATGGAATGTTCTTGATAATAAGGCTCTTGGATCTATAAGGTTGAGCCTAGCAGCTTTTGTGTTTTTCAACTTATCACAAGCAAAGACAAAAATAGAGTTAATGGATACTTTGGCAAATTTATATGAAAACCCCTCAGCTTTGAATAAGGTATATCTTATGAAGCAATTATTTAATTTGAAAATGCAGGAAGGTGGATATGTATCTAGTCATCTTAATGATTTCCATACAATAGTAAATCAATTAAATTTAGTCAAAATAGTTTTTGATGATGAAATTAAGGCTCTCTTAATCTTATGATATTTACTTGAAAGTTGGCATAGTTTGGTAATTGTAGTTAGTAATACTGCATCTGCTTCAAATATCTTGAAAGTTGATGATGTTGTTAGTGTAATCTTGAATGAAGAAATTCACAAGAAAATCACAGGGGAAACATCAGGTAATGCTTTAAGTGTTGAAAGCAAGGGAAGGCAAAGAGAGAAGGGCAAGCAAGGGAAATCAAGGTCAAAAATGGGAAGTAGATCCAAATCCAAAAATGGAAGAATAACCTGCTAGAATTGTGGAAAGAAAGGGCATGCAAAGAAAGATTGTTGGTTGAAGGATAACAAAGAAAATCAGCATGAAGGTAATAAATAAATAAAAGTTGCAGGTATTGTTGCACAAGATGCTCTTATATTTTCTTTGAATAATAAAGTAGAATCATGGGTTTTAGATTCTGGTGCCTCTTTCCATGCAACCTCAAATAGAGAATTTTTCAATGATTATGTCCATGGAGATTTTGGAAAATCTTATTTAGGGGATGATGAGCCTTATAAAATTGTTGGCAAAGGAAAAGTGCAGCTGAAATTGCAGAATGACAACACATGGGTGTTGAAGGATGTCATGCATGTACCCATCCTGAAGAGGAATTTGATTTCTACAGGAAAGTTGGGTGATGATGGTTGCATAGTAACTCTCACAGCTAAATCTTGGAAAGTTTCTAAGGGTGCACTTATATTGGCAAAAGGTAAGAGAGTAGGTACACTTTATCTATCTACTTATATTACTGATTGTTCTCCTTCTATTTTATCTACTTCAGATGTAGATGTAAAGTTGTGGCACTGTAGGCTTGGTCACATGAGTGAGAAGGGAATGAATGTTCTTAAGTCAAAAGGTAAGCTTTTAGATTTGAAAAGCATAGATCTATATTTCTATGAGCATTGTATTTTTGGGAAATAAAAGAAAGTGAGGTTTCTCAAAACTGGGTCAACAAAGAAGAAGCACAAGTTGGAGCTTGTTCACACAGATGTGTGGAGACCAGCTCAGGTAGTTTCTATTGGAGGATCACAATATTATATTTTTTTCATTGATGATGCTACAAAAAAGGTATGGGTTTATTAAATAAAAAAGAAATCTGATGTTTTTGACACATTTAAGAAATAGAAAGCTTTGGTTGAGAATGAAATAGGTTTGAGATTGAAGTGCCTTAGATCTAACAATGGTGGTGAGTACTGCATCAATAAATTTAATAGTTACTATTCTATGAGTGGAATATGTAGGGAAAGGATGGTTCCAAGGACACCTCAGCAAAATGGAGTTGCTGAAAGGATGAATAGAACAATAATAGAGCATGCACAAAGTATGAGGTTGCATGCTGGTTTGCCCTTACAGTTTTGGGTAGAAGCTGTAGATACTACGGTTTACCTGATTAATAGAGGACCTTTTACTACACTGGATGGTGGAATTCCAAAAGAGGCATGGATAGGTAAAAAGGTAGATCTTTCATTTCTCTGAGTTTTTGGTTTTGAAGCTTTTGTGCACATTGATAAAGAAAATAGAAAGAAGCTGGATGCTAAATCTATGCGGTGCACTTTCATTGGTTATGGTTTTGGAGATTTTGAATTCCGATTGTGGAATTTAGAAACTAACAAAATTATTAGAATCTGTGATGTAGTTTTCAATGAGAAGGTGATGTATAGTGATCAGCTCAAGAGGCTAAATAATTTTGAGTAGGGCAATCTTGATTTGAAAGAGGTTATGATCCAAAATGAGCTCGCAGGTAAAAATCATCACTCACAGAAAAACACAGAGACCGACGTCGAATAGGTGGAAATTGACATCGGTCAGGTGGAGACCGACATTGGTAAGGTGGAAATTGGTATCAATTAGGAAGAATTGACATCAGTCAAGTACAGATTGGCATCAATCAGAGATGATCGAGATCGGTCATTATCAGAAGCAAATTTGGGCAGATCGTAAGCTATAAATGAGTCTCAAATGCCCATAAGGAGGTCTAAAAGGGTAAGTAAACTTCTAATTCATTATTCCCCTTCTTTATACTACTTCTTTCTCACTGATGTTGGAGAACCAAAAAGTTTTGATGAGGCAATGTAGGCAGAATGCAGGTAGGTTGAGTTGCCAGCTGGAAAGAAAGCACTGAAAAACAAATGGGTATATAGGTTAAAGGAAGGAGAGAATGGAAAAATGAGACATAAGGCCAAGTTGGTAGTAAAGGGATTTGCATGGAAACTAGGTATTGATTTTAGTGAAATTTTTTCTCCTGTAGTAAAGATGACTTCTATTCAGACTGTATTGTCTTTAGTTGCTATTGAGGATTTGCATCTTGAGCAACTTGATGTTAAGACAAAATTTCTTCATGGAGATTTGGATGAAGAGAAATATATGGATCAGTCGAAAGGTTTTGAGGTCAAAGGTAAGGAGAAACTTGTGTGCAGGTTGAAGGAAAGCTTATATGGTCTTAAGCAAGCTCCAAGACAATGGTATTTGAGGTTTGACAGGTTTATGACAGAGCATGGCTTTAGTAAATGTCAATCTGACCATTGTGTTTATTTTAATAGATTGGATAATGGTAGTTATATTATCCTATTACTATATGTAGATGATATGCTTGTTGCAGGTTCACACATGAAGGAAATTATTGAGCTTAAGGTAAAATTAGCTCACACATTTTCCATGAAGGATTTAGGAGCAACAAAGAAAATCTTTGCCATGAGTATTAAGAGAGACAGGAAAAATCACAGTTTGATTTTGTCTCAAGAGGATAATGTGAATAAGGTGTTGGAGAGGTTCAATATGCAGGATGCAAAATAGGTAAGCACACCTATGGCTGGACACTTCAAGTTGAGCAAAGAATAATGTTCTAAATCACATGATGAGGTTGAGTACATGAGTAGAGTTCCATATGCTTCAGCAGTTGGGAGCTTGATGTATGTAATGGTATGTACTAGACTAGATATTGCCCAAGCAGTGGGAGTTGTCAGCGAGTTTATGGCCAATCTAGGAAAGGAACACTGGAAAGTAGTTTAGTGGATTCTCAGATATCTGAGAGGGACCAATAGTAGGCATTTATGCTATGGAGGGTTAAACACTTCTCTACATGGGTATGTAGATTCGGATATGGCAGGTGACTTGGATGGTAGGAGAAGCACCATAGGCTATGTGTTCACTGTTGGTGGAATGGCGGTTAGCTGGATTTCAAAGTTGCAGAAGGTTGTTGCCTTGTCTACTACAAAGGTAGAATACATTGCAGTCATAGAGGCTAGCAAGGAAATGATTTGGATGACTCAGTTCATGGAAGAGTTGGGAAAGGAGCAAGAGAGTTGCAGATTGTACAGTGATAGTCAAAGTGCAATTCATTTGGCAAATAATTCAGCTTTTCATTTAAGAACCAAACATATACAGCTTAGGTACCACTTCATTAGATAGGTATTGGAGGATGGAAAGTTAAAGCTAGAAAAGATCCATATGGATAAGAACCTTGCTGATATGTTAACAAAGCTAGTAACAAAGGAGAAGTTGAATCTTCATTCAACTTTTGTTGGTCTTCAAGATTGAACTTGAAGAGGGAGAAACAAGCTAGAGATGTTTAGAGGATGTTGTTGTATAGGTACAGGTGCAGCTATTTATCTCTAAGTGGGAGATTGTTGAGTTGTGGAGCTAAAAGCTTCACTAATGAGCTAATGTGGAGGTTTTTGGGCTTACACAATAATCGACATCAGTCAGAACCAACTGACATTGGTTAGGGGTCGGCCGACATCGGTCATCTTCAGACTGACACCGACTTCTGTGCATTTTTAGAATTGCTATTTTTAGGAGAATAGTTAGTTTGCATGTAAAGACTAAAATTAGTCTTGAGTTTGTTTTTATAATTATTGTTTTCTTTTAATTCTATTTAAGAGACCCATGGGGAAGTATTGTAATTTGAGCAAGATAAGCAAGATCAAGATCTGCAAGAATCAAGAAGATTATTAAAAAAATCTTGTTCCATGATTGCTGTAGTAATATGAGTGTGTTTTTTATATGTTTCTGATTTCTAGTTACTTATTACTTCTGGTTTCAATTCCATGTTTAGTTCCTTATACAAAAGTAATCAATTGTACTCTAAGATCCTAACAATACTTGTTTGAGAAAAACTTGTGAAGAATTTATCTGAGTGAGATGAAGAAGATTTGGTGTATTGGGGTTATTATTATTTCTCAATATTGACTATCACTTTGCTAGGTTTTTACCTCTTTGAGGCTTTCCTAGAATAAATAACCATGTTGTGTTCATTGATCTATGTATGATTTATTGATTAAATTTACATCTAGATCTATTTGTGTTAAATATACATTGCAATATATTCAAAATATCTCATAGTAGCAGAGCATGAGAGGTTTTATTTAGTTGGCAAGCCTATTTTAATAAATTTAAATATCAATAATTGATATATTCAAGCTTGAGATGCCATCATTGGAGCTTGAATGACCTGGTTGGTGTGTCTAAAATCTCAATGTATGTTTTCTTGAAGATTCAAACCTTATTCATTATTCTCAAGATCATTGATCAAGCAACCAGAAGCAAATTTTTGAAGTTTTATATTAGCTTGGGCACTTGGATGCCATTATATGACTTGGGCACTTTAAAAAAATTGAAATTTAGTTTTTTGTGCATCAAATCGCCTTTAAAAATTTTTAATCACTTAGTTTTGCAAAAATAAGGACCCTTACAATTTTTAAAGGCCTGAAAAGCTCTGGATCAACTTGTTCAGAATTCCCTCTCCTCCATTGGCACACTTGTATGGCTTGGGAGGCTAAATTTTTTTTTGGCACTAATTTTTTTAAAAAGGTTTGTTGGCATTGTGGAAGGATTTTAGGAGGATCTACAAATTTTGAAGGTCTAAGAAGGCCTTTATCTCCCTCAAGCTCCTCCTCTTCTCCCAGACCTGCACCATTTCCACCTATAGGAGACATTAGAGGTAAGTATAAAGTATTTTTAAATATTTAAAAAATATTTTATTTTTAAATTTACAAATTTCATTTACCTTTATTAAAATATTTTATCAAAAAGTAAAAAAATAAATAAGTAATTTGTTTTTAATGTTTGTTTACATGCATAATAAATAAATATTTATTTATATTTTTTATTAAAAACCAAATAAAAATAATTAAATATAATATTATGCATGTAAATATTTAAATTCACTCATAGATGAGTTGGTGATTATAAATTATGGTAAAAACTTGTAAAAGATAAGTCTAGTGTTCAAATATCACTAGATTTTTTCTTTTTTATCTTCTTATTAAATTTGATAAAATTAATTAAAAATTAAATTAATTTGAATTTAATTTCTTGGATTACGTGCCTTACTTTTCATGTAAAAACCCCCTGATCTATTGGCTAGTCCTTCTTTTGACACTTGATCTAGTCTAAACCTAGGCAAACATAGTTATATAACCAATCAATCTTTATGTTTTAGCATGTTACAGATGCATTAGAGTGGTTATTTTTTTGACACTGGTGGTACTACAAAGGAGTATGTAAAGGTGAAAAATTTATCACTGTAGTATCTATGATTCTCAATGCATGTATAACAAGACTCTGAGGTTGTGAAGTACTAATATAAGGAATAGGGGTTTGTGGAACCCATCTCTATGTACTCTATGGTTTTTTTGAAATAACAATAGTAATAACATGTTTAAGTGGTCTAGACATCTGAATATGGTGCATAAAAGTGAGGATTACATGAAATCTATTATTTATCTCTGATATAAAGGTATCTCAAGTACTAGCCACATAGTAAAGAGGATTGCTTGTTGCTTACCTTTTTATAATGGATTAGCCTTAACAGGCTCAATAATTAACTACTTGGGTATGAATTTATCTTGTTTAAAAGGATGATCATATGGAACACCAAAAACTATAATTACTCAATTGGCATTAATGTACTTAACACACCCATGTACTATAGAAGGTACTACTCAAAAAGTATGTATCTAAGGTCATCCCAATAATATGTTGAAGACACTTGTAAAAGGTATACTTGAGAAAGTAGTAACCACATGTGTGGGAATAACTTGTAAATGTAGATTAATCTTGACAAGAACCTTCTGGGAGTTCCCATCAAATTATTTGATTGATCTAGTAGAGGTGTGTAAATTATACTAAGTATAACCCAAAAACATAAGTAATGTCATGGTACAAACATTTTCACTAACACCATTATCAATCATAACACTCTATATGGAGTGTTTATCAATATATGCTCAAATGAATAGAGAATGAAGATCAGAGTCATCATCCTTAATTTCATTGTCATCAAAGGAAATGAGGTTTATGAACCATTGGAGGTATATGTCATGTGTATGTACCAATAACCCTATCTAGTGGGTGTCCATAATTTGATAGAGGAGGATGTGCCTTATATTCCATTTAGACTTCTGGTTCCTTCTTATAATTGTCTTATAAAGGATTGTTACATATCTTTAATTTATGGTGATCACTAGGTTATGAACCTGATTCCTTTGAAGGATCATCAAATATAATCTATTGGTCATCGATGAGGTCTTAGATCTTATGCTTCAAGGCAAAACATATGTTCATAGAATGCCTAGGCCTTGGTGATAGTCATAATAATAATTTGTATCATATCCTTTGTGTAGAGGGTTGTTTATATCAAACTCTATAGGAAGAGGGAGAGATTTAAGATGACAATATATCAACTATGGGAGTAATGAAGTAGAAGGATCTGATAAATGTGCAAATTATCACCTCAGTGCATTAGATAAAATAAGTTGATTAGGCTGATGTGAAAATGCATTAACCATGGTGGTTTCTTCCTTTTTAGGCTTAGGAGGTTTTAACCTTATAACTTGGTTTAATTATAAATTTTATACTAGATGCAGATGTAACTGGTGTTTTTTCCACATACTTCAGCTTATTTAATGATATAAGCTTCATTTCATGGTCCCATACACATGGCATAAGTTATCAAAAGATTGAATCTTCTTAAAAATAATGAACTCATGTAAAGGAACAAGAAATTTTTTATTGAATATATCTTACAATTCTTTGTCTACCATATGATTGGTCATTTTGGCTAGCATTATTTTGTACCTTAAGACATATTCATTGATAGGTTCATTGGTTCCATGTTTGATCTTTGTAATTTGAGAATATGAAACCTTTTTGATAATGTTAATAGAAAAGTGTACCAAAAATTGATATGCAAGAGGTTTGAATGCTTTCACAAATTGGAGAGGTAAGTCACAAAATCACCTCAAAACATAGTCCTTGAGACTCAGAAATAATATGGTCAAAATTTTATCATTAGAGGCATAATCAAGGCATGCCACAAATAAATATTGAATATGTTTCTATAGATCACCCTTGCCATCATAAAATACTTAGGTGTAATAAATCCAAATGGAAAAGGGTGTAAATATATATATGATGCAAGAGGGTTATGAAACACATCTTGTGAATCTATAACATGAGGGGATTTTAAAGCTTTTTGTTCAATGTTTGTAATTTTATCCTCTAAGGTCTTTATAAATTGAAGAAGTGTTTGAATAGTAGACCCAATGGGATTTAGATTAGATAGTTGAGTACTCACCAAAAGGTATGGAAGCATGTTTTGATTAGTAATAGGAATTAAAATCGATATCTTTGTTGAAACAATGGGTAAGTCTATAATATATGTATCAATAGTAATTTCAAGTAATAAAGGTTTAAACATATAATCTATGCCCCCATTATATGTAGGTGGATTGATAAGTGTGGGCTGAGTTATAGTTCCTTCTAAGGATTCACCATTACCAGGTGAGGCAACCTTGATTTTATCTTTTTTATTTATTTCATCTATTGTAACATACAAAAATGCATCTATTAAGCTCTTATTATTATTGAGATGAGTAATAAATGCTTCTTGATCTTCATTTTGAATCCAATTTTTGCACTAACATTTTCCATTGCTTCACAGATGAAAAGTGTAAAATTTGTAACAATGTACAATAATTAAAAAAATTAGAAAATCCTAAGTGACCTAGGGTTTTATGTTTAAATATCAGGTTCACCAAATGTTTAACCTTAATAATGTATGTGGATCTTCTTAGCTATATAGGGTTAAAAATATATAAATGATAGGTCATAAGGGAAAATATCAGATCTAAAATAGGCCAATTAAATGTTAAACTTAGATATACTATACATCAAATTTATTAAATTGAGATAAGATATTAATAAAAAGTATAACTATGCTAAATATAAAAATGACATAAAATAAGGTACTTAATTGGCTCTGATGTTAATGTAGATCTAGATCTAAAATAGGATGAAAGTAGGTAGGAAGATAGTTCTAGAATAATTATCAAATTTTGTATCTAGTACTTCTAGTTCTTTGGATAATCACATCATCTTGAGTTAGTTATATCGATGTTACTGTCTGGGTTTGAAACTAGTGTCCTGTATGAAATTTTTGGTGAAATAGGATGTGACCACCTATATGATTCTAAGAAGATTTATCTATAATAATTATCAAATTTTTTATCTATTACTTCTAACTCTCTAGACAATAACATCAGCCTGAGATAGTTACATTGATGTTACTATTTGGGTTTGAATCTAGTGTCTTGTATGAAATATCTGGTGAAATAAGATGTGACCACCTATATGCTTCTAGGTTTTTCTTTGACTTCATTTTGGTGCATTCATATCTAGGCCATGGAATATTAATCTTTGTGAAATGAAAAACCCTAGCTTTTCATTTCAATGTGACCTTGGGGGAAAATTGGTTAGTAGGCACATGGTGTTGAGTTGACCTAATGAACCCACTATTAAAGGATGCTACCTAAATAGCCAATACTCTGAAAAAGGGCTTCAGACTCATGTAGTTATCCCCTATATGTTGGCTTATGTGTGAATCATGCAATGTGTGTAAAGTAAGAATAATAATGACTTAGCTTGTAATTTGGTGTATACACCCTAAATTGGTCAAGAAATCACACATATCATATCTTTTCATAGTCTTTTCATGGGAGACTCCAACTAGAGAATATGAGATTTATTCACATTTGGCCATGTCTTTCATTTTATCCATTTAGGTCTAGTTCTAAGATTGAGTCACATTTTTACCCATTCCCAGTCACTTCGAGCCTTTCAAATGGTCATTCTACCTCAGCTAGGTCAAGTTTATCATGCTCATTCCATCCCCCTAATCCCTCACCTATAGAATAGGAGCACTGGTATTAGACTACAACATTGAAACCCAGGGTGTCCAGTTTCCAATGTTCTTATTTAATGCTAATTTGAGCCTAAATGGTCAATTTATTCTATTAGATGGGTCTTACCCCTTTTCTTTGATTCATTCCTAAGTTTTCCAATGTTAGCCAAATGTAAATAAAGCTTCCAAATTAAAAATAATGAGTCTCCTATATAAAAGACTACTTAAGGCATTTAATATCTAACACTTACTACTTTGGCACATTAGACATAATAAAAATTATTCAATAGTATAACTCAGCTTCTCTACATCACACATAGACTTGCATGCTTGATCAATGAAGGGACTAGGTGAAAGTCATTCTTGCATCTATCGTGCATGTTGATTATGCATGTTCCCTAAGGGAAAAATACAATTGATCTTAGACCCTAGCTTGAGGGTTAATGTAGGAAATGATCATAATAGTATGGGTTCTAAACATGTGATCATTCTTCCCCTAACCTAATTTTTCCCCTTTTGATTTTGATGTATTCATTATTTGCATGTGTGTTGATAGATACAATTATTGAAGACTAAAATGGACCTACAATGAGATCTGTTAACTTTTAGCCCCTAAAATTTGGTACACAGGCTCACCCTAACCTAGTGAATAAAACCTAAAAAGATTAGATCCTAAGGATAATAGTGTCAGGGAATGAATATAGCATTGGACACCAAGGTTCTTATTCTGGTGCTCCTATCCAATTAGAAAATAAAAGCTAGGTTCAGATTCTTGATAGTGTCTCACTCTTGATTTTTAATTACCAGCTCTGGAATCATTCATTTTAGCTTGATTTAAGATAATTTTATTATTCTTCCTCTTCTAAAATTACCTATTTAAAATCTATATTTTCCTTAATAAACTAGAATTTTACTATTATTCTAGATCTTTTTTATTTAGGATCTAAACACTAGATTTCCAAAAATAATAAAATGTTTTAGTGAAATTGAATTAATTTAAACAAACCTAAAACACTAGTTACACTTAGGGTTTTTCCTTCATATTTTTGTGCAAAAATTTAATCTCAAAATTCTTATTTTTGTATCAATTTTTGTGTATTATTCTTATCTAAAATTTATTTTTACAATTTAAAATTATTAAATAATTTTCAAAAATTCTAAAACCCTGATTTCAAAACTAGGTCCTTAGACCTCAAGCTTTCATTCCTTGCAAATTTTAGAAAACTATTTTGGAATTTTTGTAAATTGATTACTTTATCAAAAATAATTTCAAAATTAGTATTTTTCTTGTGCAAAAATTTAATTTCCAAATTTTAATTTTTGTATAAATTTTTGTGCATTATTCCTATTCAAAATTATTTTCATAATTTTTCAAAATTCTAAAACCCTAGCTAAAAACCCTAGATTTCCAAACTAGGTCGTCAAACCTCAAGTTTTCCTCACAATTTTTAGAAAAATAATTTGAATTTTTTTGCAAATTATTTGGATTGTTAAAAGTAAAATTTTGATGATAGTAGTTCTTTGTGCATGTATCTATTTCATAGTAATTTTCAAAATTCTCTTTGGTGAAGGAAATAAAATGGACACAAAGGCAATTCCTTGTTCTCATCTCATAAATGAATTTCTAAAATTTTCTTATGACAATGATTAGACAAATTTGCAAAATTGCACATTAGTTAAAAATATAGAAAATGATTTCATTTATAGTGAAGATAATGACTATTATTGTTATGAAAGATATGATGATATACGTAATGATGATGGTGAAGCACAAATAGATGAATTTTTATCTCTAAAACCCATTTCTTTTATTCCTTCTTTTAAAGAAAATAATTTTGATAAATGGGAAAGATGATTCTCACCTCATTCTTCTATGCACAATGCACCAAATGAAAAAATTAGTCATGCACTTCCAAGTGAACCTCTTATTGGTGATAATTTACTTCCATGTGAACCTAATCTCTCTCTCTCTCTCTCTCTCTCTCTCTCTCTCTCTCTCTCTCTCTCTCTCTACTTCAATGTTCAAATTACAATAATATAAATGCAATAGAATCAAATTACCAATGCATAGTTCAAATGATACATCTTATGTTCTTAAATCTAATTTATCAAAAGAATGTTCAAATGAAAAATCTCCTCTTACATCTCATATTGCACATGAAAATAATTCATGTATTTCATCCATGGATAACATAGATGCACATGATATTCCAATTTCAAATGATACTTTATTGCATATTCAAAAAGAATTAAATTATTCTATTACACCTCTCCCTAGCGATGATGGAAGTGATAATGAATATGATAGTGAGCATGCCAATGAATATGAAAATGAGAGTGATTATGAATAATATTACATATATGATAATGATGATGATAATTATGCACATAGTGAAGAATAATATGCATCTCATGTTTCTGATTCTTCTCTCACTCCTCTCAAACATAATGCACTTCCAAATGTTATTTCTATTTCTATGAATGATTCTATTTCAAATAATGCACATATTAATTCTAATATCACATCTTATATTCAATTAAAATTTGATTCACTAAAACATAGAGATACCAATGAATCTCCCAAGCTACCCCTCACTATAGTAGAACCTAGTGCTCACTCTTCACCTAAATATAATGGTAGCCCAAATCCCTCCAATAAGGTCCAAGTTACCATTACTCCCAAGGTGAAAGTGAACACACCCCTTCTTTATGATCTAATTGCTAAATGTAGCATCCCATGGTTAAAATTAATAATCAAATTCAATGATTAAATGAACCACTTTAAGATACTAGTGCACCATCCCAGGAGATCATCTCTTTGATGCATGCATTTGGTGAATTACAACACCAAGTACATATTGTTACCTTGGAAAATAAATCTTACAAGTCTTGGAAGGATGCTAATGATTTACATGGTAACCCTATTTTGAAGACATTCATAAAAGCTTCATTGCCTAAGCATTTCTAGATACCATCATTACCTCACTTTGATGGAATTTGAGATCCATTTATACACCTTCAGGCCTTTCAAAAGGCTTTTCCATCTCATATGAGCCAATTTATTCTACTCAAGTTATTCTAGTAGACATTACTAGGGGAATCACATAATTGGTTCTTTCATATACTCCTCGTTGGTTCATTGCACACATATGATGACTTAGAGGAGGTATTTATTAGATATTACATCATAAACATGGGCCCTCATGTTACCTATGAGAAACTTGCCACACTACATCAGAATTCTTCAGAGCCAATTAGTGAATATATCTTAAGATTCAAGGCTTACATGTTAAACTTGATATACAAACTAGAAGATCTAGAGATTCAAAATATATTTATTAAGGGGCTTCACCAACCTCTCCTTGAGCATCTACTATATCAAACAAAGTCTTCTTTTAGACACGTGTGTTATACAATTTTATCTTTGGAAAAGAAATTGGAATTGATTGAGGTAGATTTAGTTGATCAAATCACTCTAGATTTCATAGCATCATATTCAGCTACAACTCTTAACACTTAGCATCCACCATGTCCTAAACAAGATAGGAGACCACAACTAGAAAATCAGCCAGTCAAGAATAAAGAGCCAATTTTTAGAGCACAACCTAAAGTATGCACTATAGAGAACAACAACAAGGCACCACGATAGTTTGATTTAGAGAAAGATAGCCCATCTACCATATTATCAACACTACTAGATAGGAGGTTAATCACACTACCTTCTACTCATCAATGAGATCCATGTCTCTTACATATACAACCACATCAACCCTTTTATAACTATTATCTTATCCATGGACACAAAGATAATGATTGTTATGGACTTAGGGATTGCATTACTAGATGTGTTGATAATGCCATCCTAGCATTCACATAGGGGGTACTGAGATCTCCTCCATCATGGAACCCTAGACCTCATTCCTCCATGATTGAGTCATCCCAGGACATTCCTTTATAGGAATCATCAACCACTCATCATGAGCACAATACAAGTTTTAGGATAGAATCTCATAGGATATCTCCTATTCCACTACCTCAAAAGGTTTGTAAACCATTATAATGATAACAATGTACATATAACACCATAGTTTGAGGAATACATAGTGAAATTCCATATACATATCCAATAGAGTCACATGCATAACAAGAGAGTCCTACTTATGAGAAATATTCACTACGGGTAGATTTTTTAGGTCCTATCTCATGTAGTAATCCACTACAGTTAAGATTAAATGACCCCACACCATAGAGCACTGCTCATGAGAAATATTTATTATAGCCAAAATTTATGGTTCCTATCTCATGTAACAACCCATTATGATTAAGATTAATTGAGCCCTCATCATAGGATTTAGATCCATCTTGATTTATTACTGAGTCATATACATCAAAATAGAGGCCACAAAGGATTCAGTTATAGATAGATGAGCCTTTTTCATAGCATATAGTCTTAGCTACATGACCAATAAAGTTTAATTTTGCATAATATTCACAGCTATAGTTAGCACACAATAGATAGTGTCAGATACATAACACATTATTACACAACATGAGTAGTATGGGCACTTGTTTAGTTGGCTAATAGGATTCAAATAGTGATACAACATAGAATAATATAACATACAATCATACTAGTTTTAGTTCATAAGATTCACTTAGTAGGGAAACAATGGAGCCAAAGGTCTAGCTAGCCTTTGTATTCATGAGCCACTCTTGAGAAAGTAATATGAACAACATGCTATCTTACATCCTCACATACTAATACCTAACATTCCCAATTCCTAATAATTATCCATAACTAAAATCAGCTTATCAAAATCTAGATATTACCAAATAAATTATCTAATATCCTACTTTTTCCATTTCTAAACTAGTTCACTCTACCAAATCAATTTTACAAATATTAAAACCAACAAATTTTTGCTTACATATAATCAAAAATCAAGCCTAAACAACACATCTAAACATATCATGAACAATTGAATCACATCCCAAATGCTATCTTACCAAACATATCAAAACAATCAAACCACATATCTCAAGTACTATTTTACCAAGCATATGTAAATTCAAAATCAATACTAGATCAACTATTATTAAATCAACCACCTACAATCAAAATACTAGTATATTCCAAAATCTATAACATAATATACAAGAACACAAAATCAAACTAGTATCTATATATATAACATAATTTTCAAAATATGTACATCATATCAAAATACAATCACTCATGAATGGGCATTATTCCCTCACTCTTAATCTCACTCTCCTTTAGTACTAGTCCCATAATCTAGTTTAACACTCGATGGCCCTGTGCCTCCTTGAGCTCCTGAATTCCTCTTACACTAACTATCTCACTCTAGAAACTAACCATGCTCCTCACGTAAGTCCACATACTACCTCTACAAATCTATGTACTCATCCATAATCTGCATGTTCATCAATCCATAATCAGGAGGCATCCTATGCCTATCTCACTTAGACCTCAACTCATCTCTCTCTCTCTCTCTCTCTCTCTCTCTCTCTCTCTCTCTCTCTCTCTCTCTCTCTCTCTCTCTCTCTCTCTCTCTCTCTCTCTCTTTCACTACCTTAACATATGCCACTATAGCTATATCAGCCCTATCAAACAAATGATCATAAACATTATATGTAACTATTACTTGCTCAATCAAACCCTCCCCCATAACATCATCAAGAACATGTCATGTGAGCTCACAAAGTGTAGACTCAATGATGGTCTCCTAAAACCCATCATATCTACTTCTTTCCCTAGCATGTGCTTCATCCTAAGCACCTTCCACTCCATCTACATGCAAAAGTGCAACATTATGTTAGACATACATTTATAAAACAAGTTAAAACATGTAAAAACTCAAAATTTTACACAACTCAAATATAAATGGTACTTACCTCCCATCATCTAGATTAGAGCTGGGTCCTCATACTCATGGGCATCCCCTCCACCAACAAGATATAATAGAGCCCATCAATGCCTCACCTACCATGTCATAAATGCCTTTATGTATCCAACATCATTTATATTAGGAATATCTATATCTGCATCTCATGCATCTAAAGGTAATGATGTTAACTTAGTCTTAATAAGCCTACCATGAGCTCCTACTCTCATCGATGCCCACACACTCCTCACCCACACCCATTCTACTAGGGGTACATCTTATGGAACCCCAAACTACCTATTTAGATGATCATATTGAAAGCATTCATACACTCTAGGCCAATGATCATGTAACCAACAACTAACCCTAATATAACATAATGGCACTCCATCTTTAGGCCACTCAATAAATCCTCTATAGGGCCTCCATATGATATCCTGAGCCACCAGTCTATCTAACACTCATCTATAGTGATCCATCCCAAGAGACTTGATAGCTAATGAACTCATCCACTACTCCTCATATGGCTATGGAGGTGCCCACCTCTCTCTCAGTAACCCCAATGGCTGCACAACTACTATGTGCTCGTAGGCCCAACAATGCAATAAAGTGCCACACTCAGACCACCATTGAATGCCTCATGAGTAAACCTATATAGATCTCTATATAAGTGGGTGAGCATAGTCCTACCCCATGAGAACATAGTGCCATATACCTGTACACTACATATAATCCCATGTATCCTATATGTAATCAATACCCCACTCCCATCCACTACAAAAAAGAAGCCAACAACACTTCCAACCAATTATGTAGATGTGGAACACTTGAGCAAATAATAATTGATAAATGTACATCACTATCATTGCCTCTCTTATGTATGCCTAAGGGCACACCAAAAAAATAAAAGGATGCATGATCAATGGCATCTGCACCCATATCATCCTATAAAGTCACACATCATCCACTAATTGGTAAATGTAAAATATGTTACACATCCTCCAGAGTAATAGTCATATCTCTAGTAGGAAGCTAAAAAGTATAGGTTTCTACATTCCACCTCTCACACAAAGTAGTAATAAAATGCCTATCCCACTACATAGAGTAAACCTATATAGATCTCTATATAAGTAGGTGAGCATAGCCCTACCCCATGAGAATGTAGTGCCATATACCTCTACACTATGTATAATCTTATGTATCCTATATGTAATTGATACCCCACTCCCATCCACTAAAAAAAAGAAGCCAATAACACTGCCAACCACTTTTGTAGATGTGGAACACTTAACCAAATAATAACTGATGATAGTACATCACTATCATTGCTTCTCTTATGTATGCCTAAGGACACACCAACAAAATAAAAGGATGCATGATCAATGGCATCCACACCCATATCATCCTATAAAGTCACACATCATCCACTAACTAGCAAATGTAAAATACATTACACATCCTCCAAAGTGATAGTCATCTCTCTAGTAAGAAGCTAAAAAATATAGGTTTCTATATTCCACCTCTCACACAAAGTAGTAATAAAATGCCTATCCCACTACACAGTGCCTAGGTCACACACATGACCTAGCTTTGCACTATCCACCACAAACTTCTTATCAGCTAATAAAGGCAACAATCTCAGAGTCTCCATCACTTGGCCTCTTTAGAACTCCCTCACCCATAACTCACCTTGTAAAACACCAAAAAACAACATGAATATCAATCAACCATGCCAAACTAATAACCAAGCAAAATGACAACAACTAAACTAAACATTAACCTAGGATAACAATGTTGGGTATAGGATAATAGTGCTATATAGGAGTGATACAACCTAGAGAGTAGTGCTGGAGCCTGGATAATAGCATTGGAAGAAGGATATGAGCATTGAACCTAGTAAAAAATTTCTAAAAAACTTCAAAATAGCTCGAAATCATCAAAAATAGGCTTCTAAATAGGCCTGAATCATGCATTTTAGCTATTTACCAAGGTAACCTCCCCACCAACCTTAATCTAGGCTACTAATTACTCAAACTAGGTCATGGCAGTTACTCATCTCCTTGGCATATCTCCTACTCCAGATCTCTAAATCTCAAAACTAGTCAATGTACAAATGAATCAAGAATCAATCCAAATTTTCCTATATCAAATAACTTTTCATTTGAAGCAAAATACCATTTTGCCCATAACTTGAACACCATAGCTCCATTTTATAAACCATTTTATTCCACAGAACTATGATGACAATGCCTTTGATATACATCAAACTTTAATCTCTTATTACATCATTTGAATATTATGGAACACACATATCTATACTTATTTCATGCCCAGATATAAAACTTGGTCCTTACCAATAACAACTTGTTCAACTTTTATACAACCTGGTCCTCACCAATCAAAGATCATTCAAATTTCAAATAACTTAGTCTAAACAATCAATCAACTTCTTAAATAAATCCAAACTATACTAACCTTGTTCCTAGCATTACGCCACTAGTCATCACTTTTGGCTCAACCTCCTCTATTAAAAATTTCATCCCTCTCCCCAAAAAGGGGGCATCATTCCTACTATTCTTATTTCTACACTTACCCAACACACCTATCCACTCTCATAGTTAGATACACCATGGTTCTTATACCTACAATAATCAAAATTATCAGATTCACCTTAGATTAGCCAAAATATATAGTGTTTCGGACTACATGGGTCACTTAACATGGTTCTTACACCTAAAATAATTAGAATTATTAGATTCAACTCAGATTAGTCAAGATATATAGTGATTCAAATTACATGGGTCATTTATCATTACTCAAGACATTTAGAGGGACATACCTTTAGTTTATAGATACACAAGTTACTTAAATACATAGTGGTTCAGATTATATGGATTCACAGTGTCTTCAATATAGATTTAGACCAAATATCAAATTTGGGGGCATGTACATCACTACATGTCTCACACATATAGCTTCATACAACATGACATAGTTATAGATTAGACAAAAAATTATAGGCATAGTGTAGAGCATGTTGTTTTGATCTATAGTTTTTGCACATGGAACATGACACGATATCTCATTTCACATATGGTTATAAAAATTACCATATTATATAGATACATCACTCATATACTAGATTTAGGGGCATGGTACAAATGATCATGCTCTTCATCATCTAGGATTATACAGATTATAATGGTAAGACATGCCATTTTCTTCTTACACATTTACTAGAGTTTTTAGATTACGCCTAGGCATACCTAGGTTGTCACCAGGTTGGACCATATAATCATTTGTAACAGTTGGTCCATAGCATTACTTAGACCTAGGAATTTATGTAGGATAGAGGGAAAAAATTAGTTTTAGACCTTAAAACACTTATCATTTTCAGTTCAAAGTATTCAGAGTAGGGTCATGATAGATCTTGCTCTTCACAACATACAGATTCTATACACACATTCCATATTACATGAGTTTATGTGGGATAAAGGGGAGACATTGGTTTTGGGCCTCCAAACATATCTCATTTTTCATTCAAATTTAGTACAAGAGGCATCCATTTTAGGGATTCCTTATTTCTATAATAACTATTCAAATTTAGTATAGGGATATTTATTTTAGGGATTCCTTCTTTCTCCAGGCACTAATCTATTCTCTATCCACTTCCCTAGCTAGGAAGTTAGATCCTTTTTCAACACACTTAGCTCCACATAGGTAAGTTTAGGTACAAATCTTCCCTTTTTATTTTACTCTAGTACTTCATTTCATTACATCACTAAATTAAAAGGGGGGTAAATGTATACACCCTAACTTAGTCAAGCAACCACACATATCATGTCTTTTCATAGTCATTTCATAAGAGACTCTGACTAGAGAATATGAGCTTTGTTCACATTTGGTCATGTCTTTTATTTTATCCATTTGGGTCTGGTTCTAAGCTTGAGTCATCTTTTTACCCATTTATAGTCACCTAGAGCCTTTTAAATGGTCATTCCACCTAAGTCAGGTCAGGTTTCCCATGCTCATTCCATCCCCCCTGGTCCCTAGTGTATAGGATAGGAGCGTTGGGATTGGAATATAGTGTTGAAACCCAAGGTGTCTAGTTTATAATGCTCCTTTCCAAATCCAATTTGAGCTTAAATGGTCAGTTTATTCCATTGGATGGGTCTTACCCCTTTTATTTGCTTCCATTGTCGACCAAATGTAAATAAATCTCCCAAATTTGAAATAATGAGTCTCCTATATAAAGGACTATACAAGGCATTTTATATCTAGCACTTACTACTTTGGCCCATTAGACATAATAAAAATTAGCCAATAGTATAGCTCAACTTCTCTACATCACACATAGACTTTCAGGCTTGATCAAGGAAGGGCCTATGTGAAAGTTATTTTTTCATCTATCGTGCATATTGATTATGCATATTTCCTAAGGGAGAACTACATTTGATCTAAGACCTTAGCTTGAGGGTTAATGTAAGTAGTGGTTAGGACAATATGGGTTCTATATCATGTGATCATTCTTCCTCTAACCCATTTTAGCCCCTTTTGCTTTTAATGTATTTATTGTTTACATGTGTGTAGATAGATATATGTATTGAAGACTAAAACAGACTTATAATGACCTTTGTTAACTTTCAACCCCTAAAATTTGGTACACATGCTCACACTGACCTGGAAAGCAAAACCTAGAAATATTTGATCCTAAAAACAATAGCATCAGGGAGGGACTATAGTGCTAGACACCAAGGTGTTTTATTCTGATGCTCTTGTCTAATTAGAAAATGAAAGCCAGGTTTAGATTCTTGACAGTGTCTTAGTCTTGCTTTTCAATTACCAACTCTAGAATCATTCATTTTAGCCTAATTTAAGATAAGTTTATTATTCTTCCTCTTGAAAAATAACCTATTTAAAATTTATATTTTCCCCCATTAAACTAGATTTTTCCTATTATTCTAGATCTTTATTATTTAAGATCTAAACACTAGATTCCCAAAAATAATAAAACACTTGGTAAATAAGACCTTATGATTGTTTCTTTAGTACTTTAGACCTATAAATGTGATGTACTTATGAAAGGTATCGAAATAGGGAAGCTTTGATCTATTAAATACTTGATAGAGTGCTTTTGATAAGTGCCTTGGTCTCTTTGGTCCAATTTCTAGGTGAGGAATGAATAATGGTTGATATTATATTTATACTAATCCTATTGAGAGATAACTCACATTAAAGCACTTAGGACAAACATTGGAATAAATTTAATTTAAAAATTGGATGACTTTAGGGCATTGGACACTTGTGTAAGAGTAGGAAAATAATGTCGATAATACTTGTAGACATCTAATTCCTAACACCATTTATCTTGAAATTGTCAATCTTACTCGAATTACACTCAAATGCACATTTTAGGTCAAAATCCATAAAATGTGCTAAATGGTTTGAGCTTTTCATTTAAAAGTGTCAATTTAGGCTAATATATCCTTAAATGAGGTAATGCATTTTATGGGATACCTAACTTTGATCGATTCATTTTAATTTCATGTTTTCATGCTCTAGATCACTCTTTTCTTCTAATTCATTAGTACATGTAACATACCTTTGTTATTTTGTGTTGACAACATCCTAAATGGGATAAATTTCCAACACATTTAACATCACCTTCTAATTCTTCTCGAGTCAAATTATGACCTAGTAATATGACTTTCTGATCATTTTGATTAATTAAGGGCCAATTTACAAATAATTGCACAAATGTTGATTAACCTTGTTTAAGGCTAATTGATCCAAATCAAGAGCTTAAGTGGATTTTACATGAGAGTTGTTGAATATTTATTTTTGGAAATTGATTTCTATTAACTGTATCACTTAAGACATCATTTATTGGGAAGACATCCTTAGGCCATAAATGCATAAAATATCAAGATTATGGGTCTCCCATGCCTCATTAAGACCCTCCATGCCTCTTAAATGCCTCTCTATTCCAAATATTGATGAGCCTATTTATGAAATTTAATTACATAATTGAATCAATCCTTAGTGACACATCTCAATCTTGAGATAGATGGTGTAGGTTGATTCTAATCAATCTCAAAAATATATAAAGAGAGAGGCTATGGACATCATTTTTAAGCTTAAATTATGAAATGTTATAATGCTAAATTGTATCCATGACCCTTTGTGTTGATCACTATTTTTCATTAGAAAGCTTCATTTGATAGGCTAGATTAGATATTTCATCTACTTTGATCCTAGATTATGCAAAGAATTCTTGAGACATTAAAGGAGTTACCACCATTGTTGATGAAGACAAGAACTCTTGATTAAGGGAGAACATGCTTTTGAGCCCCACTTGTATGGTGAATCCACTTGGGAAGGTAATTAATATTACTTTATTTCAATTATTTCTTGTTATCTTTTGTAATTCCTGCATGAATAGATATGCTAAGTTTTGTTATGTCTTTAATGCATTTTTCATGATTTCTTGACTAATGCTTGACTAACTTTCTTTATAATCCTCTCTACATTTTGGCATGCTCGATGGGACAAGATGCATCCAAAATATGGAGAGCATGAGGAAACTTTTAAATCTAACTTTGGATGCTTAAAACTCTTTCTAAGTGATTTTCTAATTTGGTTTGATCGGATTTTTATCTTCATAGGTTTACATAGGTAACCATCGATGGTCAGAAGAACTGCTGATAATTGAGTAAACTAATGATGGTCATTTAAACCATTGATGGTCATTTTAAACCATTTATGGCAAAGTATAACCATTGATGGTCAATATATTTTTCTTAAAAACACATACCTGAGAGCTAGTAGGCCATTTTAAAATGCTTGGTTTGGGGTCATATGAACTTCATTTTTGATGATTTTTTAAAAAACCATGTGTTTTCTCCTAAATTTTAAGAATTTGATATCAGTTTAGATTCAATTTACATATATTTTTCACAAAAAATTGAAAATCTCTTTAAATGTTTCTAATCTAACACATTTGCTTTTGGGTTGATGCCTTTAGGTAGACAGATAACCGCTAACATTATTCCAAACTTAAAATAGCTTCAAAGCTAAAGGACATAATGAATTTTTATTTGTAGTACCAAGCTAAATATTTGTTAAAACATGCTTTTTAGATCTCTTTTAGATGTTTAAGATGAACTAAAAATCTTTCTTTTGGTGCTCATGAAAACTTTTTAGGGTGATTTTTCTTGATCAAGTTTTGTGATTTTCATTCAATGTTCATAATTTAAGGCCAAGGGCCAAAAATAACATCACCAAAATTTTGTTTTAGTGCTTAAAATTAGACTCATTTTTCAAGTTTGTATGAAATAGATTATTAATTAATTGATTGGAAAAAATAAGGTTTGTGTGTGTATGCTCTACCATCCATCCCCTTTAGGGAAATTTTAGAATAAAAAACACCATCCTTATTGCAAACGTGCCTAGTCCAAGGCATATAAAAATATGTCATTTAAAGCACTCCATAAAAAATTATAGTAGTATTGGTTGATATTGAGGTGACCATAAAGTCTTTCTATCTTATGTCGTATATTTTATGCAAACTTGGCTTGCAAGGGGGACTTAATTACCTCCCACAAGTTCTATAGGGAAGATTTGACCTTGGGTTTCATCTCTCAGCACTAACTTCAACCATTCCCACTAAGATCAGAGGTTTGAGTGGTTAAACCACATTTTAGTGTTGGATTTGCACATGGGACATATTTACACTTTCTACATCACACTACACTGAGCAAGCGATAGATGTAGTGATTGTAAAAAGGGCAAGACCTTTTTACAACAAGCCAAGTGCTGTGGACACCCAATTACATTATTTTCTTTTGCATCATGATGTGAAAGTCATTGTGTAATTAAACCCCTTAGAAATGATTAAAAACCAATTATTTTTGGTCAACCCCACATTTCCATACTCTTTCTAGGATTTTGATGATTATACTTAGTGTATTTTGGTCATTTTTGCTTGGTATGTTTTGAGACTAAAACTTATTTATTTGTTTATAAACCATGTCAAAACCAATTTATTTATACACCACTCTTTTTTTAAAGAGGCATTATTATATCCATTTTAAACCACACTTGTGCCTTGAAGTTTTTTGGTAAACATGTTTGTGTGTGTGCCATTTGGACCTCATTTATGTGTTATCATGTTGTCCACTCTTGTCTAGCTTGTTTGGTCCAATCCTAGTCTTAAACATTGCATTTTAAATTAAACTTGTCAAGTTTGGATCCAAACATTGATTCAGTTCTATTTATGCCTCAATTTATGAGGTTGATACACATATCTTTCTCTTTTGGGTTGCATAACTTCGGTTAAATGATGCCCAAATTTGAAGACGACTGATTATTTGTTTGTTCAAGTGCTTATCCTCATCATTGTTTGTGCCTTTATTTGGGAGAACACAACCTTTATTCAAAAACCTTTGATGTTAGATATTTGATGTTAAGCTATTTTATGCCAAATCTTGGCATAAACCATTTTGGAGATATAGCTCCACCCTTTTGACGAAGGTTAAACCTTCTATCTTTTAGACATCACTTTTCAGAGTTTGCAAAACTCTAAGCCTTTTTGTTTTCAGAGCTATATTCATTAAATGTGGATATGTCTAGTTACACTTATGGTGAAGTCATAGATAATCTATCTTATGATAGAATGGCCACATAAAATGACTTTTATGACTTTAGTCAAGACCCCAATGGTGATAATATGGTTTATGAGATAGATTTATATGCACCTCACAAAAATCAATCATGGGAACATAATCAAGATCCAAATTATGATCCAAATCAAGAATAAAATGATTTGGTTTATTAGGAAGACTTGGATGCTTTATCTTGTGTGAGTAATCAGGCTCCATAACATGCCAAGATCACCATTTTAGGACCTTCTCCTTTGGTTTTCACATGCAACCAAACTAAGAAGCATCCAGTCATCACTATTTTAGGACCTCCTCCTTTGGTTCACAAGAGTAACCAAAATAAGAAAACATCTGATCATTACCATTTTATGACCTCCTCCTTTGGTTTGCATAAGCAACCAAACTAAGAAGCATCTAGTCATTACCATTATTATCCCATCACCAATTTTTGATGAACCTATTATTGAAGAACCTCTATTTGATGAATCGGTTGTGTTTGATTCCTTTTTCAATAGTCTAATTTTTTGGAGAGTCCATTATTAAACCACAAACCATTGTTCTCATTAAAGCAAACATTCCCCACTTTAGAAATTTTGTGCTGATCTTTGAGCCAAAATAAGAACCATTACCTCTTCAAGAACCACATTATGAGGATCAAAATATGTTTAAAATTGATTTTTTTAACCAATTATGAGCCAAACCATGATGTTATTTTTGAAACACCCATTTGTGATAAGTCAAACTATGATAAGTTATTCATATGTTACTTATTTTTAAAGAGCCTCATCTCCTTGACAAGTTAGTCTCTACAGATTTGTCTCTTGATATTTTTCCACTTGTTAAGGAGTCTCACTTTGACAGACATGATTTTGTTGAGACATCCCTTGAGTGGTTCCCTCTCTTTAAGGGGCTTCACTTAAATGAGCCAATTTATGTTGAACCCTTCTAAGATGAATCCATTTTTATTGAGCCCATTATGCCATCATAATCCATTACTTATCAAACATTCAACATTGAACATTCAACAAACATTATAGAAACAACCACATTAGATAAAGAATCAAAATTAGAGTCAGGTTCTATTTTTTAACTGACATTAGAATTAACATCAAAAATAGAATCAAAATTAGTTGTGACATCAGATTTAGAGTCCCTTACTTTAGAATCAGATTTAGAAAAAAATTATAGTCATGATTGTTATAACATTGGTTACAATTGCCTTGCAGATCAATTTGAATATATTTGCGATCCTTTTATGGTTTTTGAGGATGATTACTTCAGCATTGATACAAGTTCTCCTAGTATATTCTATAAGAATTGTGCTACCTTTCATCATCCCATTATTCCCACCCAACATAGCCATTATATTGACATTCCACCTCCCATAAGTATCAATTGGGATAAATAAAATCATGATTCATTGAAATGCATCTATGGTGAAATACCATTTTTAGAATATCAGGGGGACCAAGACCACATTCATTCATTTAAAAGAACAATCTCCTAGTGAAACCTTTTTGGAGGCACTAAGGGATAAGCAAATATAAAACTCAAAATCTTTTAGTGAAACCTTTTTGAAGGTGTTAAGAGATAATCAAAGTCAAAATGTTAACATCTCTTCATGAAACCTTGTCAAAGGTGCTATGTGATGATCCAAACAAATTCATTGGTAAAAACCTCATCGAGGCACCAATAGCTGAGCACAAAATTTATTCACTATTTACTAAATATATTTTTTAAGATCAAGTAAAAATAACTTTTAATCTATGGCCTAATCAGATGGTAGCTACTCTCAAGATCAAGAAACATAATAATATGGTGGTCATATCAAGAGCATCTTAAGAGGCCTTCAGCCCCACCACAACCAAATCTATGTCAAATCCAGAATCATCAACATTACATGTGACAAAAAGTTCTAATCTTTATTTGTTTCCCATTCATTATACATTCCCTTATCACCCACCCATTCATTACCCACTTATATCATCTATCACTGGTAGCACTTTCCTTTGTCGAAGCTATAAAGATATCTTGTCTCGGTGTTTGAAGGAAAAAAATCAATGACTAATGGGGATCATAAAAACATTTTTCAAGTCCAGATCGACAACAAGTACTTGATAGAGTAGATTTTTTGAAAGGGTGTTAGATATCAATTTTATAGCCGATCATCTTTATTGTCTCACATATTGACTAGGATGTGCATCTCCTTGTCAAGAAGAGAAACAAAACCATTTTTCTCTTTCCCAATTACCATTTGCCATTACCATGCCTCAACTCTTGGGGGTAATCTTATAGACACTTATTAGGCATTATTATACCATTGTGTTCCATTTACCACATTGATTAAACTAAATTGACTTGAAGTCCTTTGGGACTATGTAGGTAGCACTCAATTTATATTGAGGTTAGCTAAGTCACCCATTTTCTACGCTCTTGCCATTTTATAAGCAATTGTTAAGTTTAAACACTCTCACCATTTTTTGAGCAACCTAAGCAAAGATATTACCATTTTATGAGTAATATAAGCTAATAATCACTTAGGGGAAACTTTGCTGCCACTATAGCCAATTTTATTTTGATCATTTCATTATACCATTTATTTATTATTGACCCAAGATTATTTTTAGCCCTCTTGCTTATCCCATTTTGATCTTGGTTCCTTTGGTTCATCCTACACTTTCTATGGGGGGATTCTGATCCAATTTCAAAAATTTTAGAATTTTGTGTTCAATGAAAGTCTATGAAAGTAGTATGACATTTGATCTGGTAAGTTATCTTTCATTAATTATCTTATTTGGTATTGCTAATTATAACCACCTATGGGAAAATCAATATTATTTTGGTACCCCTGATTATAACCACTTTTGGACAAATCATAGTTATGACATTATTTCCCAATTATAACTTCTTATGGGAAAATTAGGTACAATGCCTTTTTGTCATGCATTACTATATCATCTGGTCATTAATATTATCATTTGTCTTATCATTCACCTTTGTTTATGAACTTGTTGTGACCTAGTCAGTTTTTCACTACCTTTTGTGTGGGCATAATTACTATGACTTGGGATTATTTTATGGTTATATAGGTCATGCTCAATTCATGTCAAGGTCAACTTGGTCCCTCTTCTCATACACTCTCACTGTAGCATGATCATTTTAAGTGGGCATGCTCTTGCCATTTCATGATCTAGACCATTATGTATCTCTTAATCCCTAATCAAGTTGAGATAATTAAAAAATTCTAAAAACATTTTTAAAACGTTAAAAAAAACTCAAAAACATTTTATGTGTTTATTTGATTATTGTTTGTTGTCTAGTCTTTTGTTTTCCTATTTGGTATTGCTTCTTTATTTTATTTTTCAAGTACATATTTATGGTCCACATAGATCTCAATTATTTGTATCTTGATCTCATGTTATTAAGATGTCTTGTTTTCTTTTTCTTTATCTTTACTTTTTTGTTTAAATGTAAATAACTGTAACTCTAGTTTTGGTCATTATTTTACCATTATCCTTAGTTATAGGTATTCACATTTAACTAGATTAGTGAAATTATAATATTCTATCATTCTAAGTTATTCATACTTATGATGCCTATTTTTTAATATAAAAATCACTTTGTGCTCAGGTTTTAATGTCTTAACGTCAACATAACTCTAATGAATGACTCTCAAGAACACTTTGCATAATCTAGGCTCATGATATGGAATTAGGCATCTAGGTAACATACATTTTATCACTTGAATCTATGATTAGATGTGCATCTCTTTTCATTCATTATGAGTCTGATCAATTCTTGGTCAATTTTCATAATTCCTCATTCCATTCTCTCCCAAATTTGGGTGAACTACATTGGCCTAAAGTTTAGGTTAGAACATGAGTCCATGGAACTATGTAGGCAATGTCCACTTGTCTAGCATATTTGAAGTCATTTCGGCCATATCCATTCTTATTTTCATCTCTTTCATCACTTTTTGCATTCTCATATGCTAGGTTTTATATGGCTTTCTAAGCCATTACACCATCACATATATGTTTTCACCCACTCACTATAATCTATATGTTGGATTATATCCTTGAGCTATTTTGCTTGCCAATTACCCATGCTGGGGCATAAAATTTGAACAATGTCAGAATCAAATCAGACCTATAGGGGAAAAACCATTATTTATTCTTTATCAGTGATCAAAATTAGCCCAACTAGGGCACAACTATCTTATCACAATCAAATTTTCTCTATTAAGGCACTTCTTACTATCTTCTCTTTGGAGACCCCATTATATTGGTGCTTCCCTTCCTGAAGTAAAACATTCTCTCTTTTCCTCTAATTCCAAGCTCTCCACACTAATGCCCATGATGGTAATATTTAGTGTGTAACTTGTCTCATGATTGATCAATACCTTAAGCACACAACTTATACTCTCAATTTGGGTACATTTAAAGTGTGTCCCTTACATTTATGGATTGTATCTTTCCCATTCTCCCCATATACTAGGGCTGATTTTACCTCTAATTATATTTTGATCATTGATGGTAATCACGTGTGCAAGCATTAGCTCATCTCGATGTGATCTATTCCATGGGTTAATCTCTCATTTTCTCTCTCTTTTGAGAGTTCATCCTTTTCTTTTATCCTAGTATGTTCTCTCAAGGGGGAATCATGGGTCTATTCTAATTTATTCTTGACAAATATTTTCTTTGAAAAGATGTTGCTTTGCTTGAATGTCTTGCTACACCTTCTCAAATAAGGGAAAAATGTAGACATCTAATTCTTAACACCATTTATGTTGAAATTGTCAATCTTACTCAAATTATACTCAAATATACATTTTAGGTCAAAATCCATAAAATGCACTAAATGGTTTGATCTTGTAATTTATAAGTGTTAATTTAGGCTAATATATCCCTTAATAGGGTAATACATTTTATGGGATACCTAACTTTGATTAATTCATTTCAAGTCAAAATGATGATTTTGCCTTTTTATGCTCTGGATCACTATTTTCTTCTAATTCATTAGTACATGTAACATACCTTTATTAGTTTGTGTTTGCAACATATTAAATATGAATATGGTTCCAACACATCTAACATCACCTTCCAATTCTTCTTGAGTTAAATTATGACCTAGTAATATGACTTTTTGATCATTTTGATTAATTGAGGGCTAATTTCCAAATAATTGGACAAATGTTGATTAACATTATTTAAGGCTAATTGATCCAAAT
This sequence comes from Torreya grandis, assembly GCA_037957365.1. Classification (NCBI taxonomy): domain Eukaryota; kingdom Viridiplantae; phylum Streptophyta; class Pinopsida; order Cupressales; family Taxaceae; genus Torreya; species Torreya grandis. The sequence goes on along the minus strand of JARHVA010000480.1, from coordinate 1,117,352 downwards.
CAAGAGATTAAGTGGATTTTCCATGAGAGTTATTGAATATTTCTATTTAGAAATTGATTTCTATTAATTATATCACTTAATGAAATCATTTCTTGGAAAGACATCCCTTGGCCATAAATGCATAAAATATTAGGTTTATGGGTCTCCCATGCCTCATTAAGACTCTCCATGCCTCTTAAATTCCCCTCTATCCTAAATATTGATGAGCCTATTTATGAATTTTAATTACATAATTGAATCAATCCTTAACCACACATCTCAATTTTGAGATGGACGATTCAAGTTGATTCTGATCAATCTCAAAAGTCTATAAATAGAGAGGCCATGGACATCATTTTTAAGCTTGAATTATGCAATGTTATAATGCTAAATTATCTCCACCACCCTTTGTGTTGATCATTATTTTTCATTATCAAACTTCATTTGATAGGCTAGATTAGAGATTTCATCTAATTTGAGCCTAGGTTATGCAAAGAATTCTTGAGACATTGGAGGAGTTACCACCATTTTTGATGAACAAAATAACTCTTGATTAAGGGAGAATATTATTTTGAGCCACACTTGTATGGTGAATCCACTTGGGAAGGTTATCAATATTGTTTTATTTAAATTATTTCTTGTTATCTTTTGTAATTCTTGCATGAATAGATAGGCTAAGTTTTGTTATGTCTTTAATGTATTTTTCATGACTTCTTGACTAACTTTCTTTGTAATCCTCTCTACAATACTATCTATCCTGGCCATTAGTTTCTAGGGAATATCAAAATAGGTATAGGATCAAAACTTGTAGACATGTAATATAAGTACATTTTAAGCAAGATATGATGTCTATGCCATCAATATAAGACTAGTCAGACAAAGAGATAGACTAAGGACATAAGATAAAGAAGATGTGAGGTTTACAAAATCAAAGCATGTGTAAAACTAAAAGGAATAACCAAGTCTAAGTTTGCCAAGTGTAAAAGTCTAAGGTGATACATAATCACCAAATATCCTCTAAATGAAGAGATATTAACATTTTATCTTATTTTAACACCCTCTCTTTATATTGATGGATTTTGTTATTCTATTAAATGATGTCATTGACTAAATTAACATAACAAATAATGACTATCATTATGTATTGGATAATGAAATAAATGATAGATGTATCCATAATGAATATCATTTTAGGAAAGGAAATTATGACTTTTAAATTTTCAATATTATGAAATCAAAAATCAAAATTTAGGAAAACAAAAGATCAAGAATTCTTACATCAAACTAGGGTTTGGAGACCAAAGGTTAGTCTCACCAAATGTTTAACCCTAAAATTTTGATATGGGAATCTAGGGTTAAGAATATAATAGTTATAACACAAGGGTGATAAAATAATTTATAGTGGGCCAATTAATAGAAAACTCAAATAAATAATATTTTGAATTTATACAACTAGGATTTCTAAAAATAGGATAGTAAAACTATTAAAATCTATTAAAATAAATAAAGAACAATGGAAGTTGGTTTACTATGTGTTGGAAGATTTGGACTGGAAACAAGTGTAAATTATGTAGAATTAGTGGTCTAGATAAGCTGTCAGATTCTATAAATTGTACTTTTATGGTCATAGACACTACTATCAATGCTAGTGATTAGATGTGATGTAGGTGTCTAGTAAAAAATAATGATAAGATTTAGAATTGACCAACTTCATTATTATGGGTTTTATGTCATATTTATACTAATGTATTGAGATATGGGATACATGCTAGCACTCTTCATTGATTAATAAAACCTTATCCCTTCACCCTTCTTCACCCTTGGATTGAGTTTGCTAAAAAATAGGTTAGTGGGCCCATGGTGTTGATCTACCCTAAAGACTCCTCTATTAATGGGTATTATCTACATATCCAATACTATGAGGAGGGCCTCAAAATTATGTATTTCTACCATATGTGTGGGAAAGTGTGTGCACAAGGGTGAAAAATACTTTATGAAGATGCATGCAATGATATAACTTGTAATTTGATAAATATCACTAATGGGTTGCTATTTAAATGTTTATGACCTGTAATATAATTGATCCTATGCTTGATATGAAAATAGGGATGAATATGGAAGATTATAGTGTTTTTGTAGTTGATTGATTTAACTTTAGTATTTGTTTACTTGGTATTTTATAGATAAGGAATAAGAAGTCTTAGAATTGTATTTATATCACACCTTTTGAAAATATCTCATGGTAGGGTTCAATAAGAAAATTAAGTTGACCCATGGGTTTCAATCATTTTGTAAATTAAATGAATTTTGTCCATTAGACATTGTTATAACACATAATTGTACCCTTGTGAGAGAGTTATTTAGTCTCTCTCACTCCTGGCTATAAAATGGGATCAACCCTAGTTGTGGGTATCCTGTGATGGGGTTGAACCTCCAAAGAATGCTGATTCGTCTTGGTAGATCACCTAAACTACTAGCATTAACTTAGAGAAAGGGAAAATGGATACAAAGGATAACTAAAAGGATACAAATGGTGATACACCAAACTAAAATACACTCCAAATTTCTTGAAACTAACACTCAGGAAGATTAAAGATAACCATCACTCATAAAATCTCTCAAATTGGACATTTTACATCAATATTCCTAAACTAGGCTCACTAGAAAAGAGATGAAGCATGGAAGAGTATAAAAACTCACACTATACCATCATTAATTATCAAAATACCATAAGTTTATACTTACAAACACACCTTAATTAAAGATAACCATCACTCATAAAATCTCTCAAATTGGTCATTTTACATCAATATTCCTAAACTAGGCTCACTAGACAAGAGATGAAGCATGGAAGAGTATAAAAACTCACACTATACCATCATTAATTATCAAAATACCATAATTTTATACTTACAAACACACCTTAAACCACCTAAAAATAGGTAATAACAAGAGGACAATCACTATTGAAGAAGGATCCTTCACAAGGCAGTCATGCACAAACTAACTAAAACACAAAGTGTAGGTAAAGAGATAGGTAAAAATGGATAATATTATTGATTTAAAGGCTATGTATTACATAAATTTTAAGGTTTATTCCATACAAAAATGAGGATCATGATTACAATGAAGAGAACAAGTCTCTTATATAGAATAATGAGGAGAAGAGAGGAGCAAGAAGCATTTAGAAGTCAATAAATGACCTTCAACCACATACAAGGATACCATTTTTGATTTATAACATGGAAAAAGGAGTTAATACTTCATTTTTACTATTTTATCTCCTTAAAGACATTTTTCACTTTCAGGTTTAACTTAAATGGCTCAAAATGGCTCCAAAAGATCTATTTTTGGCATATTAGGCACCTTTTAGTCTAAAAGTCTCTTGACTTGGATGATGTAATCATCCACTCAAGGGAGAAAATTATTTTTTCTTCTATAAGTCCTCTTAAATATTACTCCACTTTCATTAAAAAGATCCTCAACTCTCTCCAACTTTCCCACTTGAAAAATTCACCATATTTGACCACTAGCCTGCTAGAAGCTTTCTTTGACCATTATGAATTAGTCACTTTAGTAAAGAGGTTTATAAGTCCATAAAGTAACTTGAGTCTAATTTCAATTGGAAATGAACTCTTTTTCTCCTTGAGACACCATTAGAACATTATTAAATCCACACTTTAGCTCTGAACCTATATCTTCACCATTAGAGGCCTCTTGAGAGCCCAGGCCACCATAAGAGTCTTCATCCTTAAGCTTGAAAATGCCCCTAAAATATTTATTATGAAATTCCAAGGTATTTTAAATTCCATATTATGATTTCTTGACCATTTTTTGGTCCTTAACTAGACTTGGTTTTATATGACTCCATTAATGGAGGTCTTCAAGCTTGCTTGACTTCTTCATTTTTTTGTCATAAGAACTCCTATCAAGTGACCAAGACACCTTAAAATCTCTTTTATGACCTATATAAGTATTTTGGACTTAAATATCATGCATTTAAGGATTATGATGAAGTTTTATGCCTCATTTAAAACTTGTAACAATGGTGGCAACCTCTATTAGACCTACACAACTCACAAAATCATTAGAAAACTTGAGTTTTTCACTTATCCATTTATAAAAACACCATATAATATCTTGTAAAGAAGTATCAATGATATATAAATTTTATTCACTTCTTATTAGATCTATTTCATGATTTGAAGTAGCTTGTTTAACTCCTAACCTAGAACTTGCCCCTTTTTAAAGCCATTTTGAGCTGGGAGAACACCCACACATGCCAAATTTTCTTGAAAAATATTTCATAATTATTATTTATGGAGTATTTTATAGGTTTTGTGTTCTTATAATACCATTTTAGTGGTTTATAATGCATTCTAGGAGGTTAGAAACCAAACTAGACTTTTTAAGGGTTTAGGCAAGTAAAACCCTAATTTTGGCATTGATAGTGGTTCTCAAATTCTATGGGAAAAATAGGGAAATTTAGAGTGATTTATGTATTAAAATTAATCCCCCAACTATCATCCAAATTTTAGGTCTTAACTCTTCTTATAATGTATGTACCAAGCATTTGAACCCATAAGTCGATTTGATAAAAGGCAAAAAGAAGGTTTTAGAATGGCCTGGGATCTTAACGATTGTCCATAAAAATATGGAATTTAATGGTTTTTAAATTATTTTAAAACATTATTATCAATTCCCTCAAACTTTTACTACAAGATCATATCCCCATGAAACCACTGTGGAAACTACTGAGCGAGTGAAACTCACCTTCAAGCTCTTTCTCATAGGCTTAGTCGAGAAAAGCAAATTTAGTTTAAAATGGGTCAAAAAGTAAAGGGAAAGTCTGAAATTTTTTTGGTGCATTTAAACACATTTTAAATTATTTATAAACTTGGTTTTGTGACCTTCACCATAAAATGGGATCAAAAACTTTTTGTTCACCATGAGCTGCACACTAGCCTCCTTGGAGCTTGCAATGGTTTTAGGCCTTTCCATGGTGCTTAAGAGTTTGAATGAGATTTTTTTTATACTAATGAATATTTTGGTTAATAATAACCTTTATTTTATACCATTTTCATTATTTTATTCTCTTGGAAACTCTTTAAATTAGTTTGGGAAGGTCTACCACCTTCTAGACTTATATAGGTCTAGGGGGTCTTTTTGCTAATTTGAGCCACTTGGAGTGTTTATTGCCTTTTAAAACTCACTAAAAACATGTTAGTTTATCTTATAAAAAATATTTTTCACTTTTATATACATAAATCCTCATTTTTAACTCTACTAAAGGCTCTTTTAGATCTAGTTTTGAGCATGAACTCCATTAATGGAGATATGAAAACTTGGTTTTCCTCTCTCTTGATCCCTCTCTATAAATATTGGATCATCACATGGAAATTTTGAGGTATATTAAATATTTTAACACATATCAACATGTTATAAAGTCACCATGCACCCAAAACATCCATTTTTTTCTTGAGCTCCATACTAGCTCTCTTATGCTTGAGAGAAATAAGAAAACTAAGAAGCAAGAAAAGGCCATATCTTGAGATATATAAGGTATAAATACCTAATTATTTTTTTATTTGGACATGTAATAACTCTTAAAAATTTTAAAATAATTTTTTTTCATCATTAAATCAAATAAAACCTTTGAAAACACCAATTTAGGCATGTTGCACACTCAAAAATTATGAACTACGAGACATAGGGAGCAATAAATAGGTGAATATTGAGATTCATAAGGTATAAGGACCTCATTTTTTTTATAACCTTAAAATTACCATAAAAATTATATAATAATTATATTTTATCATTAAATACTTTAATTTCCTCAAAAATGCTTTTTTTGACTCTCTATATTTGCATGCCAAAATATTAAATTTTGCAAATTTGTACTTCTCTATGTTTTGAATTGAAATTATAAATGTGATCACTATAAAAATATGTGATAAAAATAAAAATAAGGATAATATTATTCATAAACTCTCACATGAGGTTAAAACCATTTATCATACCTTATAACCCTCCAAAAAGTTTGCCTAGTTCCATATTGACTGTCAATAGACAAGCATAGGACTGTGACAAAAAAAATTAATGATTTCACTATTATTGTGACCCATAAAATATTATAAATATATAAAAACACTAATAATAATCAATTTTACAAATTTTTACATTTGGATCATGCCTATAGAGGCCTCAAGATGCATTTTTTCTCAAAACTATCTAGTGGGCTTCATGTGTTTCCAATTTACATGGTTTTTCAACTATACCAACTAAGTTATGACATTTTCATGATTTTAATTGTGAAGTTATAGTGTAAAAAAGTGTTTTATTATGTTTTATTGGCCTTAATTTAATAGGATTTATCATTCATTGGTTAAACTTGGTCTTATGCACCCTATCAAACACTATTTTTCCTCAAAGACCTCAATGTAACTGTCTTGCTAACACTACAATAGAAGATGATTGGGGAAATGGAAGTGTTTTATATACATTAAAAAATAATTTTGTGCCTTTATAGATCATAAGTGAGTTATAAACTTCCTCTCATATCTTCTTTTATCATATTTTCTCTCCAAGTGTGTTCTTAGGCCTCTCTTAGCTCTGTAGGCCTAGACAACTGAAAAATGACTTTTTAGCCTTTAAATATATGAAAGATATTAGGAAATATTTGATTCACCTTGGGGAAACTACAATTATGTCCCATTAAAAATTTTAGACCTTGAAACCTTGTGATCATTTTCAAACCTTGAAACAACTATGGCACCAATATTAGGAAAATGCATGGTTTAGGGGGGAAAAACACAAAATTTCCTCCTTAAGGGCTTAATGGAGTATCCAAAAGAATTATTTAATGTTATTGAGCATGATTCACCATAAATTTTTTTTTTTATCTACCCATTAGTTTCCATTTTACTTAATACAGGTGTTTTGCTAAGCTTCTTAGGCCTATAGAGTACCTCATGGCCTCTTCACTAATTAAAACTGCCTTTCTCACTATGCTTCTTGATTTTATTAATTTTAACACACTATTATGAGATGTCTCAACATAATATTCATAAATTTAGACACATAAAATTATTATAATCAATTAATGTATGTTTACAAGGTTGATCAAGGAGATAGTTCTTGAGCTAGGAAAGTCAAAACACTAATTTTTACCTAGAGAGGATCTTCTCATCAAAACTTAATTGTAGAGGACTAAAAGAGGATGGGTAAGGCAATCAAGAAGGATGAGATAATTGAATAGGGTCATAAATATGTTATTATATTTAAACTGTTATATCATCCATTGTACTAGTATTTCCTATTCTTTAGAGCTTCAATAGAACATCTTCATAGCTCGACAGAGCATCTTCAGAGCTACTTACACAGATCTTCAGAGCTAGACTAAGGATATTTTTAGCTCATTATGTTCTATGAAGAGTCTTTGAAAATATTGTCAAAAAGGTGTTTCCAAAACTAGTGATGACTTATCAAGCCTTAAAATTATCTCTCAGTAGAGAGACATTAGGTTGCCTCTCAACAGATCCCAATACCACACAAGAGGCTATATAACTATGAACACCACACCAAGACCTTCCACAATACTGATTTACATCATCAATTAAGGACTATAAAGAGACTAGTCATGAAGGAAAAAGGTAATTTAATGGTTTAGGAGAGTGTATTGATCTATCTAGTCAAAAGTTTCATATGTATGCCAATTTTGGCTAACATTTCTAGCGACTTCCTAGGATGACATGCCTATCTATGAAAAATATTATTTTCCTTAGTCTATCCATTGGGATTATGGGGTCACAACAATATTTCTTAAATTGGTTTTCAACTAATTACAAGGCTTAAAATATTCTTATTGTAACTCTCAAAATAGTAAGGACAACCCAAAATAAAACAACAATGTGTTCAAAGTATTTAGGGAAGGGAAACACAAAAAAAGAAGTGAAATGTACACAAGGAACTCAGAGGAAATTAGAATAATATGAAATGTGTACAACTAAAAATTAAAAGTGCCTTAATCCTAGGTTAAATGGGAATATTTTAACATCATTCATTTGTAATAGATAAGGATGAAAAATACCTTGCTTATGAGGCATGAAACTTGGTGAACTAGGATGCTTGATTGCCAATATTTTTAGCATGCTCTTCAATGGATGAATTGGGACAAACATATCTCCAATGTAGACAAAAATACCTTATTGGTTCAAGACTTGATTGATACGAGTTTTTATTCTTGGGAAATATCTCTAAGCTCACTTCATGATGGGTTATAGGATCACTTGAAAACTTTTCACTTGATGATTCTTTTGAACGTGAAGGTTAAATATCTAGGCTTTGGCATAATATCTCCAGTTCATCCCAAAAGGCAAATTACTCTTGGTAAATTTTAATAAAGATAGTCTCAACTTCACTAGGACTCAATCTATAGTAGCTATATTGGTCTTCTTCCTCTGTACATAAGGATTATCATTTCAAGCAAGGTCTAACTCATCATTATTTTGAAGCTCTTTATTTGACCAATCTTCTTCAAACCTAAATACATCAACACTACCTCGAAGTGACACATCATTTTGAATTAGACCAACCTATGGTACCTAGTTCTTATCCTCTTTTTCATCTATTTAGAATGGAACTTTAGTAGTCCATTCAAGTTCTTCCCTATATTTAACTTGAGTATTGTCCTCTTCAAGCTTTAATGCATTAGTGTTAAATCCATGCCGAGAAGGCTGGTCCAAACCTAATTTTTCCACATCTAATTGAAGTGGTTTACCTATTATGATCTCATCATCATAGAAACTTGTATTGTCCTCTTGTGTCTCACCTATGACTACAAGATCCTCCTCTATCATTATTAAAATGGGTTCTTTCTCTAAGAGGGAGATGGTGGGAGGGTGAAGAGGTTCACCTTGCTTGCAAATTAAGAGATTACTCCTCAAATTAGGGATCTTGAGAGGTGTCTTTAGTGGATCTTGAGGAGGGGAGATGGATCCTTGTAAATTTTATAAATCAAGATCATTTAGTGAAGCTATGCATAAACCACTTTCTTTTTGAACCAAAACTTCCTCCTTCTCTAAGACTGATTCTTGGGTCACCATAACCAACACCTCCTCCTTCATATCTATGACTTTATTGAATATTTTACATGAAGTAAATGTATAGGGTACATCCACCTTATTCTATTCTTTTTTTTTGATTAGGCATAGGAGAGAGTGGTCTCACTAGTAAGGGCATGGTTTAACTAGGATCATTGGCATAGGGAGAGATCCATGGTAGGATGGCTTCATTCTCTTGAAGGAGAGTGTGTGTAGGGGTAGGAGAGGGTAAAATAATTTATTTTTATTTGATATGTTCTCTCTCCCAATGTTCTAACACCTATTCAATTAATAGTACCCACTCCTTCATCTCTAGCTTCTCAACATGTGGATAGTCACCTTCTTCAATGGATGCCCACAAATTCCAAAACTAATGCATGAAGCTATTAATCCCATATATGACATGAATTTGGAATTATTTTCCAAGTCCAACCTCCTTATTTATTTTCATGATTGCTCTCCCTTGTTCCAACATTGAGTTTGTAATTCTTGATAAGGATGGGCCTTGACAAGGTTGGTTAGGGGGCTGATTTAAAGCTCTTAAAGGCTAACATTGAGGCTTTTGAAGGGGAGAGGAAACATAGGACTGATTTAAATGATATTGATGATCTTCATAAGATATCAACACACTCTCTAAGATTTGGACCATGATTCTCAACATTTATTTTTCCTCCCTCTCACAAACTACCCATTGTTCACCCTCATAAACCAACCACCTATTCTTGACCAACTGAAGACAAATACTTACCTCTTGTAAAAAATGGATAGGATGACTAAATTTTTTTATAAACCCATATTTATCTCCTTTATCAACATCATGTGATCTGTTAATGCTAGATTTAATCTTGATAAGGATGTAACAGGATAAACATTATCTTAACAAGGGGGATTAGAGGACTGATTTGAATGCCACGGAAGCTGATTTTGGTCATACATAGGGGTGGAAGGGAGACAAAGGCCATGATAAGGCTTATAGGTTTCTTGAGGGCCACTTGGGGAACACATAAATGTTATTAGCCTGATATGAGTAATGCTAAGGTAGAGAATAAGCATGTTGATCAAAAGAGGTTTGAGTATACATATCAAGGTTGTGATTTTGGGAAATTAGTCTAATTAACCAATTGATTTTCATAGTGGAGTCACCATTAATTTTTTCAAATGTTTTTCCAAAGGCTAATTACACTGAAGAGTAACACCAAGAACCCTTCAGTGAAGTGAAGAATGCAGTAGTCTCACCGAGCATGCCATAAACTATTATAGCACAAAATTAAACCCTTGTGAGAGAGTTATTTAAGATCTCTCACTCATAGATACAAAATGGGATTAACCCTATGCTATGGGTATCTTATGGTTGAACATCTAGAGAAGGCTGGTTCTTCTTGGTAGATCACCTAAACTACTAGCTTTGACTTGGAAAAAGGGAAAAGAGTTGAAAGGGATACCCAAAAGGATATAAAGGGTAATAAATAAAAATAAAATACACTCCAAATTTCTTGAAACTAACACTAAGGAATTTCAAAGACAACCCTCACTCACACAATCTCTCAAACTGGTCATTTTACATACATATTCCTAAACTAAAATCACTATACATGAGATGAAACATAGAGGAGAATAAAAAATCACACTATACTATCATTAGTGATCAAAATAGCACAATTTCAGACTTTAAAATGCACCTTAAAACACCTGAAAAAAGTTAAGAAAGAGAGGACAATCACTATGGAAGAAGGATCCTTCACAAGACAATCATGCACAAACTAACTAAAACACAAAGTGTAGGCAAAGAGACAGGTAATAATATATATTAATATTATTCATTTTAAGGATATTTATTACATAAATGGGTAGGTATATACCATACCAAAATGATGAACATTATTACAATGAAGAGAACACGTCTCTTATATAGAAGAATGAGGAGAAGAAAGGAGCAAGAAGCATTTAGAAGTTAATAAATGACCTTCAACCACCTCAAAGGCTACCATTTTTGATTTATAATGTGGTAAAAAGAGTTAATCCTTTATTTCTATTGTTTTATCTCCTTGAAGACCTTTACCACTTTAAATTTGAACTTAAATGGCTCAAAAAAGCTTCAAAAGCTCTATTTTTGGCATATTAGGCACCTTTTGGTCTAAAAGTCTCTTGACTTAGATGATGTCATCATCCACTCAAGGGAGAAAAGTATTTTTTATTATAGAAGACCTCTTAAATTTTAATCTTGCCTTGAAAATATCCTCAACTCTCTCCAAATTTCCCACTTGACAAATTCACCATACTTGACCACTAGCCTGCTAGAAACTTTCTTTGACCATTAGCGGTTAGTCAATTTAGTATTAGATGTTTAGAATTCCATAAAGTAACCCGAGTCTAATTTTACTTTGACATGAAATATTTTTCTCCTTGGGATACCATTAGAACTAATGCAGAGCATCAATCTTTATACTCCGCCTAACCAATTTCTCAACTTTGTAATTTAACAATTAATGCATTCACTTTTTGAGCTCTCTTCTTATTCTATCAACCTCTTGACACTTGGACATCATGATATTCACATAGACCAGAATTATTTGAATACTTACTCACTTCCTTTATGGCCTCTATACACTACCCTTTCTTCATATATATCTTATTCTTTACCTCCCCTTATTGGCTTTCTTCCATCTTATCCACTAACCTCTCTTGGATGTCTATTCTCTAAACTTTGATGTTTCAAAATTATCACCTCTTTTCATTTAATATATCGATATAATTATAAACCTTATATAGTATTTTGATCATGATTTATTCATCTCATCTTTTCCCTCAAATTATTCTTTCTCTAAACCTTTTCAAACAACTCTTTTCCCTTTTTTACTACTCCTAGTAGTCCTTTTTCTAACCAAATTGCCTTGTATGAACTGGTACCATAAATATTTGAGTAAATAAACATATATTAAAATACCCTCTATCCATTATGACCTTTTCCTAGAGTTTCAAGACTTAACTCCTTTGCTAGATGCATTTTCTAGGCTTTTCCTCTCTTTTTAAAACCCTTTTAGGTCTAATTAATCCCTATTCTCTACATAGACCCTTCTATCTATATGTACAGATCCCAAACCAAATTCAAACCTTGAAAATATTTTTACTCATGTAAATATCTATCAAACCACCAATTTTATCTCATTTTGACCTGTTAACTTCTTCATAAATGCATTTTGAAACCCTCTACCCTAATCTAGGGTTTTTTAGACTGTGTGTAGGCCTAAGAGGGCTCTAAATTGATTACATGCATTTCTAATCCATTTAAAATATTAAAAATTATATATTGAGGTCTGTATAATGATTCTCCAAATTTTCAAAGATCTTAATCTTCTTTTTCAATTCTAAAACCCACTTTATACCCGAGTTTCATAGTGTTTCCTCAACTTAGACTATCTGTGCATAAGACAAACAGAGTTAGAAATGCAATTATACTAATTAGATACCTTCCATGGTTCATTAAATGTTTTTATCAATCCTAAATGACCTTCCATAGTGTTCTTTTATCACTACAATCTCTACTTTATGCCTTGATCCATCTTTCAAACAAGATTTCACTAGTTCATTGTTACACAATTTGCTAATACACAGACCAAAATAGGGTATGAGTATATGTTCACCTTATTAATGCTTTGTGGTACTCTTCTAGGGTTCTATCACCTTTAGAATAGTTTCAAACAACATCTTTAGGCTGTGGTAACTTCATTCTTCACACACCCAAATGTTTTCTTGACTGTCTCTCATAGATAGGGCCTTCACAACTATTTATCTTGACCCCTGTTCAAATTATGCTAAAACACACATAGTCATCAATTTACAAAAGTCTATCACTTTGTTCCATATAATATTCAACTACAGGTCACTTGAAAATTCATTTTATGAATGTAATCAAAATGCTAAACTGTATTCAAACATAGGGTCTACACAGACAATGACCTTTAAATACCTGTTCCTACTAAGTGAAAACACTTGTATACATATATATGAAAGAATCTTTCCATTAAAGGTTCCTTTCTTGTAAAACACACAATATCTTATATGATGAAAATTTCTTAGTTCATTAATTTGTATTCCTCCATGCTCACATATAGAGATCTTGAATTCAGATCTACAGATAACATTTCTATGCAACTTTCATTGTAAAGGGATGTCTCCCAATGCTTAGAGATTATCACCACATTAATTTAAAGTATTTAAATAATCACAACATAAAGGAATAGAAACAAAATTTATATCCTTCAATATTTATTGAATTCTAAATATATATATAAAATCATTAATCTATCTCATGGATAGAATATAAGGGATTTTGTATTCATTCTTCCTCTTCCATACCCCTATCACCAAAACCTCCAAACTTGAGCTCCTTACTTCCTACCTACTTACTTCATTTTTTATATCTTCAAGATTTACTATCTATTTCAACCAAAGCTTATTACAAACAAGAATATGCCTTCCTTCCACAGTGAATTCTTGATAACTAACTCTTGGAGAATACATTTCACTTTATTTATTTATTTATGCCACCTTTTCATGAGGTGTATGTAAAAACACTTTACCAACCAACCTAGACTCATTTAAGACCCTACAAAAAACATTTTACACTTTGAAACTTCCTGTAAGCACTCCTAACATACTTATCAAATTCAAATTTTCAAATATCTATTTTGGTAAGAAAAACCAAAAGGACTACCTAGACACACTAAGAGACTAATTTTTTGACCCTCATGCCTTATAAGGCATGTTTTAGGACTAAAGACACCTATACAAGACCAACTTGACATCATTTCCTGATGCCCCTACATCATACTCCTAGGGGAGATGAAAATTAAGCTCTAATGCTATTGCTATACTTCTTTCTTGTCTTCTAGTTCTTTTCCCTTGGATCATCTTTATCTTTTGCTACTCCTTCATACCTCAGCTCCTCCTTGTGCTCAAACCTACCTTTATCAAACACTATTCTACCTCCTTGCTTGATTGCATCATATTGCATTGCATGCACACTCATTCTTGCAACTTTCCCTCTATCACTTGGGTTGTAGATGCCTCATACCACTACTACAATTATTTTATTCTATCTTTCCTTCATTTCCATCTTCATACTTGAAACTAAAATAATGCCAAAGTCATACATACTTTCTATCTCCATGAGATTAAATCCTTTAAATGGATCTATAGCTCAATATGATGTATTTCTACCTTTAATGCTTCTTCTACATATTCTTTATCCTCATTTATGAGGCCTTTGACTGCTACAAGTTGTACTTCCTCTTCCCTTTCCATCACTTTGCCATTTAGTGCCTTTTATAAGGCTACACTTTCTCTTTATAAATAATCTAAACTTTCATATACAAATAAAAAATTAGATTGCATACCTTCTTCATGTGATTTTACCTCCTTTTCCAAGCCTTCAATGAGGCTTCCAATCAGATGCACTTCATCTTTATCCTTCCTTTTAGCTGGCTAACTAAAAATATCACCTTGTTCTTCACTCAACTAAATCTCTTCCATCTCAAGGTACTATTTGTCTTATTTTACTTTCTTACTTGGATGTTCAATCAATCTATATCTCATCATTTCCCTCTTGAGTTTCTTACAAAGCAATTTCTTCTCTTTCTCCTCTCTCATTACTTACTTCCATATTTTCTTCATCTACTATCTTATTGGCTACTTGCATGTCTTATTTCTCATGACCCATCCACAATATGGGCTTCCTTTTCTCTTATCTACTCTAGCATAATTAGTAATTTATCCATCTACTACCTCATCTTTTGCATTTCCTTCTCCATCTCTATTCTTTACTTGGTGTCATCTTACACCATCTTCTTCTTATGGTATCTTATACCATCAACTATTCCCTATTTCTTCTTACCTCTCTCTTACCTCATCTCTTTATATATATATATCAACTCCTTGGCCTCATCTGGACCTATACCTCTTTTTGACAAACCTTCACTCACTTGTCACATCTTGAGCATTCACTTGGTCTATCTCTCTCTCTTAACCTCAATTAGGTCTCTCTTCTTGCCCACACCTAGGAATCCTCCTCTTTTCCTTCCTATAGGACTATCTAAATCTCACATATGAGCTCTTATTTGAGATTTATTAATAACTCTCTCATTCATTTGGCTTTAATTGGTTGTAGGGATGCTACCATCTCATAATCTCTACCTTCATCCACACTTCAACACATCAAATCAAAACACAAAATCAAATCAAAATTAATAAGTACCTTATCATGATTTCTACTATGATTTATTTTATTCCTAATGATTTTTTTGGGATTTGATACCAAATGATGCAGAGCATCAATCTTTATACTCTACCTAACGAATTTCTCAACTCTGTAATTTAACAATTAATGCATTCACTCTTTGATCTCTCTTCTTATTCTATCAACCTCTTAACACTTGGACATCATGATATTCACATAGACCAAACTTATTTTAATACTTCCTCACTACCTTTATGGCCTCTATACACTACCATTTCTTCACATATATCTTATTCTTTACTTCCCCTCATTGGCTTTCTTCTATCTTATCTACTAACCTCTCTTGGATGTTTATTCTCTAAACTTTGATGTTTCCAAACTGTCACCTCTTATCATTTACTATATTCATATACTTTTAAGCCTTATACAGTATTTTTATCATGATTTATTCATCTCATCTTGCTGCTCCCCTTATTCTTTCTCTAAACCTTTCCAAACAACTCTCTTCCCTTTTTTACTACTTTTAGTAGCCCTTTTTTTGACCAAATTGCCTTGTATGAACTGGTACCATCAAGATTTGAGTAAATTAACATATATTAGAATACCCTCTATCCATTATGACATTTTTTGGGAGTTTCAAGGCTTAAATCCTTGGCTAGATGCCTTTTCTAGGCTTTTCCTCTCTTTTTAAAACCCTTTTAGGTCTAATTCATCCCTTTCTCTACACATACCCTTCTATCTATACATATGGATCCCAAACTAACTTTAAACCTTAAAAATATCTTTATTCATGTCAAGAGATATCAAATGACCAAGTTTATCTCATTTTGACTAGTTAACTTCTTCATAAAGACTTTTTGAAACCCTCTACCCTAATCTAGGGTTTTCTAGACTGTGTGTAGGCCTGAGAGGGCTCTTAATTGATGACATACATTTTAAATCCATTTCAAATATTAAAAATGCTATATTAAGGTTTATATAATGATTCTCCATCTTTAAAAAGATCTTAATCTTCTTGTTCAACTCTAAAACCCACCTTATACCTGAGTTTCATAGTGTTTCCTCAACTCAGTCTGTCTTTGAATAAGACAAACAGAGATAGAAATACAATTATAATTATCAAATACCTTCCATGGTTCATTAAATGTTCTAATAACTCCTAAATGACCTTCCATAGTGTTATTTTATCACTACATTCTCCACTTTACACTTTGTTTCATCTTTTAAACAAGATTTCACCATTTCATTATTACATAATTTGCTAATATGCAGATCAGAATAGGGTATGAGTATATATTCACCTTATTAATGATTTGTGGTCCTCTTATATGGTTATATAACCCTTATAATATTTTCATACAACATACTTAGGATATGATGACTTCATTCTTCACACACTCAAATTTTTTCTTGACTGTCTCTCATAGATAGGGCCTTCATAACTATTTTTCTTGACCCTTGTTTAGATTATGCTAAAACACACATAGTCATCAATTTATGAAAGTATATCAATTTTTTCACTCTACTCTTCAACTATAGGGCACTTCAAAATTCGTTTTATGAATGTATATAAAATGCTAAACTATATTCCAACAAAGGGTCTACATAGAGAGTGACCTTTATATACCTGTTCTTGCTAAGTGAAAACACCTGTATACATATAGATGAAAGACTCTTTCCATTAAAGTTTTATTTCTTGTAAGACAAAAAAATAAATTCTTTTATGAGAATGTCTTAGTTCATTAATTTTTAGTCCTCCATGCTCACATAGAAAGATCTTGATTTCAGATCTATAAACAACATTTCTATGCAACTTTCATTGTAAAGGGATGTCTCTCAACACTTGGAGATTGTCACCACATTAATTTAAAGTATTTAAACAATCAAAAAATCAAGGAATAGAAACAAAATTTAAATCCTTCAATATTTATTGAATTCTAAACATATATACAATCACTAGTATGTCTTATGGACAAAATACAAGGGATTTTGTATTCACTCTTCCTCCTCAGTACCCCTATCACCAAAACCTCCAAAACTACCCTCCTTACTTCCTACCTACTTAATTAATTTTTTATATCTTTGATATTTACTATCTATTTCAACCAAATATTTTTAGAAACAACGATATGCCTTCCTTCCACAACTAATTCTTGAGAACTAATTCTTGGAGATTACATTTCACTTTTTATTTATTTATGCCACCTTTTCATGAGGTGTATGCATAATTTTTTTAACAATTAACCTAAACTCATTTAGGACCATAAACTAAAAATTTGACACCTTGACATTTCCTCTAAGCACTCCTAACATACTTTTCAAATTCAAATTTTCAAATATCCATTTTGGTGGGAAAAGCCAAAAGGGTTACCTAGACACACTAAGATACTAATTTTTTGACTCTCGTGCCTTCTAAGGAATGTTTTATGAATAAATACACCTATAAAAGACCAAATTAACATCATTTTCTAATTCCCCTGCATCATGAACACTATTAAACTTGCACTTTAGCTCTAAACATGTATCTTCACCATTAGAGGCCTCTTGAGAGCGTAAGCCACCATGAGAGTCTTTACCCTTAAGCTTGCCAATGCCCTTATAAGATTTATTATGACCTTAAAATGTATTTTACATGCCATATGATGCTTGATTTACCATTTTTTGGTCATTAACTAGACCTAGTTTTACATGACTCTATTAATGGAGGTCTTTAAGCTTGCTTGACTTCATTTTTTTTTCCATAAAAACTCATGTCAAGCTACCAAGACACCTTATAATCTATTTTAGGAATTTTATAAGGATTTTGGACTTAAATAACATGCATGTAAGGATAAGGAGGAAGTTTTAGGCCTTATTCAAGACCTGTAACAATGGTGACAACCTCCATTAGAACTATAAAATTCACAAAGTCATTAAAAAACCTAAGTTATTCATTTATCAATTCAATAAAATAACCTATAAGATATTGGAAATAAGTCTTAGTTATATATAAATTTTATTCAGGTCTTATTATACCTCTTTCATGCTTTGTATTAGCTCGTTTAATTCCTAACCTAGAACTTACCCGCTTTTTAAGCTATTTTGAGAGTGGAGAATACCCACACGTGCCAAAATTTCTTAAAAAATAGGTCATAATTATTATTTACAGAGTAATTTATAGGTTTATGTGATTCTAAGACCATTTTATGGGTTTAGAGTGCATTCTAGGAGGTTAGAAACGAAACTAGACTTTTTGAGGGTTTAGGCAAGCAAAACCCTATTTTTGGATTTGATAGTGGTTCTAAAATTATAAGGGTAAAATAGGGAAAATTATAGAGGTTTTATGGATTAAAATTAATCCCAAAACTATCCTCAAAATTTTAGGTCTTGAATCTTCTTCTACTGTATGTACTAAGCATTTGAACCTGCAAGTTGATTTAACAAAAAACAAAAACAAGGTTTGAGAGTGGCTTGGGCTCTTAAAAATTATTCATAATACCAAGGGATTTAATGGATTTATAAATGATTATAAAAAATTATTATAAAACCCATACAAATTATTCTAAAATTTCATATCCCCATGCAATATCTGTGGCACATACTAAGCGAGTGAAACTCACTTTTGAGCTCCTTCTTATAGGCTTAATTGAGAAAGACAAATTTAGTGTAAAATGGGTTAAAAAGGTAAATGGGAAGTATAAAAAATATATAGTGAATTTAAACACATTTTAAATTATTTATAAACTTTTTTTCATGACCTTCACCATCAAATGGGATTGAAAACTTTCTTGCCACCATGAACTGCCCATTAGCTTCCTTAGAGCTTGCAATGGTTTTAAGCCTTTCCATGGTGTTTAGGATCTTGAATGAGATTTTTTTTCTTAGGAATATTTGGGTGGGGAATATACCTCATTTTATACTATTATCATCCTTTTATTCACTTTTAAACTCTTTAAATTAGTTTGGGAAGGTCTGCCACCTTCTAGGCTTAGGTAGGTCTAGCAGGTATCTTTGCTAATTTGAGACACTTGGAGTCTTTATTTAATTTTAAAAATAAATAAAAACATGATATTGGATATTAGAAAAAATATTTATCAATTTTACATACATAAATCCTCCTTTTAACCTCTATTAAAGACTTTTTTAGACCTAGTTTTGAGCGCAAACTCCATTAATGGAGATATGAAAACTTGGTTTTCCTCTCTCTTGATCTCTCTTTGAAAAAATTGGACCATATAATATAAATTTTGAGGTATATTAACTATTTTAAGTCATCCAAACATATTAAAAATTCAACATGCACCCAAAACATCCATTTTCTTCTTGAGTTCCATAATAGCTCTCTCATGCTTGCAAGAAACAAGAAAACTAGGAAGCGAGAAAAGGCCATATCTTGAGATTTATAAGGTATAAATATCTAATTATTTTTTAATTAGGACATGGAATAACTCATAAAATTTTTTAAATCATTTTTTTTCATCAATAAATCAAATAAAACCTCTGAAAGCACCCATTTAGGCCTGTTACACATAAATTATGAACTACGAGACATAAGGAGCAAGAAATAGGTGAATATTGAGATTTTTAAGTATAAAGACATTATTATTATTTTTTTATAACCTTTAAAGGCATATAAAACTGATAAAAAAATAATATTTTATCATTCAATCTTTTAAGTGCTTCAAAAATGCTTGTTTCGATTGTCTACATTAGTATGCCAAAATCCTAAATTTGACAAATTTATACTTCTCCACATTTTGCATTGATTTTATGAATGTGATAACTTTAAAGAGATGTGGGAAGAAAAAAAATAACCATAATATACTTCAAAATATATCACATGATGTTCAAACCATCTGTCATACCTTATAGCCCTCCAAGAAGTTTGCCTAACTCCATGTTGATTGTTAACCGACAAGCATAGGACTGTGATAAAAAATTTAATAATTAAAATATTAATGTGACATAAAAAATATTATATATATATAAAAACACTCATAATCACTTATAATAATTTTTACAGTTGGATCATGCCTATAGAGGTCTCAAGATGCATTATTCTCAAAACTAGCTAGTGGGCTGCCTGTGTTTCCAATTTTCATGGTTTTTCAACTATACCAGCTGAGTTCTAAACTTTTCATGATTTTAATTATGAAATTAGAGTGTAAAAAAGTCTTTTATGATGTTTTATTTACCTTTATTTAATATTTTTATCATTCATTGGTCAAACTTAGTCTTATGCACCCTATCAAACACCATTTCTCCTCAAAGACCTCAATGTAACTGTCTTGCTTACACTATTGTAGATGATGATTGGGGAAATATAAGTTTTTTATATAAATTACACCATAATTTTTAACGTTTATAGATAAAAAGGGAGTTTTAAACTTACTCTCATCTCTTATTTTATCATATTTGCTCTCCAAGGGTGTTCTTAGGCCTCTTTTAGCTCTCTAGGCCTAAAAAGTTAAAAAATGGATTTTTAACCTTTACATGTATAAAAAATATTAGGAGATATTTGTTTCACCTTAGGTAAGCTACCATTATTTCCCATGACAAATTTTAGACCTTTAAACTGTGTGCTTATATGCAAACCTTGATACAACTATGGTGTTAATCTTAGGAAAATGCATGGTTTAGAGGGCAAAATAGAAAATTTCCTTCTTAAGGGCTTAGTGGAGTATACAGTAGCATTATTTCATGATATTGATCATGATTCACCATCAAAATAGCCTTTTATATTACCATTGGTTTCTATTTGACCTAATCTAGGCATTTTTCTAAGCTTCTCAAGCTTAAAGAGTACCTCATGACCTCTTCACTAATAAAAACTATCTTTCTCACTATGATTCTTGATTTTATTACTTTTCCCACACTCTAATGAGATGGATCAACCTCATATTCATAAAATTAGACACCTAAAAATCTTATACTCCATTAATGTATGTTTTCAAGGTTGACCAAGGAGATAGTTCTTGAGCTAGGAGAGCGAAAACAAAGATTTTTACTTGGATAAGATCTTGTCATCAAAACCTAATTATAGAGGACTAAAAGAGGATGAGGAAGGAACTCATTAAAGTTGATAAAATTGAGTAGGGTCATGAATTTTTTATTCTCTTTCCACCATTGGATCATCCACTACACTAGGACTAGCTCTTCTTTGAAGTTAGAACATGTTTATAGCTCAATAGAGCATCTTTAGATCTGATTACATAGATATTCAAAGATTGACTAAGGATTTTTATAGCTCACTATGTTCTATTGATGACTTCTCAATCCTTCAAATTTTTTCTCAGTAGAGAGACATTAGGTTGCCTCTTAATAGCTCCTAACACCACACAAGAGGCTTTACATCTCCCAACACCACACTAAGACCTTCCATGATACTACAATGCATAATTAAGTCAGGACTAGAAAGGGACTGTTCATGAAGGCAAAAGGTCACTAAATGGTCTAGAAGAGTGGCCTAATCCATCTAGGTAAAAGTTTTGTATGTAGGCCAATTTTGGCTAACAAACACTAGATAAGGATTTGGATAGTGCCATCGATAGTAGTATCCATCTATGGCTAATAGTGTCAAGAAGGCTTAAAAATAGGTATGGATCAAAATTTGATAGTAAATGATGTTTATCAAGTTTTAAGCTTTATGTGCAGTATAAGAGATTTAGGTCATCATAATGATATGGATTATACTAAGATATAATAATTTAGGTATAATGAGATGGAAAATTTGAGACTTTTGGTAACAAGAAGGTTTAGAACTAAAGGGTAGACCCTTGATTGATATTTGTCAAATGTACAAGGTTGAGATGCTATAAATATTTAGTTTTAGTATCTACAATTACTACCCAGAAAGATAGACTTGAAAACATTGCTATGATGACTAATATGGTGATGCACACAAACACATGCACAAAGTAGTAGATAATGAATCCACCACAAGGAAAGATAATTTAATCGATTGGGAGAAACATATTACCAAGGAGGGGTGATATAACTATCCCAAGAGTTAAGGTGAACCCTCTTATATTAAAAAATATAGGTCATTTGAATGTTCCTCCTCATCCCCAACCACCTTCAAATACCTCTCCATGGCCTTTGTATCCACATTTAATCAAAAGTACTAAGGTATTGTGCTTGTGAATCCATTCAATATCAAATAGTAACTATTAAAACATCAATAGAGGAGTTATAAAATCAAAATCAATATTTTAGTTTAAGGATCACATCACTTGAGAATATGATCACATCTACAAGGAACCCAAAGAATGCAAGTGTCAATCATATATCTACATCTCTATCTAGATATTTTATGCCTCAAAAGACTTTATTTCAATATTGGAGGCCAAAAAATATATATCTACACCTAGCAATTCAAAAAGTGTACATAAGGCTCAAAAGACTTCATCTCAATATTGGAAGGTAAAACTTGATGTATCTATAACTAGTGATTCAAAAAGTTTACATAAGACTACTAAGCGTTCAAACAAGATTCTACGGGAAATGATTCAAAATAAGATGATCACATTACCTCTTATGCATCCTCTAAGTAGATCAAAATACTATTTTGCATATCATAAAATTCATGGACATCATATAAATAATTATTAGGATTTGAAAAACAAAATACAAAGTATCATTAATAGTGTTGATCCTATGCTAGATAAATCAATCGAACCACCACCTAGTTCAATAATCATTTCTACAATAAAAAACCTAATCACACTTTGATTGCATCTCCTAAGGAACAAATGTTTAGAAAAGGACAAACTAGAGAAATAAAAGTTACAAAAGGTAAAATTAGAGTAAGAAAGATTCAAAAGGTAACATTACAACAAGAAAGGTTAAAAAAAGAAAAATTAGAACAAGAAATGTACAAATGGAACAAAAGGAAAAAGAAAGGTTGTGTTGTTCGGTCAAAGATCTCATTCCAAAAATATTCATGAGATTGGGTATTTTTAAAGATAATAGTGGGGAACATTTATGGAATTTATTCCTCCATTTTATGATTGATTTTAAATCAACCTAGGGCATGACTGTAGATATTTGGCTTCATAATAGACCCTGAGTGAAATAATATTTGAGAGATGTAATGTCACCACTGGTGGTTCAATCTTGATGACTGAGAGTGAATGAGTAAATTATTTGAATCTATTATTGGTATTTAGGCACTTTGGTCTAATATTTCCTAAATGGAAAGGAAAGGGTAGTTTAATTTCCAAAACAAACACAAAATAAGGGAAGGGTAAGGTAGTAAAGAATGTTTTTAGATCCAAGTGAAACTAATGCTTTTATAAGTGAGTTAAACACATCCAACATAATTATACCATTGTATGTTGAGTCTCTCCAAAGGCTTTAAATCCAATGCTAAATAATGGGAAGAGTCTATGGAAGAAAATAAGAGTGTTTAATTTGTAATTCCTCACTAAATAACTATACTATAAGTCTATAGTAAATCACACGCAAACTTCAAAAATAACTTGCAGACTATCACACTAGTTATCAATATTGTGAAGAAAATGAGAAGAATTCACAAAGAGCTTATGATAGATAGGCACATCATAATCATTACATTCATAAAATAACATATCCTTAGTATAATTATTTAGGCACTAATCTTCACATAGAACTAAAATGAAAGATGTTTTGATAAACAAAACATGTGTCACTTGAAAGATATGAAATAAAATTCATTAATATAACTAATTATATTATAAGGATTGATCTTGTCCAACTCTTTAAAATTAAAAATGAGGTGAAGGAAACTATAGGTGAAATCTTGGCTTGATTCTGACAACACTTTTTAGCTAAAATTTAGTGACCTTAAAATTATAATACAGTTTCAATTTTATAGATAAGGATAAGATTCACCCCTAAGTAGCATGAGATTCCCATCCTAGGCCATGATGGCCACACCTAGTGGTTAAAATAGTATAATTAAAAAAATAGATAAAATCCCCTTAAGCCCACCCCAAAAAGATCTATAAGGGACCACTCAATTGATATGTGATGGTGATGTGGAAGAACTAGCTCCCAACTACTTTAACTTTGCCTCTCTAGCTTCTAATACAGCTACTATGAAGTCAAACTCTCAATCCAACTTGGAAAGGTTCATAAGGGGCTATCTAAATATTGTCTCAACCTGGGTTACAAGTCTTTGGTACACCTGAAGGGGAGCCTCCATCAACACTTGGACTTATAACACTTGGTTGATACTCTGTGTAGATTGTGTTGAAATCTCAATAACTATCTGATCTCTTTCCTTGGTCACCTTGATGACCTTTTTCCTCATTGAAGTAACCCAAGTGGACCCCAAATTCACCCTTATCTAGTAGAGTTCCATTTGGATAGAAAAACATTGAGATATTGACTTATTTGAAATAAGTTAATATCTTCCTTTTACCATCTTCCAGAGTTCCCATCACCATTTGGGATAAGGCAAACCACTCCTTCATTATAGTCTTCATAGTCTCAACATAGGTCTAATAAAAGCCCAAATCTAAAATGGGCATCAATTTGAGCTCTAGGAACATTATATTATTAATTAAAATAGTCAACTTTCAATACTTCTCATCAATTATGACCCTTTCCATATAGTCTTATGTTTTTTAGATGAGCACTCGAGTATCCTCCATAGTCCCTACCACCTTACCTAGAGTGAAGAAAAGTTGTAAGAGGGCATCCTTGAAATGATAAATTAATCTGAGATGGAAATAGATATTTACCTATGCCTTGAGATTTTTGACCTAGCTCTGCATGTCTTTAAGAAGTTTCTTTGACATATCATGCATTTCCTGAAGAACTGAGAATGGGTCTTCTGCCATTTTCTCTTCTCCTTTAGGATTCCTCACCTTGGTGAGAGACAATGGGTCATCTAGACCACATGGTTTCCCTCTTGAATAAAATTATAGGTAAGGATTCTTTGCATGATCCTTGTGGTGTGGTCAAAATCCCATTGTAACTTTGGGGTGCCTTGCATTGTCATTTCCAACACTTGTAATATTAGGACCATTATTTGGGTCTTGGGAGGTATTGGCAGGGTGGTCAAAATGGTAGTAGAGGTGGATGATGAGGTAAAGGCAAAAGGGAATAAGTGGAGGGAGTGAAGGATGAAAATAATGGAGGAGAAAGAGGCATGGGGGAAAAAGGGGAAAAGTGAATGGTGAGGCCTAAGGGAACATCTACACCTGTCATTAACTCTAGGTCATGCCCATTTGAGGGGTGATGACTCTTGAGAGGGTGTGGTTAGTATAAGGGATGATATTTATTGAGTACTAAAGTAGAAAAATAGACTGGTAGGGGAGGAAAAATTAGAGAAACTGATATATGCATGAACTACCTTTCACTTCTTCCTTGACCTTTTACCTAGGTTAGCTCCAAATACTATCATTAAAAGAACCAATGTAGAGAGAGCCATAAGAGTTGACTATGGTAGATTTTATGTTATTATAGGAATTATAAGGATGGTCCTAGTTATTAAAGATAAGCACATGGGTGGAATTAATCTGATAATAATTAAGGTACTGGTGGATATAGGGCATTGGCAAGAACTTAAATTTAAGGAATGGCTGATAGGGGCACTAGGAAAGTTCCAAGTTGGGGAATGGATGGGGTAGATAGAAATGAAGGAGGCAAGATTCTAAGAATGGTGGAGGCCATGAAAATTCTGGAAAAGAGAAGAGGTGGTGGAATTTAGAATACAAGTGGTGCTATAAGAGGCAATTGGAAAGAGAAAGGAGTGAGGGGAGGAACTTGTACTAGTGCCTTTTATTGATCCCAATTTGGGATTATTTTTAGGTTAATGATGACATCAAACCTTAGAGACTATGTGGCTTAGGGTTGAGGTGCCTACTTGGATCTTTCTATGCTTGGGATACTTGTTTCCAAGTCACATGAGTTTGAATTTGTTAAGGCTCATTTGCCTAAGTTACTAAAGGTAGAGGTAGATCCATGGTGGGGGAAGTCATTGGTCACAAGGGAGAAGGTGGCATGATCTCTTATAGGATTCTTATATAAATTATAAGGGGAATCAGTGTGACATCCATTAAAGACTAAGAAAATGTAGAGGGGGTCTAGGAGAGCCCTTAGAATTGGAACTTCTTACCCTTTTCCTTCCTAAGGGCTTCGATCCTTGTGATCATCGTTTAGTCATCCATGGAATTTAGATATAACTTGTCTACAACAAGAGTCTGGTGGCCATAATTAATGTTGAGGCAAGTGAATTACCTCTCTAGATGGGCTTAGATCATTCCTTTCAATTCTTAGTCCCATGGATTAACTTTGATCAATGCCAAAGAGTCTCGACTAGCCATGATATTTTGTAATGGAGGGAAAGAGTGGTACACATGATGCTTGATTATAATTGGGAGAAGCAAGCAAGACTTTTATTGGTGATTGATATAATGTCCAAAAATTCCATCCAATAATTAATAATA
The DNA here is from genome assembly GCA_037957365.1 of Torreya grandis. Lineage (NCBI taxonomy): Eukaryota > Viridiplantae > Streptophyta > Pinopsida > Cupressales > Taxaceae > Torreya > Torreya grandis. Next base: position 1,090,623 of record JARHVA010000480.1, on the reverse strand, counting down.
AATTTAAACCTTTTAAATATGATCTAGTATGTGATATGGTAAGTGGAGGGGTTCCTTAAGTATGCCTATAACCTAGATGATTATGTCCTCTTGAAGATACCAGTAGTCTTCGATGGAAGCTAGTGAATCTTTGATTTCTTATGGTAGATGAGGCATAGGGGCCTCATTGATTGCATTATATACCATTGGCTAGAAATGCTTACAAATGTCCCAAATTTTTTTTTTATTGGTGTCCATATAGTTTGTAGAAAACTACATGGACCATAGGGATACTGGGAACACATGAAAAAAGGAAAAGGGCTTGAAAGTGAGTGTCCCATAAACTACATCTATGAAATAACTCATCATATAAAAAATTCCCATACTTATGCATCTACTATGGATCTATTCATGTTAAAATTAATCACTCCTCCTAGATTAGGGACTTAGGATCCATCAAGGTTCATATAAAGCAAAGCCACCCACTATTCAATGACGTGAAGGCAATTCGGGGTCCCAAATAACTAGTTCAACATGATTATACCAACCCTGATACCATCCTTAAAGGTGAAGACTATGTATACATTAACATCATCTTTGCTTACCCATTAATATTTGGGTTTTTTTCCCACTCCTTAAGGACATCATATATTTGGAAGGTGTTAGTCTAAGTATTCACCACCATCGAGTCATGTATAAAAATGGGGTCTAAGAGATTATAGTAAGCTTTGTAGGATATGCCTAAGATGTTGGCAATCTGGTTCCAAGAAATAGATGATAATACCCAATTTTTAATGTCATTTTATACCCATCTAGTAGTGAAAAGTAGCCTAAATAAGTCAAAGTAGGGGAAGAATTTAGGCTTGGTCATGACTCAGTGCAAGTCACACTTTTAGTATGCTCATAGGGCATCTTCAAACTTAGCCTCATCATCATGTCAATAGAATTAAATATTTCATTGTAGTGTTCAAATTGAATCAAACGATATAGGAACAAAGTGTCCCTATACTCAATCTTAGCCTTGGGGTTCAAAGAGGAGGTGACCATTGTTATGGGATGAAATTTGGAAAAAAGATTAGGCTAAAAGAGAGGGTGGTGAAAGCAATAGGTGGAAGGAAAAATCAAGGAGGATAAATTTGGTATCTTAAAGATATAATGGCTAATTAAATTTCCTAGAGACACTTATAAAAACTCATATTCATCCCCTTGCCTTAATGGCATTTGGTATCTCATTCATCATGGATTTAAATTTTAGTGGGTGGCTCAATCCTTAACTTGATTTCCCAATCTAGAGTTAAATTTAGAGTATAAGATTACATTTCATTTACTAGATTCAATAAAGGTGATGGGAAATTTTTAACTTGTCCAATTGAGGTCCAATTCCCTATTTCATCAATTTTTAGAGTGGGGTAGGTGCATAACCACCTCATCCTTAAAGTATCTCAGGGGATCTGAGTTTGAACCATTTGTCACATCCTGAGTGGTCTTCATATTAACAGTCAAGACCCAAGTAAAACTCAAAACTTTATTACTATATATTTGGGAGAAGATGCTATATTAGCTAGTGACATGAGGTGTCCTCTGATTCTCCCCTTATAATTCTAGTTGTGATTCATTTTAGCCATCTTGGGGCCTTTAAGGGGCCCACCTACTATATTATTTGGTTATGCCACATGTCATGCTATAATATGTCAGGATCTCTAGGAGTTTGACATCCTTATCAGACTAGGAGAATAATTTTTTTGACACAATCCACATGGTGTTCCCTTATTGTATTGATCTCTTTGTGGTTTTGACATTTCTATCAAACTAGGTGATTGACAAGTCTAACAATAATGAGAGATTCATTGTCTAAATTTGGTCACTACTGACCTTCAGAGCACATGTCATATCTTGATTTAGTCATGCTCTCCCAAGTTTTTACATATTTATCAAGACTAAGAGACTAAACACTATCACTATTTAGTGTGGTATTCTCTGATTAGACTGGGCTCTCCTAAGATCTGACATTTCTATCAAGTTTGAGAGACTATCCATTCTAATTTTAGCCTTGAGCAATTAGATGGAGTACCAATGATGTATAAACTGGGGATGCATGGTACCTTTTTATTACCTTGATATCTCTTAGGTTTTTAAATCTCTATCAAATCCAAGAGACTAACATGTCTGACAAGAAACTTCATGGTGTTCATTGATTGAATTGGACTCTCTCAGAATCTGACATCCTTGTCAGACTAGGAGTTTTACACATCTGACACCAATTACATGATGTTTTCTTATTGAGAAACCTCTAAATACCCTTAGCCAAATGTACTAAATCCATGTAGCATGAAGACTTTGACATGTGAAAGACCCTACAAAAAAAAGCGACTAAATGAAAGTGAAAGATGTAGACACCTAAAATTAGCCATAATTGGCTTATGATAGGACTTCAGACCAATTTTTACCAACCATTTTAAATTAAGCTTAGGAATCACTAAACATCCCAAATTTTCTTGTGCATCATTTGTCAAAGTTGAGAATCATGTTGAGACATCCCTAATTGGGGTTTCTTATCATATGAAACCATAACCTCTCATAGATTCATCCTTAAGCATCTTTTGACATCACATTAGTCAATTTGGCCTATGGATTATTAAGTGGGGCACATGAACAAATATCAAAATAGCTAAATGACTAATTAGAATTAATTAATAAGATAAAAAAAATTAAGAGACTAGTTGAATTATCCATGTGTAATCAATGAATAAATAAAAAAGGAAATACAAAATTGTAAATATCCTAACCTTTCATGATTACCGTTTATGAGTTGTCAAGCCTTTGGAAAATATCTCATTTTGGAGACCGATGCATATTCATTGCAAATCATGAGTAATTGACACCTTTTAACTCTATTGGGGTTATATTTGACTCACCTAGGTTAGGTTTGAACTCATTCTATGTTTAAACTACACCTTAACTCACCTTGGGTTGGGTTAGTTCTTAAGCCTATAAATACAAGCCCTTGCCTATTAAATTATAATCTTGGAAATTGTAGAGTTATAATGCAAGTTTTGTAGCATGATTCACATCAATAATGTTATAATGCAAAAATATTGAGCCAAGAAAGCATAATCCACATCAATCCAACATCAAGCCATGGTGCCAAGGAGAGAAAGAGCTACACAAACTCCATTGTCAAAGACTCTTTGAACATAAACTGAGAAAGCCACATAATGGATCATTTGGAGCTTTCAAGGAAGCTAAGAGATTATTTGTCTTTTGCATTTTGGTTGTGTTTTTACATTTGAATTTGTTTATAAGAAACCCCTATGATATAGTCTAGAGATGTTAGCATGTTAGTGTGTTCATTTCATTGTTTTATGGACTAACACAAAACTAACCTCCTCTCTTTATCAAAATTTTTGATGATAAATGGCATGCCTGATGGGACATGTACCCCATAAAGTTGATCTTAAAACCTTTTATAACACTCACCTAATTATTTTCATGTCAAAATTTGATCTTGATGACCAAAATAGGTGAAAAATTCAAGCTAAGGGATGTTTTTTTGGAAGCTATGAGGTTGCTTGTATAATCATGATTTTGCTCTCAGGACTACAATATCACAACTCAAATACTTATGGTTTTGCCTTTATTTTCATGGTTTTACACCTAACTATTAATGTTATGCTAATTTTTTTTATTTGTAGGGATTTATTTGAGATATTACAATATCATGAATCTGAAAGTCATGATATCACAATACCATAATTTTGAGAATCATGATATCACATAACCATCAATAATTTTGTGTCACAACTGCTAGCAGTCACTACAAACTTTTTTGGTTAAGTTGTAATATCATAACTTGAAAAATCATGATATTAATTTTTTTGCACTTGTAGTTGCATTTTTTGCACTGTGTGTATACTTGAGACTGATAGGCCATCTTTCAAAGATTCATTTGGGGTCATTCAAACTCTATTTTTGATGATTTTTTCAAAACCTCATGTTTTCTCCTAAATTTTAAGAATATGCTATTAATTAAAATTAAAATTACATAAATATTTCATAGCCTCCTCATGAGTTCATAGCCTCCTCATGATTTCTTAGGGAAGCTTTGACTTGGGGTTTGGTAGGGTATATAAATTAGGGCATGTATACTATTATTGTTAGGGGGTTAAGAGACTAACCTCTCTTATCATAATAAAAACTTGGGTCAGGTGTGGTTAACCAAGGGATTCTACTAAGAAGTAATAAATTGAATCACTATGTAAAGGAATAAACCCTTGCATAGTAAGTTAATTGCTATGAAATAAATTGATGTGATGAATTTCTAATGTTAATCACACTTGAGACCATCTAGATGGTCAAAAATTTAAGTTTTAGAATAACCTCATTTGCTGTGGACATATTGCTGATGCAGGTGAGTATCCTAAAGTTTCATATCACTGTACAATATCTTGGGAGAAGGGGAAGTAAAAACCCTACTACTTCATACGCATTTATTTTTGGATTAACACTTAAATCCTCTCAATAGAATGTATATATACTAAATTTAGTGATACAATACAACCTTGTCAGTTTTATGTCTTTGGATGTTATACTTAGTTGTATTTGGTCTTTTTCTTTTACTTGGTCTTTTAATCTAGATCTATTTATTTGTATATGTCATGTCAAAATGAGTCTTGTGTTCACATAAATTGATTGTTTAAGGAGGTTTTATTCCATCCATTTGACACCATACCTTTACCTTGAAATTTTTGTCAAAATTTTTATGCATGTCACTTGATTAAAATGGGTAACATTACGCTACCCAAATAATTTCAAGTTTTGTGACTTGGAGTCTTAAAACAAACCATAGATCATACCTTTAGAGAGTAATAATGTAATCATGCTAGTCAAATAATTTCATAGAATTATTTTTCCTAGATTTCAATATTTGAACCAATCCACATGTGCCTTTTGGGTCTTTATCTACTACCATTATGTTACCCACCTTTGTCTAGCTTAGTGATCAAAGAAGCCTAATTTTCCTAAGTTGAGTTTTTAATTAACCTTGATAAGTTCAAATCCAAACATTGATTGATTTATATTTATGAATTTTTTGAATTAGGAGTAGACACATATCTTTCTCTTTTGGGTTGTGTAAATTAGGTTAATTCTTTACCCACTTTGAAAACTATTATTTGTGCATAGATTTGGGATAAAATAGTATATCTCTAAGTGCCTTTTGTTTCATGCCTTATACTAAATTGACCAAGTTCATGTCTAAATTAAAATGCCTAACCTATGCAAATGTGTTTTATATTTTTTAGATTAAATCATACCTCTTTTTTTGAGCCTAGATTTTGACATCACGTTTGGCCAAAAAATGTAGTAACTTTTATTTTCTTAGATTAGACTTGTTTGGAACACTTTAAACCTAGAGTTTAGCATTCTGATTTTAGTTCATCCACTTGAGCTTTTGTGTAAGACATTTGATGTTATGATGTTATTGACCTTTTGTGTAAGCCATTTTGGAGATACAACTCCCTTAAACCAAGTTGGACCAAGTTTAAACCATTTTCCCTTTGGACAATGTTTTTCAGAGTTTGTAGAACTCTAGGCCTTTTGCAGAGATTTCATCATTGATGTGAATATGTCTCATTACACTTATGGTGGAAATAGGTACAATCCAAGTTATGATAAAGTAACTACATAAATTGATTTTTTTGAGACCCCTATAGTGAAGAAGTGGTTTATGAGACATATTATTATCCTCCTTACAATCCTCAATTTAGGGAAAAAAGATAAGATAATCAAGCATAATATTTGGTGACACTTTCTTTAGGCTAGTTGAAGTACACTGTTTTCCACCTTACCACTCATGGCATCTAATCTGACACCTATAACATTCACCCTCCTTTGGATTGTGTGAGTAACCAAGCTCAATAGCATCCAAGGATCACCATAACTAAGCTTCATCCTTTGACTTGTGTGAGTAACCAAGTTCCATGACCTACCATTTATATTTTAGGACCTCATCCTTTGGATTGTATGAGTAGAAAAGATCCACAACACCCTAACATTTCTATTCTAGGTCCTTTGGCTTGTATGTTCAACCAAGCTCAATAATGACCTACCATTTTTAGACCAGGCCTTCATCCTTTGGATTGTGTAAGTAACCAAGCTTCACAATGCCCTACCATCATTATTTCAGTCCATTTTATGTATGGTAATTCATTATCACAAAAATTTATCTAATCATAACTCAATAACTAATAGTTACTTTCCTAGGCCATAAAAAAACCTTTTTAAAGCCTATCATTATCCAACTTCCATCCATCCTTCATCTATTGCCAATGCTTCCCCACTCTAAAAAACCAATACCAATTATCTAATCCCAACTAAGCTAATCAGTACCTCTCCAACCAAGCCAATCATTTGAAGACCAAGTTGTGTTTAAAATTGGTATTTTGCAATTGATTGTAAACCAAGGCCAAGAAAACTAACTAATCAATGATTTTTTTTGACATAACCATTTATGATGAGTCAACCGATGATGAATCACCTTTTGATCCTTTAGCTATTATCAAGGAGTCTCAATCTAATAAACTAGTCTTTATTGAGTCACTTCTTAATGATTATAACTTCCTTAGGTAAATATTTACCTCAATCATATGCTTATTTTAAAAGAGACTCCCTTCGATAAGCTAGTCTCTGAGTAATTATCTCTTGAAAATTTTTCACTCATTGAAGAGTCTCACTTTAATAAACTCATCTTTATAGAGCCCATTATGCCATCATAGGCCATTATTTATCCAATACCAAACATTTAATAAGACATCATTATAGTAGTGTCCATACCAGTTGAATAATCAACATTGAAATTAGGCTCTATTCTTGAACCAACATCAGATTTAACATCAGAAGTAGAATCAACATCAGCCTCAACATTAGATTTAGATTCCTTGGCCATATAATTGTAATTGATGTCAAAAGGGGCATTAAGGATGTCATTGATGTTAGAATATTAGGAAGGATTGATGGAAAGAAGAGCATCTTTTATAATTGCATAGTGCAAAGTTGTCATGCTTTTATAGAGACCATCTCTAGACCACTTGAAGGGCAATTAATAGAAGATGTATTATAGGTTTTTCAAGATCATCTTAAATATATGGTTTGTAGGCTCATTTGAGAAGAAATGAGCTTAGAATTGATTTATCTTTGGTCTCAAACATTATAGGGTTTCTCAATTAAACCCTAAGGGTTTGATCTATGGCATTCACAAGCATGTTCTATTTTTATGTCGACTAGCTATAGATGGGAACCGATTACTTAAGTTATAAATTAAGTCTTCCTCATCATTGTGTAACCATTCCCTTTGACCTAGTAATTACCAGCTCAAGTAATGTTCTAAGACTTTATATTTTCTAAGTCCTTGACTTAATATTTGTCCTAGCTTGATCAATGATTAATGATTAATCATACATTGAAGATCTAATGAAGCATAGAAAAATTAATTTGTTAAAGGTACCTCTGAGTAAATGTGATAGTGATAAGTGTCATAATCATAGAGCTTTCATAGTAAATCTATGGAGTGGTTTAAAGTCAAATATTTAAGGATTAACATGGGATTTCCAAGTGTCATAATAGTGGGAACTACCAACAAGTGTGTAGAAGGCATGTAAGGATACCAAGTGTCATATTAATGGAAACTTGTTAGAGATAAAGTTTGAGCTTGTTAGAAGATTGAATGATGAGTGAGTGATAATGTAATAAATATCTAATAGAGTGAGTGGACTCAACGGGATCAAGTGCTTGATGTTTAACGACACAAAGGTGAGTTAAAGATCAAGATAATTTGATGATATCAATGAAGCATATATGTTCTAAATATTCAAGAAGCAATGAAATGAGATTAAGATATCAAGGTTTAACATTAGATAGAGGTAAATTTCATGTAACTTTGAAGACCTAATGAAACATGATAGCTTGGATAAAAATATCTAATAGATGCATTTTAAATTTAGAACATTAAATCCCAAAAGTGTATAAAGATCTAATGAATCACATGAGCTTGTCAAAACTTGATCTGATAGACACATTTTAAATTTGATAAAATTGAATGAAATCATCAGATCATGGTGAAAAATTAAGATCAATGGTCAGTATTCAAAGGTTTATTCATCACAATGGTCAAGCAGAGTAACATGCAAGTAAGTTATAAAATATGATAAAAATAATGAAATAGATTACCATGATCAATAAAATTTGTGTAATATGGTATGTGTATCAAAAACTAAAGCCCATTATATACTAAAAATAGTAATGAGATAAATAATCATGGTGGTGGAGCATGAATTCAAGACATGAGAAACTTGTTGTTCAATAAATATGATCTGAGTCTAGGATGGAGCATGATGTGTTATCAAACAAGTGTAAACATAGAGAAGATGTAAAACCTATATCAAATACTTATATATATGTCATCTAGGATACAATAAATGTTTATATTACTATTGTTATTGAATAGAGTCAAATTGAGATAGAGAGAGAGGAAGAGACTTATGAAGTGTGTCAAATAGAGAAATATAGAAACATAGAGATAAACGTGCATAGAGAAAGAGAAGAGAAGAGAGAGATGTGAAAAACACGAGAAATTATAGACTAGACCTATAACATAGAATTGAATTTAGATTTATTTATGAATCAATATTGTAATATGGAATTGTAGCTCTATATTTTGAATATAGATCTAATTGGTGGGTGCCATCAGATAAGTTGATTTGGTGCTCAGTTAGAGAGTTGGTGCTTCCTTATAGTAGGTGATCTTAAATTAGGGGATTGGTGTATCTTTAAGGTTAGTGCCCTTAAACATTATAAGTAGTGAGGTTATTGATTGTGAGGTTAGATTAGAATAGTAGATTTTATCATCTATTCTCATGGTGGTTTTTATCATATTGGGATTTCCATGGTATATCTAGTGTTATACATTTTTATGTGTGTGATCTTTGCATATATGTTTTAATCTACATTAAAAGTATTAAATGACTAAATTATTCAATCTATTGATTCACACTTCTTCTTAGTAGATAGTTGTGTTCCAATAATTAGTATCAGAGCCTTATTTATTTATTTATAAGAAGATTAATCAAATCAACTCAGGTAGATCTTGGATGATGAACACAAATGGCTAGTCAAGAAGGCTCTTTCTCAAATAAAGAACCTCTCTTTTATGGATAAAACTATAAATTTTAGAGCATTATAATGGAATCATATTTATCCTCATTAGGGTTTGATGAATGGATGTATGTTGTAATTGGATATACATCTCTTGATACAACTCCTACTAATCAGGCTACCAGTAAAGCATATGAGAGCAATATCAAGGCTAAGAATTCTATTCTATGTGGATTATCTAATTTAGAGTTTGTCAAAGTGATGCATTGTCAAAATACACAAGATATTTAGAATAAATTAAAGAGCATATATTAAGGTGATGACAAGGTAAAGAAAACCAAGCTATAAACATTCAAAGGCAAGTTTGAAAGCCTTAAAATGAATGAAGAGAGAAAATTGTAGACTACCTCCTTAGAGTAGATGAAATATTTAATGTAATCAGAGGCCTTAGAGAAAAGATGAAAGATCTGATAATTATCAAAAAGGTCCTAAGATCTCTACTATCAAGGTATGACTAAAAAATATCTATAATAAAGGAAGTAAAAGATATAGATAAACTCACTTTTTATGAGTTGCATGGAACATTCATAGCCTATGAGATGAGAATTGGAGAAACAAATACCTTCAAGCGAGAAGCTGCATTCAGAGCATCCAAACCAATAAAGGTAGAATCACCTACACCTAGATCTGAGGAGACTAATGAATAAGAAGCCAAATTTTTTAGAAGATTAAGAATAAGGTCTATAATGTATAAAGGTAAGTTACCCTTTAAATTCTTTAACTATGGTAAGGTAGGATATTTTGATACTAAATGCCCTTATAATAAAAAGGATAACTTTGAGAAAGAAGAGGATAGTAAAAAGGTGAAACCCCACTACTCCAATAAGAAGAACTTCATTAAAAATAAGAAAGGTCTATACACAAGATAAGATAGTGATTCATTGGATGATAGTGATAGTTTTGATGATGACTATGACTATGCTTTGATGGTTGAGGAAAGTAAGTCCTATTCATGACATTAGGATTAGATTCTATGGATCAAGAATAATTTGAAGACTCAGATAAAGCTGAGGAATAAGAAGTGGATCTAGAATGTGAACTCATCTATGCTCTAGATGAAATTAAGAAGATGAGAAAAGAAAAATCAAAATAGAAGAAGCTTGGACAAAAGGAGATTGAAAAAATGTCTAAAAGTCTTGAAAAAATTGATCAAATGGTGGTTAGCCTAAAGACACAATTTAAAGAGGGCAAAAGAATAGAATATGTAGTGAAACTTGAAATAAAATCTAAATATGATGAGTGCATGAATTTAGAAGTAGAAATAGTGGCTTTGAGAAAATAACTTGAGAAAGCTAAAGAACAATTAGATAAAGGTATAAAGCTGAAAGGAGGTTCAATAATTATTGATGAGTTAATCAAATCTCAAAATCCATTAAAAGAAAGATCTGGTCTTGTTTATGAAAAAGGGAAAAGTCTCATAACTGGTACATTTACTAACCTATATGACAAATTCAAAATAGAAAGAGAATCAAGAGTGAAGAAAGAGAAAGATTGCAAGGATACAAAAATAGACATAAACACTGATGATGTGAAGAAATATGAAGGAGAAAAGAAGCTTGAAGAAAGGAAGAAGAGAAATGAGAAAATCTCTACAAACTTGAGGAAGATGCAGAACATAAAGATAGCTAATACAGATGGTTACACAAGAGTGAGAGACTTGAAGAAGCTATATTTTAGAAGAATTCCTCATCTTGTATAAAGAAATTCTATGATGAGGTATTCCTCATATTTATATGGTTATTATTATACTTTTAATTAGTTTTTTCATAAGGATATTGATTGTAGAGTTGTACCTAAAAGGAGAACAAATTAAAAAAAAAAATTCATTTACACCCTTATTAGATACAAATTTAATATGCTATAATTGCAATAATTTTGGTCATATAGCTAAATAATGTAGAATAAACTTTGTAAGACCAAAAACACAAAGTAAAAAGAAAATCATGACTCCCAATGTGAACAAAGGTTCACAAGTCTCTAATATAAGGAAAAATAAGTCAAACAAGAACCCAAGGATGTGTGGAAAGTGAAAGATCAATCTATGATTGCTTAAACTGTACTCCATGCCAAGGAACATACTTTGTGGGTAATAAACAGTGGTTGCTCAAAACATATGACTAGTGATAAGAGTAAGTTAATCAAACTAAGAAAATTTAAGGAAGGAACTATTAACTTGGGAGACAACACTATAGTAAAGGAACCTTGAACATATATGGAAAATTTATTACACATGATATCCTTTATGTTGAAGGATTAAAACATAATATGCTAAGTGTCAGCCAAATATGTGACAATGGATATAAGGTCACATTTAATGTATAAGGATATAAGATAAGGAGATCTAGAAGATTAGTTATAGAAGGGAAAAGAACTAAAAGCAACATTTATAATCTTATTGAAGTGAATGGTAATAGCTACCTAAAAGGAAAGATTTATGAGTGCTAGTTATGGCATAGAATAATGGGCTATCAATTTTTACAACTTGGTAAAGGTGAGCTCAAATAAGTGTGTTAGGCATATGCCTAAGATAACCAAACTTGTAGACACAACTTGAAAGTAACATCAAAAAGGTAGGCTGACAAGGGTTAGATTTAAAATAAAGGGGTATGCAACTATAAATCCTTTAGAATTAGTTCATATTGATCTTTGTAGTCCTACTAAGACAAGAGGATCTAAAGGAAAGAGATACTTCATGTTATTTGTAGATGATTACTCAAAAATTACATGGGTAACCTTTTTTATGGATAAGTCTTAGGATTTTGAAATAAAATACTTATCCAGAATTAGACATCCAAGATCGATGACTATAGAGTGAACACACATAATTGTTGAATCAATAAACCTGGAAGAGAGCAAAAATTGAACACAATGTATTCAATAATGGAGATGAATTGCTTATACAAAGAGATGAAGTTCATATCTCTCATATCTCTCAAATCTATCACAACTCTCAACTAAGAATCTTAATGAATCCAAGCTCACTAAATGAAGAATACAAAGGGAGAGAGGTATTTATAGGTTGGAGAGATAGTGAAACCCCACATTCTAGTGAATGTGGTACTAATCTTCCTAAATAACCTCTAGATCCCTAAGTAAGATAATGTAGTTGTGTAGCCAAAACCCATAGGAAAAAGGTCTACACCAACACCCCCCCATAAACATAGCTTAGGTAAGTAGTGATACAAAAAATGGGTCTTGGCAATAAGCCTAATGAGGTACCCATGTACAGTGCAATCTCTCATAAAGTAGATAAAAGGAGAAAACCCAATGTGAACACCCCCCCCCCCCCCCCCCCCCGCCACCCCACCAAAAAAAAAAAAAGAAAAAAAGAGAGAGAGAGACATAAAATAAGAGGAGACTAAAAGACCCCCAGAAGAAGATGCTAAATCAATCAATACTCCAAATATAGCTTGTAAGATGATGAAGGTCGATGATGAGATATTGTACTTAAAGATTGTAGAAGCCCCATCTGCATCAGACAATGTTTCTTCCCTTTAGTAAAAGAATAACATAATGTGTGTACTAAAAGTCTACCCATTCCACAATGGAAGATGAAGGTAGTAGTATGAGGATATCTAAATGTGGCCCAAATCATATTTATGGCATAGGTCTAGCAAGAACATGTGTATAAGCTAAAGGTAATACCACTAAAGTGAACCAGTTCGAAGAATGACATGGAACAATCATTGAAAGAATGTCCATCTGAAGTGTAGAGCACGACTCACCAACTAAAGAAGGAAAGTCCATAGGAAGTGATGAGTCATTGATGTTCACAATAGGTTTACTCATAATATAAATAGTGAAGTCCTTCAAAATACAAGCCTATGAAGGCTCTAAAAGAGAAACAATCATCACAAGAATATAAGTAGAATCTACAATGAGACAACTAAGGTCTGGTAGAATCTCATCCTATAGTGGGGGCTCAACAAAAGGAAGAGCACTATCCAACATGGATGTCTCATCACAAGAAAAAAAAGTAGGAGGTGAGAGTACAACTCTCTCTAAAAATAAAATAGGAAGTGGATGAGTGATATAAGTTATAATAAGATCCTCAAAAAGACTCTGTAAAGTGTTCCAAATAGTGGAGGGATAATTTATGTGCTCCACATAGTGGTGTAGATCCCATGAAACATGCATCAACAAGTGACCATAGACATAGTCATAAGAGTTGGCCTAGTTATTGTATTGACCTGGGTTAATAAGAGTAGGAATCTATCCATATAAGAATGGAATAAGTTCCCATTCCTTGAGTGAACATTCCATGTATATACACCATGAAGCATAGGTTTAACAAGAAGAACCATTGGTGTATACTCAGCCTTCTTCATCAATAGGTATTTCTCAAGTGGAGTCAATATGATCAATAGAAGATACCAAAGAAGTGCACAACTATAAAAATACTCTATAATGAATCCCTACAACACATTCATGAATAGGTAATCAGACACAATTGATAATGCATCCAAATGAGCAATTAATATTAGAATGAGGGATAACAATAGTGTACACTCTAGAGATGGACTTCACACATGAAAAATGAGTCTAATCAAATGAGATAAATCTATGTATAAGTGATAATGAACACTCAAATGGACATCAAGATCTACTGACAATGCATCCAGGAATATAAGAGCAATATGTGTAAGTAGTCACTAAATGGGCACAAGTAATAGTTACAAAAATAGAATGTATACATTAGAGAATGTAACACCCACAAAAATCTTCCCAAGACAATCAATAGTAACCCCTCATTTTTGTTTGTAATTACAAAGATGCTCAATGTGAGGACATTAGATGTAATTGACAATATGTCCAAACAAGTATGAGCAAATAATGCACAAGTAACAATGCATGTCTTAATAAATGGATGTTAGACTCAATTGATAATGCATCCATGAGAATGAGAATTAGTGAAATTGGGAAAATTAGTACACATGAAATGAAAATAGGCCTAGTAGGAAGATGTCAGACTCTGCCGATAATGTGTCCATAGAGAAGTAAAAGTGTGAACTAGTTAGGGAGCCCCCCTAGAATATGGCACTTTATAACTTTAGTTCATTTAAAAAAATAAAGTATACTAATGGAAAGAGGACAAAAAAATATGCACTTTTGAAAAAAGTGTCACCCAATTTTGAGTTACCAGTCAAAAGTTATAGTAAAATACATTTTCCATCATTAATGGCCTATTTAATTAAATTACACTTAAAGTTTAAATGCTCAAGAGGTTCAAACACCAATTATGTCATGTAACCACCCATTAGAATTGATACTAAAAAAGGAATGAAATGGTTTTGTTTGTGAGGGGGAATTGGCCTCCTTCCAACCCAGGCCTCACACTTCATCTTTGTTGGGTAAAAATACAAGGTAAATTAAAACCAATACAATAATTTCCTTTACAATGTATTGTTTTTAAATTTAAAAAACAATAAAAAATTTAGTCATGCCCAGTAATACTCTATATGAACCCCTCAATAATAAATCCCACTTCCAAATCCACTAACCAAGGTAAATTTACATGACTTAGTTATGTTTTTAAAAACACATTTCAACTTTGTAAAGTCTACCAAAAAGAGGAAATCATGAGTTGGATTTTCATGATGGTGGGACATGCAAACAAAGGACATCTTGCTATGTGGAAACTAAGGAGGGAATAATAATGAGAAGTTTGGAGGCACACCAGACTATAAACCTACAAATCTTAGAGGATGGAGAGCCACAAATGCAACCAACACATCAAGGTAAGGATGAGGTTAGATGTAGATAGATTTGAAACAAGCAACATATTTGCATCTTTTTTTGCCTTCCATGCTATTAGAGTCTCTTCCATCTACTTACTAAGCCTTCCCAAAAAATTCTCATTAGTGGTAAACTATGAGATGTAAGCAAGTTGGAGGTAGGTCAGCTGTATACCAAGTTGACACCTCAAAGACATGGACATCCTCTGATGTCAAGGGGTCAATGGTGCAAGATTGGGGTGATGACCAAGGTCTATAGCTACCATGGAATGTTGAGTGATGGAAGAGCTTTGGAGTGTTAATATTAGGCTTCAAATGGTGGTGGGAATCTTCAAACAACAATAGTTAGCTTAGAATGCATGGTGGATGGCAATAATGGATCATCGAGGCAGAGGGATGAGATTTAGATGTTGAGCAGTCCACGAGCCAGACTGAATCAGGTTGCATCCAAGACCAAAACTAAATCTTTAAGGCTTGAAACCACTAATGCAAAAGTGCCAAGATCAGATTTGAGTGCCAAAATTAGATCGCCACCCCTCTTGCAAAGCCAATGCCAAACGCTGCCCCTCTCTCTCTCTCTCTCTCTCTCTCTCTCTCTCTCTCTCTCTCTCTCTCTCTCTCTCTCTCTCTCTCTCTCTCTCTCTTGCAATGCTATAATCTAAAACACCAAAAGTAGAAAAGGATGGCAAAGATATTTTTTTCCCTTTCTTAGCTAAAAAGACCTTGTCCTTTAATCAAGGACTCCATAATAGAATTTAGATGCCCATCTCTGATTTTAAATATAAGAAAAATAATGCTAAAAGAATAGATTTTCAAAAAGAGATAAAAATGGTCCCTTTTTCAATGCCACATTCCTAAAAGTGATGCCAAGAAGTTGCTAAGTGCATAGTCTTCCTTTGCAAATCAGATCTATCCTCCCATGCAAATTCCTATACTTACTAAGGATGCCTTCTTTCTATGTTGTTCTTGTGTTGGCAAATCTAAGAAAAGAAAAATAATGCCAAGTTTGTTGTAGATTCAATGCTAAGATTCAACAAAAGTGCCACGCCAAAGCATCAGATTGAAATGCCAGTAAGAGATAATACACTTGGAGGCTTGAATATCTCAATAGAATAAATAAATAATGAATTCAAAAATATTATATTTGAAGGAAATATTCTTATATAATTAATAAAATAGAAATGCAAATGTAAAAATGGCGAGATCTAGGCTGAAATCAAGTGAACTCAAGATTCAAAATCAAAAATTGAAAATAAACTCAACAATTTTTAGATCTAGATCAGCTCTAATACCATAAAAGAGTTATCCAAAATTAGATGTCCAAGATCAGTGACTATAGAGTGAACACACACAACTGTTGAATCAATAAATCTAGAGGAGAGTAAAAATTAAACATAATGTATTCAATAATAGAGATGAACTACTTATATAAAGAGATAAAGTTCACAGCTCTGACAGCTCTCAAAGATATCATAACTCTCAACTAAGAAGCTCAATGAATCTAAGCTCACTAAATGAATAATACAAAGGGGGAGAGGTATTAATAGGTTGGAGAGAGTGAAACCCCACATTCTAGTGAATGTGGTACTAATCTTCCTAAATAACCTTTAGACCCCTAAACGAGATAATATAGCCAAAACCCATAGGAAAAGGCCTACACCAACATGAAAGATTCAATATATTTAGGTCCATGGTAGAGAATAATATTGGATGAAAAATCAAATGCTTAAGATTTGATAAAGGTGGATAATTCACCTCAAATGAGTTCATTGAGTACTGTGAGAAGCATAGAATTAAAATGCATTACTCTACAACAAGGATTCCACAATATAATGGAGTTATTAAGAGAAAACACATGACAGTAAAGGAGATGGCCATAACAATGTTAAAATAGGCCAAGTTACCTGATAGATACTGGAGAGAAGTAGTACAAATAATAATAAATATCCTGGATAGAGTTCAACTAAGGGTAAATATTGATAAAACTCCCTATGAACTATGGTATGGAAAACCTACATTTGTTAAGTATTTCAGAGTGTTTGGTAGCAAATGCTACATCAAGAGAAAATAAGATAAGTTGGGAAGATTTGAATAAAGATGTGATGAAGGAATATTTATTGGTTATTCCACTCAAAGCAAATCCTACAAATGTTACAACAAAAGGCTACACAAGATTGTAAAGAACATCAATGTCAAGGTTGAATAAGGCTTGAAACATGTTAAACATGATAGAGAAATATGTAATGAAGAATAAAATTATGAAGAAGTAGAAGCTAATGAAGAGTCTAAGGAAATAAATGAAAATCCACCTACAAGATTTGTTTAAAAGGATCATCCTATAAAGAAAATCATTGGTAATAAGAATGGAGGAGTTCAAACAAGGAGAAGAGTTGCAATGAACACTTAACAAGTAAATTTTGCTCTAATGTTTGAAAGTGAGCTTAAGAGTTATGTTAAAGTTAGTAAGGATGAGACTTGGCTAAAAGCCATGGAAGAAGAATTGGGCCAAATTGAAAATAACAAAACTTGGGAATTAGTTCTAAGATCTTTAAACAAGAATGTAATAGGTACAAAATGGGTATTTAGAAACAAGCTCAATGAGGATGGAACTGTTATAAGGAATAAGACAAGATTGGTATGCAAAGGATATACACAAGTTGAAGGCATATATTTTGAGGGAATATTTGCTCCAGTTTCCAGATTAGAAGCTATAAAAAGGTTTCTAGCAATCTCTATTTACAAGAAATTCAAAGTCTATCAAAATGATGTTAAGTATACTTTCTTGAATAGAAACCTAGAAGAGGAAGTCTACATAGAACAACCTAAAGGTTTTCAGCTATTAGAGGAAGAAGATTATGTGTGAAGATTGAAGAAAACTATATATGGTCTAAAATAGGCACCTAAAGCATGATATTTAAGATTAGACCAGTACCTACAATAATAAATATTCAATAAAGGATGTGTAGGCAATAATTTGTACTTCAAATCAAGAGGTGAGCATATGTTGATTGTTGTTGTTTATGTAGATGACATCATTTTTAGTGGCAACAAAAATAAAATGTGTAAAGAATTTACTACTCAAATTCAAAATGAGTTTGATATGTCGATGCTTGGAGACTTTATTCTTCCTTGGTCTACAAATAACATAAAATGATGAAGGGATATTTGTATCCCAAACCAAGTATGCTAAAGAAATGCTCAATAAGTTTGGAATGGAAGATAGAAAACTAGTTAATACTCCCATGATAATTGGATGTAAGTTGAGCAAGGAGGATAAGTCCCTTGATGTAAATCATACAATGTACAAATCAATGAAAGGTAGCTTGTTATACCTAACTTCATCAAGAGTAGATATCATGCAAGCAGTGAGCATGGTTACAATATTTCAGGCTGCTCCCAAAGAATCACATGCCAATCTAGTGAAAGGTATCTTTAGATATATCAAGAGTATAATTGATTATGGTCTATAATATCCCAAAGGTTAAGATTTCACTTTAACAACATATATAGATGTTGATTGGGTAGGAAGTGTGGATGATAGAAGAATCACTAGTGGTGGTGCATTTTTCCTTGGAAAAAAACTTGTTTCATGGTTGAGTAAAAATCAAGAGTCAGTTAATCTTTATATAGTTGAAGAGATTATGTGGCAGTAGTGGCATGTTGCACTCAATTCTTATGGATGAAGTAAACACTCAAAAAAATCAAGGTAGAGTAAAAATCACCTATCTCTATTCTTTGTGACAATTCAAGTGCTATTAATATATCAAATAATTTAGTGATGCATTCCAAAACTAAGCACATATCAATCAAGTATCACTTCTTAAGAGAGAAGGTTGTAGATCAAGAGGTCACAATGGAATATGTACCAACACAGGATCAAATTGTAGACATATTCACCAAACCTCTTCCCAAGGAATAATAAAAGTATCTGAGATAGAAGTTGGGAGTGGTGGATCTTACATCACATCAATAGATCTTATTGATAGGGCATGAATCCAGGGGGGTATCACAAAAGTCTTGTTAATTCCTAGAAGAAGAGAGAAAAATTGTATGCATATTTTTGAAAATTTCTAATGAGTTGATGGTTGTAGATTCTTGGACAAACTCCTTTATTTGACAAAGGGGGGGAAAAATTTAGACAGATTGTGATAAAGTTGGATTCCCTTTGCCATTAATGTCAAAGGGGGAGAAAAAGTGCAAATGTTCTTTGTAAAAGTTTAAAAGAGAAGAGCATGTGTCGAAGTTGAGTTTAGGCAAATTTTAAATTACTTAAGGGGGAACTAGTTTGGTATGAATAGTTTCAGCTCAAGTTCATAAAAAACAAATGGAAGAAATGCTAGAGGAGCAGAGTATTATAAGATCAAAGCATTTAGTTTGCCATCAATGCCAAAGGGGGAGATTATTGGCCATATTATTTTCATTGATGTCAAAAGGGTCACTATGGATGTCATTGATATTAGAAGATTAGGCAATATTGATGAAATGAAGAGCATGTTTTACAATTGCATAGTGTAAAGTTATCATGCTTTTATATAGACCATTTCTAAACCACTTAAAGAGCAATTAATAGAAAATTTGTTGTGGGTTTTTCAAAGCATCTTAAATATATGGTCCATAGGCTTAGTTGAGAAGAAATGAGTTTAGAATTGATTTATCTTTACTCTCAAACATTACATGGTTTCTCAGTTAAACCCTAAGGTTTTAAGCCATGGTGTTCATAGGCATGTTATTTTTTTATGTTGACTAGCTATAGATAATAACCAATTACTTAAGTTATAAATTAATTTTTCCTTATCATTGTGTAACTGGCCCCTTCAACCTAGTAATTACTAGCTTGAACAATGTTCTAAGACTTATATTCCCTAAGTCCTTGATTTAAGATTTGTCCTAGCTTGATCAAAGGTTAGCACTTAATTATATGTTGAAGATCCAAAAAAGCATAGAAAAGTCAATTTGTTAAAGGCACATTCCAGTAAATGCACTAGTGACAAGTGTCACAATCATGGAGCTTGCATAGTAAATATATAGAGTGGTTTAAAGTTAAATAGTCAAGGATTAATGTGGGAATGCCAAGTGTCATGATAGTGGGAAATGATAGAAAATGTGTATAAGGAATGTGAGGATGCCAAGTGTCACATTCATAGGAGCTTATTAGAGATAAAGTTTGAGCTTGTTATAAGATCAAACAATGAGTGGGTGATCATGCAATAAATATATAATGGAGCGAGTGGACTTAATGGGATTAAGTGCTCGATGTTTAATGTCATAGAGGTGAGTTAAAGACTAAGATACTTTTATGAGATAAATGGAGTGTATATGTTTCAAAGACTCAAGAAGTAGTGAGATGAGATTAAGAGCTTGAGGTTTAATATTAGACAGAGGTAAAGTTTATGTAATTTTGAAGATCTAATGGCATGTGGGGGATGCATTATAAATTTGGAACATTAAATATTAGAAGTGTATAAGGATCTAATAGAGAATGTGAGCCTATCAGAACTTGATCTAATAGATGCATTTTAAAGTTGATCAAATTAAATGAGGATCATCAGATCATGGTGTAAAACTTAACATCAATGGTCAATACTCAAAGATTTGTTCATCACAATGGTTAAGTGGAGGAACATGTGAGTAAGCTATAAAATATGACATAGACAATGAAATAGATTGCTATGATCAATCAAATTTGTGTAATATGGCATGTGCATCATAACTAGAGCCCAATATATGCTAAAATTAGTAATGGGACAAAGAATCATGGTGGTGGATCATGAATTCAAGATGTGAGAAACTTGTTGTTCAATAAATATGAATCGAGTTCAAGATGGAGTGTGATGTGTTAGCAAACAAGTGTGAAAATAGAGAAGATGCAAAACCTAGATCAAATGCTTATATATATATGTCATATAAGATATAGTAAATGCTATTGTTGTTATTGCTCTTGAACATAGCTGAATTGAAAGAGAGAGGCAAAGAAGAAGAGATTGATGAAGTGTGTCAAATAGAGAAATATAGAGACATAGAGATAGAGGGGAAGAGAGAAAGATAATAGAAGAGAGAGATGTGTAGAGCATCGAAAGTTATATACCATACTTGTAATATAGAATTGAATTAGATTCATTTATGAATTAATTTTGTAATCTAGAGTTGTATCTCCATATTTTGAATATAGATTTGATTGGTAGGTGCCATTAGATAAGCTAAGTTGGTGCTCAGTTAGGGATTTGGTGCTTCCTTAGAGTAGGTGCTCTTAAAAAAGGGGATTGGTATCTCTTTAGGGTTGGTTCCCTTAAACATTGTAACCAGTGAGGTTCTTAATTGTAAGGCTAGATTATAACAATAGATTTTAGCAACTATTCTCATGGTGGTTTTTCTTATATTGGGTTTTCCACGATATATCTAGTGTTATGCATTTTTGTGTGTGTGGTCTCTACATATATGTTTTAATATACATTAAAAGTATTAAATGACTAATTTATTAAATCTACTGATTTACTCCCCTCTTAGTAGATAGTTGTGTTCTAATAGATTTAAGTTCATCCACTTGATATTTTATGTAAGACATTTGATGTTAGGATATTTTATACCAAGTTTTAACATAAACCATTTTGGAGATATAAATCTCTTAGACCAAGTTTGAACCATTTGTCCTTTGGACAATATTTTTTAGAGTTTGTAGAAGTCCAGGCCTTTTGCAGAGCTTTCATCATTGATGTGGATATGTCTCATTACACTTATAATGGAAATAGGTAAAATAAAAGTTATGATAGAATAAATGCACAAATTGACTTTGTTCGAGACTCCTATGGTGAAGAATTGGTTTGTGAGATAGATTCTTATCCTCCTTATAATCCTTAATTTAGGGAACAAATCCAAGATCCTCAAGCATAGTATTTAGTGATACCTTCTTTGGGATAATTGAATTATAATATTTTCCACCTTATCACTCATGACATCTACTCAAACACTTATACCATTAACCCTCCTTTGGATTATATGAGTAACCAATCTCCATAGCATCCAAAGATTACCATAATAAAACCTCATCTTTTGGATTTTGTGAGCAACCAAGTTCCACAACACCCTACCATTTATATTTTATGACCTTTTCCTTTGGCTTGTGTGAGTAACAAAGGTCCACAACACCTTGCCATTTTTATTACAAGTTATTTGGCTTGTGTGAGAAACCAAGCTCTGTAATGCCCTACCATTTCTATACCAAGCTTTCATCCTTTGGCTTGTGTGAGAAACCAAGTGTCACAATGCCTTACCATCATTATTATAGTCCATTTTACATATGGTAACTTGTTATCCCCCAAAAAATATCCAATCACAACTCGAAGAGTAATAGTTACTATCCTAGGCCATAAAACAACCTCTATTAAGCCTACCATTATCCAATTTCCAACCATCCTTCATCAATTTATAACCCTTCCCCACTTTAGAAAACCCATACTTATATCCCCAACCAAGCCAATCATTCAAATAACAATCTATGTTCAAAACTAGTATTTTAGAACTGATTATAAACCAAGGCCAAGAGAACCAACCAATAAACAATGTTTTTATTGACACAATCATTTTTGATGAGTCAACCTATGATGAATCACCTTTTGATCCTTTAGCTATTATTAGGGAGTCTCATTCTGATAAGCTAGTCTTTCCTGAGTCACTTCTTAATGATTATAATTTTCTTTGGGTAAATCATTACCTCAATCATATGCCTATTTTTAAATAGCCTCCCTTTGACGAGCTAGTCTCTAAGGAATTATATATTGATCTTTTTCCACTCATTAAGGAGTCTCACTTTGACAAATTAGCCTCTATAGATCCCATTATGCCATCATAGGCCATTATTTGTCTAATACCAGACATCAACAAGACATCATTGTAGCAATGTCCACACCAAATAAATAATCAACATTGAAGTTAGGTTCTATTCTTGAACCAACATTAGATTTGACATCAAAAGTAGAAATAACATCAGTCTCAACATTATATTTAGAGTACTTTGAGTCAGAATGAGAATACATTCATGGCAATTACAACATTGGTTACACATGCCTTTCAAACCAATTTGAATACATTTGTGATCCTTATACAATTTTTGAGGATGATTACTTTAGCATCGACACAAGTTATCATAGTATCTTGTATGAGGATTGTGCTTCCTCTCCCCATTCCATTACCATTCTGTATGTCATTACCACCAACCAACCTAGCCATTTTATTAACCTTCCACTTCCCACAAGTGTCAATTGGGACTGATAGAATCATACTTTGTTGAACTACATCCATGGTGACATATCCATTGTAGAATATAAGGGGTCCAAGAATACATTCATGCAAAATAATAACACTCTCCTAGTGAAACCTTTTTGGAAGTGCTAGGAGGCAATCAAAGTTCAAACACAACAACTTGTAGTGAAACCTATTCAAATGTGCTAGAAGACAATCCAAATCAAAATTCAACATTCATTAGTGAAACCTTTTTGAAGGCACTATAGGACAATGAAGACAAGTTCATTGGTGAAAACCTCTCTGAGGTGCCAATAGATGAGCACAATAGTTATTCACTACTTGATGAAGACATTATCAAAGAACACACCAATATAAATTTAGATCTACAACATAATCAGATGGTATCTACTCTTAATCCCAAATAATAGAAAACTTTGGTGATCCTATCAAGAGCATATTCATAGGTCTTCAACCTTATCATATCCAAAGTTATGTTGAATCTATAATCAACAACAATGTGTGTGCCTAAAAATCCTAATCATCATTTATTAGCCAACCATTATAGATTCCATTATCATCCACCTTTACATTTCCATAATAAACCTATCATCCAATATTTATCCATATTTACCATCTATGGCCACACTTTCCTTTGCAAAGACTATAAAGATACCTTGTCTTGACATTTGAAAGAAATAAAATAAATAACCATAAAAAATCACAACAACATTATTAGCAACCAAATATATAATAGATTCTTGATAGAGTGACTATTCAGAAGAGGTGTGGGCTAATAATTTACATGATTGATTATTCTAGTTGTGTCATATATTGATCAAGACGTGCATCTCCACATTAACAGGAATAATAGAATCATTCAGCTTGGCCAAAATCATTGACCTTGCCTTTTCCATTTTATCTTAGACAATAACATGTTCCATTTACCATACTACTTTCATTTGACATTCCTTTTTCCATTTAATTTATACCCTACCATTTACCCTTACCTTGTCACTTGGGGGAAACCCTCTTATCATTTCATCCAATATTCATGCCATCATTATCCTAAACAATGTTGTACCCTATTCCATCCTACCATGCCATCCCTATTAGACCAAAGCCTATTTTTAGACATTCTATCCAAACCTTTTGATCTTGGTTCCTTTGGTTCTTCTTTCACATTTTATGAGGGGATTATGATATAGTTTTAGCAGTTTTAGAATTTCTTGTTTAAATGATAGTCTATGAAAGTAGTGTGATAGTTAATATGGAAAGTTATATTTCATTCACATTTGACTGGTGCTATTGATTACAACCACCTATGGGAAAATGAATAGTCCACCTTATATTACCAATTATAACTTACCTACAATCAAATTAATACCATTGACCTATGTCATTGTTTCCTAATTATAACTACCTATGGGAAAATTAAGAACAACACCTTTACTATGTATTATCACATCACCTTACCATTACTATTCTCATTTGCCTACCCATTTTTCTCAATTTTAGAACTTGTTGTGACCTAGTTGGTTCTTCCTACCTTTTATGTGGATGAAATTACTATGACTTGAGGTCTTAATGGGAATATGTAGGTCATTCTTGATTCACATTGAGGTCAGCTCAATCCCCCTTTTCCATACACTCTTGATGTTTTATGAGCACCCTAAGCCAATGCTCTCACCATTTTATGAGTGATATTTTGTTAATCTCTAATGAGTTAAGATACCTCAAAATTACAAAAACATTCAAGAATTTCAATTTCCAAAAGTATTTTTCTTATCTAAGCCTAGTTAGTCATCCTTGATCCACCCTACTAGGGAAAATCCATTGTTAGGATGTTTTCTTTTGATTTTACTTTTAGGAGTTTTGTGTGTTTGTTTACTTAGTTATTTGTTTATCTTATTTTATTACTATGCCTCATCTCAATCTATATGTGTTCATTGGGTGATTCCTTTTGCATTACTCTTGAGTCCATCCATATTCATACATCAACATGTTCATCATGGTTTTTATCATTAGTGCATTATTTTCAATTGTTTATTAGATCGAGATTTAGTCTTTATGCATATTTTGGAAAAGTTATCATGGTGTTCTATCATGAAGCATATCATAACATGCTATAGCAAAAATTAGCTCAGGAAATATTACAAGCAATAGAGCAACATAAGTTTCTCCTTGGTAACCTTGGCAAATCCTCTCAACCTCCTTGATTAAATCAACCCATTTGACCATTATGGTTGTATTAATGTTAATAAGGATGAACATCTCTACATTAATAGGTACAATAAAATCATTCACATTGATATTTATTCTTATATTCATTTCTTTCATCACTTTGTGTATTCTCATATTCTTGGTTGTTTGTGGCTTCTTTAGTCATTAGACCATCACATCTACATTTTCACCCACACATCTTTAATTTGTGAAATAGGTTATATCCTTGAGTTATGCTTGCCAATATACCTTACTAAGTAAAAATCAAATCATTTTTAATTCTAGGTCATCTTAATGATTATGATTTCCTGTGAGCAAATCATTATTTTGACTCATCATCCCTAACTAGGGCATATGTTTGTGCCACTAATTATAACCACCTTTGGGAAAATCAATGTCTCAACCTTTGTTACTGATTATAATCACCTTTAGAAAAATTAGTACTTTTTAAATCAATACATGTAAGCATTTTATTGATTGGATTAATCTCATCCATGGGTTAATTTCATTCTTTTTCTTACTTCTTTTTTAGGGACCATTCATCAAATGTATGTGTTAGCCACTCCCTTGAGGGGGCATCATTATAAGCTTCCTAAACATTATTTGGAGCTTCTTCTTCAATCATTATATTATTTTAGGCCTATTTCATTATTTGAGAATACATTAATATTTCTATAGCTTGAAACATCTTCCCAAATAGGGGAAAACTGTAAACACCTAAAACTGGCCACAACTAGCTTCAATAGGACTTTAGACTGATTTCTACCAACCATTGAAAATTAAGCCTTAGAGTCACTAAACATCCTAAATTTTCTTATGTATCATTAATCAAAGATAATAATAATTTTGAGACAACCCTAATTGAGGTGACCTATCATATGCAACCATAACCTCTCATGGATTCATGCTTAAGCATCTTGCAACATCACAATAGTCAATTTGGCCTATGGACCTATTAAGTGGGGCACATGAACAAATATAAAAATATTGAAAGAGATAAATGGTTAATCAAAATTAATTAATAATATAAACCAAATTAATATTCTAGTTGAATTATCCATGTGTAAGTAATGAATAACTAAAAAAATAAATTCAAAAATGCAAATATCCTAGCCTTTCATGATCACCATTTGTGAGTTGTCAAGCCTTTGGAAAATATCTCAAAATATATCTTTTTGGAGACCCATGACTATTCATTTGAAATAATGAGTAATTGACACCTTTTAACTCTATTAGGGTTATATTTAACTCACCTTGGTTACATTTTAACCCATTCTATGTTAAAAATTACCTTAACTCACCTTGGGTTGGGGTTATTTCATAAGCCTATAAATACAAGCCCTTGCCTATTGAATTCTAAGCTTGGAAATTGTAGAGTTATAATGTAGGTTTTTTAGCATGATTAACATCAATAATGTTATATCACCAAAATATTGATCCAAGCAAGCATAATCCACATCAAACCAACATAAACCAAATTGACTCTTTGAGCCATGGTGCCAAAGAGAGAAGGAGATACACAAAATCCATTGTCAAAGACTCTTTGAGCACAAACAAGCAAGATACACAATGAATCATTTAGAGCTTTCAAGGAAGGTAAGAGATTGTTTGTCTTTTACATTTTAGTTATGTTTTTCTATTTGGTTTTATTCATTAAGCTCTCCCTATGCTTTAGGCTAGAGATGTTAGCATGTTAGTGTGTTCATTTCATTATTTTATGGAATAACACAAAATTAACCTCATCTCTTTGTCAAATTATTTGATCACAAAAGGAATAACTACTTACTTGGGCACCAACTAGGCTTTATAATGCCATATATGATTCTAGGATTAGATAGACTAGGAATAAGATTAAGACTCTGGGAACCTCCACATAAGGGTAATCCTACAAAATCAACATGTTAAACATTCAAGGTAAGCATGCCCATCTTAATCATGGAATATAGAAAAAATTTACCTTGGTCCTTTTCATAAAACAATGAAGCCTATTAGTTGTATTAATTAGTCATTATCGACATCATTTGCTTAGGGAGAAAAAAGAAATAGGGCATCCTAGGATTTTAGAGACTTAACTCAAGTGGAGCCAACTAAAATGTGAGAACAGGTCTAGGAAATTTAGTTACAAGTTTTTCAAAATAGGGGTACCCCATTTCTTATGGAATGGGGCATGTTGGCCACAATAAATAGTGACTTCCACAGGGAAAGTGGTGACAAGAATTTAGAACCCAACATGATAATCTTCCATTCCTATACAACATATAAACTAAAAAAGAGATCTTTAGACATATTAGAAAATAAGACACTAATGTTATGAGATAATAAGTGATATATTGATACCTCACCCTATATAAGAACACAAGTGTGTGTAGGGAGTGAATTTTTAATTAATTGACCCAATCAAGGACTTTATTTAAACAATTGAGGTCAAATTAAGCATCTTATTTCTTCAATGGCATTAATGATATCATGGCTTAGAGGGGAATGGTGTGGGTATTGCTCTACTTCCAACCAAGCATACATAGCCCATAAAAAGATACATTTGGTCCCATTGAAGGCCTTGATCCAATACTAACTATGTCAAAAAACTTTTCATGGAGGTTGCCTAAATAACCTTTTGAGGAAGACTCAAAATTTAAATTATACATGTTTTTCTAGTCTTCTTTCAAGGTTCCTTATGAAGAGATTTAGCAGTATTTGTCTATTGGGGGTTTAGGACTAGGCCATGGGTGATAAGATGAAGAAAAACCTCTGAATATATAATTAAATTCTAATTAGATTAAATGGTCCCAAATTTTATAATAAGCTATATTGAGTGCAACTTGGTGGCCTCTATCAGGATACAACCAAATAAATGAAACAAAAGACAAGGAAATAAAACACATAACAAGAAAATTAAACACATGATTAAATCAAACTAACCTATTATATACATTACTACCACTCATTGAGGCTATTTGGAAATTACATTTGAAAAAGCAACTAAGAAGTAGTGCTTTAGGAATTATCTGTTTACCAGGAGTGGTAGGTCATTTCATTTTTAGGTACTTAAGGTGAAAGGCATTCTGGCCTAAGATTTATACTATTTGATAGGGGTTAATCTAGAGAGGATCAAACTTTGAGTGTTGTCCTTTATTTTTATGGGCTTCATCCCACATCAATACCTGATAAAAGATCCTAAAAGTCTTGATTTTATCCCTCTTGTCAAACCATGATTTGACGATACCCTAATGCTTGATAAATCTTAACAGAGCTTTGTCTTGGGTTTATTCTAATTGAATGATATCCAAGAGTTGGGAATTCACTTTTTCATCTAGTTACATGAATTGATACATGCATTTATAATTTATTAGTTTGAGTGTGACCAACATTATTAGCTCTAATTGATAGACTAAAAGGAAATAAGATCTCTTGAGGGCTTGTTTATACCTAGTGCAGTCAACACATAAAGCAAAATTCAATAATGAGTGCCACTCTTGAGGCTTCTCTCCTACATATTTATTTATGAAATCCATTAGATTCTTATTAGTGGATTTTGCCAATCCATTTCCTTGGGGATAGTGATTGGATGAGAACCTTAACATGATACCATTATCATAAGCCAATTTTATGAACTTTGGGATTAGAAGGTGGAATTGTTATCACATACCAGAAAGATAAGGACCCTAAATTGGGGGGTTATAGCATTTTACATGAATTTTATGACCTTGAAAATGATGATTATTTTTTTAGAAACTAACTTAAACCACTTTGTGCAATAATATATGGCCATGAGAATAAGCTTGTGGCCATCCGATGAGTTAGGGTTAATCACCCTAATGAAATCTAGTCCCCATTCGGCAAATGGGTTGAATCCACCATGGGCTGAAGTGGATATTGACCAATTTATAGTCTTATACCTAGAAAGGGCTCAACCTTATGCTTTAAGTCATGATCCATATTTAGTACTATGGTTGTCACTCATGTCATGAGTTGAGAAGGTTGTCTAGTCCATTCACTATTTTATCATGTCACAACCTTGCCTTGATAGTCCTTATGTACCTTTGTAACTCCTTTCAAGCATTATTATGATGTTTAAACATGAATATATGGTCTTTAATCATTTTTAAGGGTCTTCAACATGTAAAATATGTAATGGTGAAGATAAACTAGGGAGGCAGTTTAATAGAGGCTTAGAGGCACATTGGTTCTACCTAATCATCAAAGTTATGCTTTTTTTAAAGCCTTTAAAAAACATTATATAAGGTGTATTAAGGTCCAATTTAAGTCTCATTAATCATGAATGCCTTTTATATATTATAACATGATGATTCAATTGATATACCCATTTTAAGGTCATATATTTGAGCATAGTCAACAGTTTTAGTCATAATAAGATTTAATTTAGCCTTGATAGACCACTAAACCAAATAATAAAACTATATAAGACCTCATAAACCTACTCACGTCATAATTAAATGGTTTCATGACTCATTTGGGTCCACTATCACCATAGTCAACACCAATTCCTCCCAAATGGGGCCCACATGTGCTAAGTTATGACTCTTTAACTCCCTACTTCAATCTCATTGGTAGGTTCAGAGAACTCCTTAGGGTCATGCTCATATCATACAAAGGAGAGAGAGTGGGGGAAAACTCATCACAAGAGGAAATAGACTCAAACTACTTCCACCCATGGGTATTTGTTTTGGGATTATCTTATTATCCTTTATGAACATTCTTTGAGAAGTTAAGGAACCTCTATGCCCCTCCCATCTACATAGGCCCATTTG
This sequence comes from Torreya grandis, assembly GCA_037957365.1. NCBI lineage: Eukaryota > Viridiplantae > Streptophyta > Pinopsida > Cupressales > Taxaceae > Torreya > Torreya grandis. Next base: position 1,060,475 of record JARHVA010000480.1, on the reverse strand, counting down.
AATTGAATGGTTTTCAAAGGAATTTACTTTGTCTACTCAAACTAATCATGAATCCTATTTCATCAAGAATTAAATAATATTTACTTGGCACTCTCAAAACTTAACTCACATGTGTGGGCTTATATAACTTGAAAATCTCCAAGATTGGTTCCTGTGTGTGATCTGTAGATGAGTTTGTGTAAACAACAAAGTTTTGATGCCTTCATTAGAGGTTATAGACAAGGTTAAGAGTTTACAAAGGTTTTTAAAGGTTTCCAATGCCTTATGGTTCAAATGGAAGGTCCAATGGCCCTTTTTTACTTTAAAATACCTTAAAGAGAGAAGACTTGTTCAAATGTCAAGACACTTATGACATAGATCTTATACATGGCTCAATGGCATCTACAAGACTTCCAATATGGCTTAAAGCATGTAACATAGTGTTGAAATGATAATGGGATGTCACCACATCCTTAAAATAAATTTATCAACCCTCATGGTGGCCTTACATTACCTTCTATGTATATAAGTTCACTCAATAACCTTTTAGTAGAGTTTAAGGTTTTTTGTGAAAGTTAAGGTTGTTATGAGTGTCCGAGGTTTCAATTTAAGGATGTATACACTATGTTTATGTCTGCAAAGTTTCATTATGGATTAAGTATATGTCTAAGGTTATAAAATATCCATTTTAATTATATAGATAGGGTCCTTGGAATTCATTCCATGCCATTTTCATGTTCTTATGGTCTCACTATGTTTTCATTGCCCTTTTCATTGTGTTACCCCTATTTCTATACCTTACATTCCATATGTCTCCACTACCACCCAATCCCATTCATCCACCATTCCTCATAAGGTTTGATCATGTCAATATAACCTCCATTATTCATTATAACCATCATAAGTATTAAGACCATTGGGTATTGGACCTATGTAGTCATATAGTAATCTAAAAGTATAAATGTGCACCTATAGTCAACCCTTTTAGGGCTATTCTAGATGGGTCCCCATCCAAGACATGAATATTGGTATAAGTATCATGGAATATGAATTATAAAATGAGCTAATTGTGATATGATATCCTAAGACCAATATTTACAAACACTATGTAGTGCATCTTTACCCTATATAAGTCTGGTAACAAAGCCCTAAAGGCAATCATCCTAGTAGATGGTTACATTTGATATCACTAGCCTATATCAATGTTTCCATTTTATCTAAGATAAGAGGTAGGATATTTATGAGGGGGAGAAAGGTTAAAATTTTTAATAATAAAAACTTGATGGCCAATACCACTGAGGAGATAGAATGTCAACTACACAATCATGAGACCACATAGGTATATGCAAATATAAGACTTAAGTCTGAGTGAAGGATAGGGTATGCAAGAAAGTGGTGTTAAAAAAATATCACATAGGAATTATGATGATCTTGAACATGTGTTAGGAACTCCCATGGTAATAAACACCTTTAGAGGCAATGTTATAGGCCATATTCAGAGTTTGCATGCTTGAGTGCATAGTCAATAGGTATTTTGGAGCAAGTTTCGGCCAAAATGGTGCTTTAAGACCATTCCAAGCATAGAAAAGCCACCAAAATTAGTATGAATTATAATAATAAAATATTATAGTGATTAATATGTTTAATTTGTTAATATAAATAGTGGGTGTACCCACTATTTTGTCTCAAACCAAGGCTTGTCTGCTATACTCACTCAATGAGTTAAAGGTGCACCCATGCTATATGAGGTCTACAACTAATATGGAACCCCCAAAAAGGTTTTATTTTAGAAAATAATTATTTTTAAGGGTTTTAAAACATATTACAAAATTATAACACCTAAATTTTCACTCAAGAGCCTTACGGATGGGCTAACACAATTAGGCACATAGGCTTACACATTGACCCTTGTGTCATCTTGAGACCCCTTCAATCTATCATGACTAGTTTAATGATAAAAAAAATGTATGAGGGTGTTTTAGACCCAAAAATGGGGTTACAAGTGCTAAGAGGTGACAAAGTTGATCCAAGTGTCCTAAAACATAGCTTGAGCTGGTCCATTTACACATAGTCAGTTCAAGGGTCATCTTCAAATGTTCACCTACTCCACCACATGCACACTTAGATGAAAAGATGTTAGGGAAGTTTAAGTCTCCATATAAAATAAATATACATGGAATATTAATTGTTACTTAGGGTCCAAGATTTATAAATGAATGTTAAGAAAATAAGTGCTCAAAGCTACCTACAAGCAACCCTAACCCAATGTTCTGATGTTCATATATCCAAGCACCCTCTGTATGGGAACCCAAAATATTCATGAGAGATGAGGGGGTTAGTAACCTAAACATACATGTAATTTTTTTTATAATTTTGGATCTCCATAATCTATGAACCATCATTAATATGTTTGACATCTCAAACCCTGCACAAACCTTGGGAATGACCTGATGGTGGAATTTGACTAAAAAACCTACCCAATTAAGGAAATTTGGCCATGAAATGGAATTTAAAGTTTTATAAGGTCATCTGAGTACCAAAATCACCCCTTGGTTTGCATGTGCATAGGTAAATTTATATATAATGGGCCTAAAGATGTTAGTTTGAGCTAAAAAATAAAGATACAGGGAACATTTATGTGTAAAATGAGTTGGAAAAGGAAGACTGATTCCCAAAACATCTAATCAAACCTCGTAGTAGCCTCCATGCTGACCTCCATGACTATTTCATCAAATATAGAGGTGAAGGTGTTGAAATTCATGGCTCCATACATCTAATGGAGGTCAAATGATGAAATCAAGTTAATGGTGTTATTCCATGAGCTCTCTAAGGTAATATTCATGTGATATATCATGAAAAGTGGCTTGTATCTCTAGTGTTTAGGCCAAGGTTCATGAATTAGTTTTTAATATAGATCAATCCATAGCCTTCATCATGACTATGCCATCAAAGGGTGAAATAAAGATTAATTTAGGAAATTTAAACATTTAAAACCCAATTATTGAGGGCCATCACAGGTTCTAAATCCCTTTAGATAAATTCAATCCCCTAGAGATTTCATCAAAGTGGATATTTATACTTAAATGCATACATAGGTCATTCACAGAACATGTTATTCCCATAAGGGGCATCTTTAAGTGCTCACCATATCTTGAGTATTATGTATGGAGAGTCTAACTATTCATGGAAAGTGAAAGGGCCTATTGGCTTGAAATTGGTGTAGCTAGTTTAGAGATCCAAGCTCTGATCTCCATGAACCATGCCTAAGATTCAAAAATACCCCTAAACCTCCCTTAAATACAAATAGTGACCCATATAGAGATGTTTAGGAAAAAAATCATTCTTATGCTAAAAAATTACTGGTTTGACACTTGGATCATGTTAATTACTCATAAGGGCTTATGACTATGACTCTTGTTATGGAAATAGTAAAGACACTTCTTGAAAATGAAAATTTGTAGTGTTTTAGGCATAAATTTTATTTAAAATCCCAAGGAAAATTTATAAACCATGAGAAGAGTAAGATTATGATTTTTTCTATTCATTAAATTTCAATATAACTCATGGAATTGACTGAAAGTGTCCTTACCATCTCTATCTAAACTACCAGTCTATGAGGTAGTCCAATTGGCCTAGAAATGAAAGGAAAACATGTAATTGTAGGTAAATGACAATTTAAATATCTCAATGTAAGTGAATTATAGGTTATCCAAAGATGATCCAAGTCCTATCAGGTGAATTGATAGCCTAGTTTAACTATATAAACATTCAAACAATATGTTGAGGGATAAATAAACATGCCTACTTATTTTAAAAATGGAAGAATATAGTGAGAAAAGGGTGGTGTGAGAGAATTTAGTGACCATATCCAAGCATGGTAACTATCATATAGGTGAGTCTACACAAAAATGGAGACCATTATGACTGTGTGGAGGTAGTTTCCTGGACCATTCAACATACTTATTGAAGGAGAGGCTAGCCAAAAGCTCAAGGAGACCTATTTACACCCCATATACATTACATAAATACAAAATTAGGGAATATTGAGCTATTTTAAGAATGTTAAAGTCCTTAATAAATTTAATTGGGGAGTTATAGCCTCTATAAATGCCAAAAATGGACTCATCAATGAGATGTCAATGCTTAAAGAAAGAAACAAGCATGTGTAACTACCATACACCACATTGGCCTCATTAATAGCCTCTCCCATGCCTATATTTATCTATAATATATTAAAAATTCTCTATTTAAATAATAATTAATTTATTTCTTGGTATCCCTTAGCCGGGTGTAGTAAAGCTCTACCAAAATTTCTTTGTAACTCTCTTGAATCAATAGAAGATATTACAAGCTTCTAGTTGAATGTTAGTATGCTTAAGTGAGAGTTTGATTTGTAGAATATATGAATTTTATGATCATCTATAGGTAATTTTATGTACCTAACTTTAGGTTTTATTTCATTGTAGGCTGTATGAAGTGTTATCAAGTAGGAGTTTTTCTTGAAATGTCATGAGTTCATTATGTCTTGAATAGACCTATGCCTTTTGCCCCTTCAAGTTGCAGATCCTATCCAAAAACCACATAAAAAATTAATACTAGAATACCATAAATAACCTTGATCAATAATTTTCTTCATTAGGTTCATTATTAAGCTTCAAAGGGAATGATTAAGAGTGGATCTGTCATCAATTGGTGCATCACCATTTAGGGTAGGTATTTGCATTAGTTTTCATATCTCTTTCCCTTTTCCTTGTGATAAGTTTAGGTCTTAAAGAGAATATAATTTTAAAATTAAGGGATTTATCCCAATAAGATCTATGGTGTGACCTGCATACTAGGCAACCCATTGTCAAAGGTCACTCCTATGTTGGACTAGGTTTGAGGATTAGACATGAACACTCCTCTCTTTAGCTAGGGTGTAACCTAGAATCTCTAATAGTTATGGCATGCCTAGTGGGAAAAAAATAAAGGGATTTGGAGACCTTATTTGATAATATTTTTATAATCTCTTCTTTGATAAGATTTTCATGTGGGAGGACATCTATAAGGTTAAAGGTAATCAATAGTAGATTGGAGGATAGTTTCATGCACCAAGTTTCTACTATGTCAGATTTAAAAGGTAATCATATTTAATTTGTTGACTTATGATTAGAAATATCAAGGATAAAGAGGGTTCCTATTTTTAATCCAAACCCCACACCCCAAAATTCTCCCAAGTCTCCAAATTTTGCAAATTATGTCCATACATATCCGCCTACAAGTGCACCAATGCCAATGGTAGGGCTTAGATTACAAGAATGTATACCCTTTAATGGTGTTAACCCTCTTAAAATAAACCAATATGATGATATTTAAACTAAATCCCTGAATATTTTTCAATATTCCATAGGAAAAAACTCCACCACTCTTGTGGAACACAGTTGACATTGCAAACTTATGTTCAGTGCATAACATCACTCTAGAAAATGTAACCATGATACTCCTAGAAAATTTCTTGAGAGGCAAATTCCTTCTGTGGTATAGAGGTCTAACTCATACCTTAATAAATACTTGAAATGAGTTTGGTGAGTGCATTTTCCAAAATTTTGAGGATAAAAGTGACCATGTGTCACTAGTTGAACAACTCACCTCAATCAAGAGGGCACCCCAAGAATCTATGGTTGATTTCAACTATAGATTTCAAAATACTTGGGATAGAATCCCTATTATCATTAAGCCTACATCTAATTATGACTTTTTATATTATTTAAGGTCCTTGAATTTAGATGTTTTAGTAATGATATAATCCATGGGTGGGACAAATTTACTAAAGGCATATGAAATATATATAAGGGTAGATAATTTCTTAGTAAAAGTAGGAAAATTGACCCATAAACGTCTCATGCTACTATTTACTAAAATCAAACCTATTGTCCTTACCATTGATCCATTTCATACTCCAAATAACCAAGGACAACCTAAGGATAGCCAAGTAAATAGGCTTGGAAAGATTGAAGGTTTGTTGAAAGCATAAAATAATAAGTTGGTGGCCTTAGAGAGGCAATAACATACCTCTTATAGACCATATCAAAACCCCTACCAATATCCATATCCATATTACCAATATAATAGGCCCTCTTATCCACCAAATTAATAAGCCCAAGGTTATATTACACAAGTGAAACCCTATAGTAACTATAATCCCAATAGCACAAGTAACTCAGGGGAAATGGTGCCAACGCAAAATAATTTAGCTCAAGAGGGTCAATGGTGTTCTCCTTGGGGGAAATAAAATGAAATGGTGATGTTTTAAATTGGAGAAACATATCAAAATATTGGTTGTCATTAGGCTCCTCCATTTCAATCTCATGACACAATGCCTTCTCCATCACAAGGTGCTCTAATGCCTCATGGTGACACACCTATCATGACACCATCAAAAGTTCCAAGCTAATAACAAGGAAATGTGGGAAAATAACCAACTAACACTACTTATGTAAACTTCCAAGAAGTGGAGCATGATTTTGAACATGCGTTAGTAAACTTAGGCCAAACTACATAAAATCTAGGTGATGTAGTAGCAACCCACATAAGGGATAAAAGGAGAATGGTAGATAATATCTTGGGGAATTATAAGGATATACCAACACATCCACAAGTGAATATGTATCCTTCCATTTAGAGTACAATCACTAAGACCCATCCTACTCAACAAACACCTTAAACACATGGGAAATAATAGAAGGCTCCATTCATTCCTCAAGTTACTCAAGCCTCAAATAATGCTTCCACTTCCAAGTTGTAGCCTAAAGGTGCCCATGATACATTCAACATTGTGGGATACATGAATAGGTCCAAAATTTTAATTATTATGTGGGATTTTCTATCCATTTTAAGGTAGAAATACATTCTTAAACAAGAGCTATCTAAGCTCTTTTTCATGAATAAACTAGTTGATAAGGTAAGTACAGTTTATGTTAGTGATATCCATCCTAGTCAAGTTCAAGCCCCTAAGGTTGTTAAGCCACCTCTATTGTACTTATCAATAATAATAGGGGATTATCTTATCCATAATTATATGATAGATTCTATTTACTGAACCTTAGTCATACCTAAGTCCATAATAGACAAACTAGAACTTAAGTATGTGCCTAATGAGAAAGGAGTCTTGTAGCTAGATAGTTCTCCCACCAATATAGTAGGTATATTAAAGGACCTCACAATTGTGTTAGCAACCTTCCCCAATTGCATTATCACTCAAGATGTCATGGTTGTTGATTTACCCCCATACTTTTCCCTATGCCTATCTAAGGACTTTAATGCAAATATTGGGGGTTACCTTTCATCTGACTGGTCATACATGGTCTTTAGGACCAGATATGGGACTAGAGTCACTATTAGGTCTGATCCTATTTCTAGATTCCATTTAGAGTACTATACGCCCAACCTTTCAAATGTAAAATTGTATTATAATTGATGAGGACGAGACTGCCAGTGAGTAAGAACCCAAGGGTCATCTTGAAGGCATCTCAGATCTCTACCTTGATGAATGGGAAATTGAGAACAATGGATCTAACCCATAATATAACATTGAAGAGGTAGACTTATGGGTATACCACATAAATGAGGAAGGGAATGTTATTCCTAGTCTAATAAGCAAAACTCAAGAGCATGATGGTTTATGGATCTTGTTCTTTAATGGCTCAAGGTCAAATAATGGTAGTGGGGTTGGAGTAATGTTGGTTTCCCCTTAAAATTATAAGTATTACTTAGATATAAGGTTCCAATTTAGTTTCACTTCAAACACAACTAAGTATGAAGCCCTTATACATGGGCTATAAGAAGCAAGGAAGAGAGGCATCAAGATTCTACACGTAAAAGGTGATAATGAGCCTATAATGAAGTAAGTGATGGGTGTTAGTGTAATCAAGAACCATCAATTTAAGGCCTAAAAACACCAAGTATGAAATATTCTATAGGACTTCTTATAATTTGACATCAAGTATATACCAAGGGAGTTTAATCACCATGCAGATAGACTTTCAACCATTGGGGCTCAATATGACATTGTAGATGGAATCAAGGGAAATAAAAAATCAAGGTAATATATAGGCCATATGTACTTGAAAATGAGGTAAGTTGGTAGGTTTTTGACAGTGATGAATAGATTGTGTGATTTCTCATGCAAGAGGAAAAAAATTGCCATAATAATTAAGGTAAGTTTCAACATTAATTTGATGATTAGATAGTGTAGCTAAGTTATAATAAGTTTCCTAAGGGACTAGTGAAATTAGAGAGCATATTAAATGAAGATGATCATATGAGAAGAGACAAGGTAGGCATCTCAACTAAGGAAGAACATTATGAGAAGATAACAATCTTAAGGATAAGCTATTAAAGTTGGGAAAGGTAAACACAATAGAATAAAGCCTAACTTCATTGCTTTGTTTCAAGAGTATGTATATGTATTTTCATGGGAGTAAAATGATTTAAATGGATTTTAACCCAAGCTTTCCCAACATACTATATAATTAGAAAGCAATGCAAAATTGATAAGACAAAAATAAAGGCCTGCCAATCCAAAGGTGAAAGAGCTCATGAGAAGGGAGTTATTAAAATTGATTGAGTCAAAGATAATATTCCCCTTCAAGCATTCCTCATGGGTATAAAACCTTGTGTCAGTGAGGAAAAAGAATGGAGAGATATGCCTATGTGTTAACATTAGAGACCTTAAAAAGGTGCCTTTGAGAGACCAATACCCACTGCCCTCCATGAATCAAATAATTTATAAGGTTTTAGGATCTTATAGGTTATCCTTGCTTGATGGATACTCTAGTTAAAATAATCTCTTGGTTAGAGAAGATGATAGGCATAAGACTACCTTCATTAAAAAGTGGGGCACTTATACATACATGAAAATCCCCTTTGGATTGTCCAATGCAGAGGTAACTTTCCAAATGGAAATAGATGTTGCCTTTAAGGGTTTGATCAATGAAATGGTGCTCATATACCTTGATGACATCACTATATTCTCAAAGGATATAGTAGACCACATGGCTCACTTGAAATGGATCTTTGATAGATGTAGGGAGTTTAGGGTATCATTGAATCCCAATAAATGTATATTTGTTGTTCATGAGGGTAGGTTATTGGGTCATGTAGTCTCAAAACATGGTCTTTTTATTGACACTGAGAGAGTTGAATCCATCTTATATTTACCTCTACCCAAGCACAAGAAATGTTTGTAGATCTTCTTAGGGAAGATCAACTTCATAAGGATATTTATCCCAAACTTTTTAGAGTTGGTCAAACCTCTTACTCACATGCTAAGGAAGCATAAGGAATTCACATGGAAAAATGAAGGTAATAAGATATTTGAGGCCATAAAAGAGGACATATCTTAATCCCCAATACTCCTTAATCCTGATTTTATCAAAGAGTTATTTCTATATGCTTTCTCTACATCAAATGCACTTTATGCCTTGCTTACACAATAGAATAATGAAGGGATGGAGAAAATAATTAGAATCTTTAGTTAGGAATTAGAGGGATATGAAGAGAAAAATACTTTTTTTGAGAAGCATGTACTTTATATGATGAGATAATTGAAGAATTTTAGGCACATGGTGTCAAATAACAAGGTCATAGTTGTATGCAATCAGAAATACATAATGTCTATAAATCAATCTTGACTTAGAGAATATAGAGAATACCTACATTTAAAATTGGGAATACATTTATTAAGTAAGGGAATGCATAACATGGGGATCTTCTAGACCTAATTATAGGATCACTTGTCATAATACACCATGCTAAGAAGGGTTCTAAAGCGTACAATCTAACACAATCATGTAACAACCCTAAAAGAGTCTTAGGCTTAATGTTCACTCTATATTTAATAAATAAGAAAGTAAATCTAATGTAATTCTAACCAAAGCTTTTGGCACAACATGAGGGGTTCATAAAATAATCAAAACATGTATAAGAGAATCTCAATTAAGATAACTTTTAGTAAGACCCTAATACATGGAATATGAAGAGTAATATTATTCGAGCCAATACTTATGCTACTTCTATCTACTAAAAAGAGGAGAAAAAAGTTAGAATATATTTACCTAAATGTGAACCCATAAAGAATCAATCTATCCCTTAGATAATGGGGATTCACAAGAGGTTGTTTTGGTTTGTAAGGATAACTAAGAAAGGCCAAGGCAACTAAAACTTATCCACAAGACTAGATTCTCCAAGTAGAAACCCTAAGCTAAGAATCCTCAAGTAGAATGGTGGATTAACATATTGTAAAGAATCATGAGTGAATAATAAATATTAATTTAATATTGAAATAATGATGAAATGATCTTATATTTTATAGGTGGATCTCACCCTAAATCCTTCCAAATATGTTAGTTGTATAGGGTCAACCCAGTCGACCCTATATGTTTTTAGGAGATAAATCACTAGGTCCTAAGCTAGGTTAGACAAAGGGCTAATGAAATTATAAGTTAAAAATGCCCTAAATAGTACAGGGTTAACCTAGTCAACCCTATTTAGTAATCATAGGCTGAAAAATATACAGGGTTGACCTAGTCAACCTAGTATAGTCAATTGGTGAAAGGGGATTGAGGTGAGGAAAAGAGGAATAAAAAAGGAAAAATATTGGAGGAGTGTGAAAGGGAGGATTAATATATTAAGGAATTATTTTAATATTTGGTTGGGTTGGTAATAATGTGTCAATAAGGGACAACAATCTGACAAAGCACCAAAGGTCTACCCACCCCTTTCTCGGTGTACCCCTTAGGGTGTGCACTCAAAAAGATTGAGTCTCGATGTGTTATTATAATATTTAAATCATTAATAATTAATAAAAGGTTGAAAATATTATGTGTACACATATTCCCTAGTTGAATATCATGTGTCACTAAGGTGCAATAGGGGATGGTGTTTTGAGAAAGAACATATAAACGCACAATGCTGATGCTAAAAAAAAGTTGTATTTTAAAGAAAAATAATTGAAAGTAAATGACTAAAAAGTAAATGAAATATGTACCTTAATTTACCTTATCATAGGATATTTGCCTATCATGTTGTTAGTTTTGCTTGTGTAGGGTACAGAGACTACTTTTGACAAACCCAAGAATACAAAACTAAAGATCAAAAATAAATAAACATAAGAAAAGCCAAGGTAACTGGTATTATGAGGATGAGATGTACTTGGGAAATTTGGAAATTTGGGGTGACAAGTACTATGTTAGACCTAATGATCAAGTCAAACAACAAGAGTAAATTGAGTAACTGAAAAGCCAAGGCTACTAAAGATCAAAAAACTCAAACAAACTATCCTTAATTAAGAAAGGTAAACTCACCAAGTCAAACCAAGGATACATGTCAAATAAGATGGTAAAAAAAAATCAATGGTAAAAAATAAACAAAATGGTAAAACAACATTGATGAGTGAGCAGTAACACTCCTTATCTCACTCAATAATGAAAAAAGGTGCATAAAAGGGAAAACAACATTGTTGAGTGAGAAGTAACAAGCCAACCTCACTTAATAATGGAAAGAGGGTAAAAACTCAGGTATCCATAATAGTAGGATATTAAAATAATGACAAATAGCAAAAGGAAATTAAAGTAAGTGTATAAATGTAAATCATGGTGTAAAGAAAGAAAAAATCCATAATTTTTCTCAAACATGTTTAATTCTAAGGATAGATAAAACTAAAACAAAGTAGTGCTAGCATGTTTTTAAGAGATGAATAAGAAGGAATTAAAAAATAAGGGAAAACAAATTTAGAATCACAAGTTGTCTGTCAAGAGGCAAAATGAAATGGGTAGAGGGGAGAATGAAAGAAAAACCAAGGTAGAGTAACTCTTTATCAAAGTCAAGACACTCAAATTAGGTTTGTCAAAAAAAGAGAACTTTTGACCTTAAGGACTATGAAGAACTACTCTTAGATATACATGTCTTAGGTTAACAAATTAAGTATATATATATTATCCCTTGAAGGCTATATACATGAAAATTAAAATGGACCTACCTTCCCACAATGTGTTCTTAATTCTTTAGGACCCCTTATAGAGCCGTCAGTCTACTACAAAGATTGGGTAACTACATGAGAAAGTAGGTAGAACCATAAAGTTTTTTTAATTCCCCTATTCTAATTTTCTAACCTATTATACCCCAAAGGACCTTGGCTCTACGTGAGGTCAACTATGGAGTTTTAGATTCGATTAGAGATAAGAGATGTGCTTGTAATCATGTATTTTGGTGTGATGTTGACTTTTGAGATTTGTACATTGCCTTTTAGATATCATTACATTATGATTCAAATGATTTGGATTTTAACTTTCTTGATGGATTTTTCTATTCCTCTTCCATATGGATTTGGAAAACTAAACATGGGTGTTAAAGATGAATTTCATTTGAATACTTGGGATTTGGTTGCTAAAAAAGAGAACTTCAAAGAGCATGGGGGTCTAAGAGTCTCATAAATATAGCTGAAATAAAAGCGCTATCTTGACTTTGAACTTGTTTTATCCAATGTGGAGTGAAAGGAAAGGAAAAATCAAGAGGAGTGACACATGGAACAATTTGAATTACTTCAAATTGAAAAAAATGTGAAAAAGGGAAAAAGGGATAAAATGATAGTAAAGTGTGATTCCTTATCATAATAATAAGGAAAATGGAGGAAAACATGTTAACATATATTGTTGTGCAAATCTCATCTAATAAAAGAAGCAAAAATCTAAAGTTGAGAATAAAGACCATAAAAAGATGAAAAGATAGTAATTTTATGAGGAAGGTTAGGTCCTATCTATGGTCTTACATTACAACTTCATAAAAGAGAAGCCCATAAGGGTGCCAAAAAGAAAGTGAAAGATAAATTGAGGTAAGTAAAAAGATGGTAATTTTGTGAAAAATGCTAGGTCCTATCCACGGTCTTACAAAGCAACTCACAAAATAAAAACCCAAGGGGTGTCAAAAGAGAAAATGGAATAAGATAAAGAAGATTATGGTACATCAAGAAACCAAAACACCAAAAGGGAGGACTAAAGGTTTGGGAAAGAAAGAGAGAAATTTTGTAGAGGGAAAGACCCATGCAAGTAACCTACAAAAAGTGCTAGATAGATATAGATATAAATAATGAAAAGAAGGAAATGATCCTACACTAATGTCTATATCAAGGATGAGCATGTGAGAAATAAGTTTATGTGTCTCAAAATATTTCTTGGATTTGAATTAGTTTGGTATCATGTAATGGATAATAAGGGTGGGCATCGCTAGATGCCCGAAAGAGTAAGTGGATGTAAGGATTGGCATCACAAGATGCCCCAAAGTTTGAAATGATATGTGGGTGGGAATCATAAGATACCCCAAAGGATATATTAAAATATGGATAGGCATCGCAAGATGCTCCATAAGCTAAAAAGAGGAAGAAAAGATAAGAATCAGAGAGAACCCTATATAGTGTTTAAATGGATTCAGGTTTTCTAAGAAGATTATAATAGGGGATATGATGCTTGAGGAAAGAAAAATAATGCTAATCAAGAAGAATAACAAATAGAGATAAATAACTAAGTCAGATAGATAAATAATTAAGTCAAACATAAAGGTAAAGTAGAAAATTGTATAAAGTTGACTGGGTCGACCTAACACAAAAAATAGGGCCTAAAAATAGTACAAGGTCAATTGGGTTGACCCAATACAATGAAAAAAGGTTGAAAAAAGAGTGAACAAGGTCTATAAATACCAAAGGGTCAACTAAGTCATTCTAGTACAGTGAACAGAGGTTAGAAAAATGTATAGGGTCAACTGGGTCAACCCATAGGGAAAATTAGAAAGCCTATAATAGATTGTGAATTGAAACAAGATAATTTTTGTAAGTAATTTGAAAATTAAGAAAAGTATGGTAAATATATGATAAAAAATGATGAAAATAATGAAATAAGTGAACAAATCCTGCAAGGGTTAGTTCACATTGGGTTCACCAGAATGTATTATGAAGGTGAAGCCAAAGTGAAGATAATGCTAAGAAAAAATTGGAAACATGAAGGCAATCCAACCAGTGGTGGGATAGGATTCACATCGGGTTCACTAGAATGTATGCAATTAGAAATGCATCATGTCTATAAATCAATCTTGGCTAAGAGAAAATATAGCATAGCTACACTTATTATTGGGAATACATTTGTTAAGTGGGGGAATGACCAATATATGGATCCAATAGACCTGATTAGGGGATCACTTGTCACAATACACCATGCTAAGAAGGGTTCCAAAGTCTACAGTCTAACATAATTACACAACAACCCTAAAAGAGTCCTAGGTTTAATGTTAACTCTATATTTAATAAACAAGAAATTAAATCTAATCTAGTGCTCACCAAAGATTATTGCACAACATGAGGGGTTAGTAAAATAATCAAAACATGTATAAGAGAATATTAATTAAGCTAATTATGAGTAAGACCATAATACATGGAATATGAATAGTAATATTATTCGAGCCAATAATTATGCTACTTTTATCTACTAAAGAGAGGAGAACAAAGTTAAAATATACTTACCTAAATGTGAACCCATCAAGAATCAATCTCTCCCTTGGCTAATGGGGCTTTACAAGAGGTTGTGGTTTGTAAGGACAACTAAAAAAGGCCAAATAATCCAAGACTTATCCACATTACTAGATTCTCCAAGTAGAAACCCTAAGCTAATAATCATCAAATAGAATGGTAGAAGAAAAAATTGTAAAGAAGCATGAGAGAATAATAATTCTTAATTTTATATTGAAATAATGATGAAATGATCTTGTATTTATAGGTAGATCTCACCCTAAATCCTTCCAAATATGTTGACTATATGGGGTCAACCTAGTCAACCCTATATGTTTTTAAGAGATAAATCACTAGGTCCTGAGCTAGGTTAGTCAAAGGGTTGATGAAACTCTAAGTGAAAAATGCCTAAATAGTATAGGGTTAACCCAGTCAACCCTATACAATAATCAAAGGCTAAAAACTGTACAGGGTCGATCCAGTTGACCTAGTATAGTTAACTAGAGAAAGGGGATCGAGGTGAGGAAAAGAGGGATGGAAAGAGTAAAAATATTAGAGTAGAGTGTGAGGGAGGATTATTATCTTATGGAATGGTTTTAAGAGCTAGTTGGATTGGTAATAATGTGGTAATAAGGGAAAACAATCCTGTAAAGCACCAAAGGTATACCCACCCCTTTCCCAGTGTACCCCTTAGGGTGTGCACTTAGATAAATTGAGTCTCAATGACTTATAAGAAGATTTAAAACACTAATAATTAATAAAATGTTAAAAATATTATGTGTATACAATAGTCATGGTGTTACACCCAACTATTAAGGATTTTATACTCAATAAAGACCTAAGTGAGAAGAGAGATGGGTGGGTAACAAGATGTATGGAATATGATCTTGAAGTGAGAGTTAAAAATATTACAAGAGGTAGAGGTTTATGTGAGAATCTTTTAGTAGAGATAAAGGAGGATAAAGACTAAGTGTTAGTAGTCCATGATAGTCAACAAGCAACTGCAAGAAACACTCCTCTTAGCTAGACTAATGATGTGGTTATATTACTTAAAATTAGCCAATGTATTATAGGCTTAAATAGAGACAAATACAGACACTTTAGACTGAAGACCATACTCTATGTCTTGTTATATGGAGTGATTTTTAATAAATACATAAGAGACATGTTTTTGAGGTGTGTGGAATCAAGACAAGTGGAAAAGTTAATTAAGTAATTTCATGATGACCCTACTAGTGGTAACTTTTATGACAATACCATAGCCTCAAAAATCATTAGAACTGGGTACTTTTGGCCCACATTATTTAGATATTCACATAGCTAGGTGAGGAAGTGCTCAAAATATACCATGTTCACTGGAAAGCAAAAGTTAGCTGCCCTTCCTTTGCAACCAATCCAAGTGGAACAACCTTTCATGTAGTGGGGATTATATTTTATAGGGATGATCCATCCCCATTATATTTATGGACAAAATTGGGTCATCACAACCATTGACTACTTCACGAGGTGGGTGGAGGTAGCTACCCTCAAGGAGGCCAATGAGAATTTTCCCTGAGTTTTATGATAACCTTGTAACTAGATTTGGTGTGTCTTCAACAATCATATTTGATAATTCCTTAGCCTTTAAGATTACCAAATTATATGAGTGGGATTTTAGACATGAAATCTACTTCAAGGCATCCCCCAACTATTACCGATAGGGCAATGGACTAGCAGAGTCCAAAAACAAGAATTTGATAAGGATCATCAAAAGAACCATATAAGATAGTCAAAGAGAGTGGCATACAAGATTAAGGACTGCCCTATGGGTAGATAAAGTGACACCTAAGAGGTATAATGGAAACTCTCCATACCTCCTTATCTATGGTAGAGATGAAACATTGCCTATTTCCATTGAACTACCTGCCTTAGAACATGTTCATCAATTGGAGATGTTAGAAGATGATGATATGCAAGTGAGAATGAATGAGCTAAGACATATGAAGGAGACAAGAGATAATTCCATTTACACCATGTGGTCTCATCATTATCAATTCAATAATTCATTTGATAAAAAGGCTTCTTTTAGGACATTCTAATAGGGAGATGTAGTCCTCAAGTGGGATGAGGACCATGCAAAGCCAAGAAAACACTCCAAATTTAATATCCTTTAGAGTGGACATTAAATTATCACTTAATACAAGGAGAGTAATTAATTTGAGATTTCTAAATTTAATGGTGAGTAACTCCCCATCCATGTCAATGGGAGGTTTCTCAAGTTCTGCTATTAGTTTCTTTGATGTTCCTCTTGTACATAGGTAGATAGAATGATCTCTTATCTCCAAGTGCTTCTACATATGTATCATGTTTTTGTTAATCTTATTTCTAGGTAGTTATGTGTTATATTTATTATTTTTTAGTTATGTATCATTATCTCAAGAGCATACAAAGATAAGGCAAAATTAATGTTCATTCAGGTTCCATTTGTCAGGTCATCAAGAGCAATCTCAAATATTTTTTTGAGTTCTTTGACCACCAAGTTGGAAAATCTAGTTGAGTCACCAAAAATGTCGACCAATTTATAGTCTCAAACCTATAAAGGGTTCAACCTTACGATTTGAGTCATGATACATCTTTACTACTATGGTTGTTAGTCATGTCATGAGTTGAGAAGGTTGTTTAGTCCATTCACTATTTTATCATGTCACAACTTTGCCTTGGTAGTCCTTATTTACCTTTATATCTCCTTTTAAGCATTAGTTAAGTGTGATTGTGATGGTCAAACATGCATATATGGTATTTTATCACTTTTAAGGGTACTCAACATGTAAAATATGCAATGGTGAAGATAAAATAGGGAGGAAGTTTTATAATGGCTTAGAGGCACATTGATTATCCCTGATCATCAGAGGTATGATTATTTTCAATCCTTAAATAAAAATTATAGAAGGTGTCTTAAGGTCCAATTAAAGTCTCATTGATCATGAATGAATTTTATATATGCTAACATGATGATTCAATTGATATAGCCCATTTTAAGGTCGTATATTTGAGTATAGTCAATAGTTTTAGTCATAATAAGATTTAATTTGGCCTTGATAGACCACTAAGCCACCTCATACACCTATATAAAACCTTATAAACCTCCTTAAATGGTTTCATGCCTCATTTGGGTTCACTAACACCATAGTCAATGCTAATTCCTCCCAAAAGGGGCCCACACATGCTAAATAATGACTCTTCAACTCCCTTAGTTCATATCACCAATTTTAAAGTGTTTTTTTTACCCTATTTGACCTCTAAAACACTTGGTAGCAATGTTTTAGGTATGAAAAAATAGAATTTACAAGAAAAATGATAGTTTGTAGGAGTTTCTTCAATATTATAGATCTGTACTATGTGGCCCAACCCAGTTAGAGGCATGATTTTATAGAGGGAGGTTAAAGATATCCAATGATGAAGGGAACAATGTTTTTTAGTGTCTTAGGAGCTCAAAACTATTCCATATCTACTTCAAGCTCA
Source organism: Torreya grandis (assembly GCA_037957365.1). NCBI lineage: Eukaryota > Viridiplantae > Streptophyta > Pinopsida > Cupressales > Taxaceae > Torreya > Torreya grandis. Next base: position 1,042,465 of record JARHVA010000480.1, on the reverse strand, counting down.
TTAGTAGGTTCAGAGGACTCATCAGGTTCATGCTCATACTGTATGGAGGAGAGAGAGTGGGGGCAAATATCATCACTAGAGGAAATATAATCTAGCTACTTTCACCCATGGGAATTTTTCTAGGGATTATCTTCCTATCCTTTATGAACATTCCTTAATAATTTAAGGAACCTCTATGCTCCTCCCATCTACACAAACCCATTTAAACTAAACAATTTTTAGAGGAATTTGATTTGTCTACTCAAACTAATCATGGATCCTATTTCCTCAAGCCTTGAAGAATATTTCCATGGGAATATTAGCACTTGAATCATATGTGTGTGTTATATAAATTTCAAATCTCCAAGACTAGTTACTTTATGTGACCTACAGATGAGTTTTTGTAAAGAATAGAGTTTTGATGCCTTCATTAGATGTTATAAATAAGGTTGAGAGTTTATAGAGGTTTTTAAAGGCATAAAATGCCTTCTAGTTCAAATGTAAGGTCTTATGTGCCCTTGTTACAATAAAATACCTCAAATAGAGTAGACTTGTGCAAATTTTAAGACACTATATGATAAATATTGTATACATGTCTCAATGGCATCTACAAGACTTCCAATGTGGCTTAGAGCATGTAACATGGCATTGAAGTGATAATGAGATGTCACCATAGTCTTAAAAAAACTTTCCCAACCCTCATGGTGGCCTCATAAGATTGAAAACCACCTTATGTGTCTAAAATTTCACTCAATCACATTTTAGTAGAGTTCAAGGTTTTTTTGTGAAACTTAAGATTGTTATGAGTGTCTTAGGTTTTAATATAAGGCTGTATACACTATGTTTATGTCTCCAAAGTTTCATGATGTCTTAAGTATATGTTTGAGGTTCCCAAATATCCATCTGGTGTGTATGAATAGGGTCCTTGGACTTCATTTTATGCCATTTTCATTCTCTTATGGTCTCATTATGTTTTCACTACCCTTTTCATTGTGTTACCCCTGTTTCCATACCTTACATTCCATGTCTCCACTACTACCCTTTCCCATTCATCCACCCTTCTTCCCAAGGTTTTATCATGTCAAGATAACCTTTATTATTCATTAGAACCATCAAGAACATTAAGGCCATAGGGTAATGGACCTTTATGGTTATATAGTAATATGAAAGTAAAAATATACACCTACAACCAACCCTTTTTGTGTTATTATAATAGGGTCCCAAGAGGAACTATGTAAACCATCTATTGGATAGATATTTTTTAGGATAGTAAATTACTTAGGTAGTCATGGGATTAAATCCCCTTCATTTAATGGTGAAGCTCCCATAAGATTTATGTCTATATAATTCAAACTATTTACAACTTTTAGTTATTCACAATTTATACAAAATATGCACAAGTCATCTTATTTTGGGGTATTACTTTAATCACAGAGTTTATGAACCATAAAAAAGTTATTTTCTAGAAAGTAAGTAGTTATTTTAGAGAATGTGTAAATAAGTTTAGGGAGAAATAGATAATGAAAGGACTAGAATATGTGAGAAAAAAGAATGTGCACTTCACAATAAGTAGTTTTATAGAGCTTATTGAATTTGCTTAAGTAAATAAACATTCAAGAGATGATAATACTTTTAATAAATGATTAATAAATATTGGAAATCATATTCAAATTTAAAGATAACACAAAATTTAACATTTTAATCTTCACAAATGCACCAAATGATCTCTTTAAATGAAAAGTTCCACATAAATCAACTTCCTTTTTATTCACTTTAAACCAATTTCATACAAAATAAAAACTCAAAAATCTAAACACAAAGTTTTAGATTGCTTAAAATCTCTTGCTTTAGTTACAATTACTTTCCAAAAATTACCATCTCTTAGCATGCAGTTCTTCACTATTATTTATACTAAATTAGATGCTAAAATCAAATAGGATACTTCTCCTTGAATTCCCATGTGCTATGATAAAAAATGAAACCATTGAGAAGGATCCTCCTAGAATTTATCCTCTATGTAATGCAATAGATGATGACATGTAACACTTGTTTATTTCACTATTTTAATTAAAATAATCTCTTTACATGCAGTACAAAGCTTGCTCAAGTAATTTGATTTTACAAAACAACTTCAAGTAATGGCGTATAACCAAGTTACTTGAGTCTTACATTTTATAAAGTAATTTACCTTGATAAGTAACTTCACTAAATGAATTTACCTAAAAAGTAATTACTTATAACAAAGTTACTTCAAACACATCACTTGAAGAAAATGAAAGAAGAAAAAAGTTCTCAAGAAGAGAAGTAATAATAGTCATTCCAAGTCATGGAATTCAAATCTACACTTTTTCCTATATTTAATATGTTGGGACTTCATGAAATAAATTTCTAAATCATATGATTTGGTAAGTGATTTCCTTTTAGTTTCATATCTCAACAACTCTCTTTCTAGCTTCCTGCAACAATCTTTCACTCTCTCAAGATGAGGTTCTAGCCTCTTGACCTCTTGTTGAATTTTTATTAACTCCTTTATAGATTTTGATGTGAAAGGAGTTGAGGCCTCTTCAGTCAATTATTTGAATTATTGATATAACTTCTCAGATATCCTTGGAGTTTTCTCAGACCAAACCTTAGTGAGACTGAAGATGCAAGCCTCTAGATCCACTTTCTAATTCCAAGCATCTTCTTCTAAAGCATTCATCTCTCAAAGCATTGCCCCAAGAATACTCATGTAGAAAGATATGAGATATTCCTCTTGTTTTACCTTCTTTACTAACCCCTCAAGAACAATCTATTATTCACTCAAAACTTTCTCACTCAAAGTGTTTATTCTTTGAAGACTTTCCAATCAAAATTTGGAGATTCCATTCTCATTTTATATCTCCTTCATTACTATCTTAATCTCTACTAATTTATTCTCAATGTCAACCAGAATACCTGGGACCTTAGGAAACCATTTTTGAGTAGTCTGCAACATCTCTTTCCATTCATCAATGGGTTTATCCTTGTCCCTAGTTTCCTCTACCTCTATTATTGTTTGTTGATCACATGTACCTCCTAAAATTAATGATTATTATGGAGTAGATCTTTCCACCTTGGAAATTATTTCACACATATTTTTAATTTATTCTTTCAATTTAGCTTTGTCAGCTTTCTCTTCGTTGAGCTTCTTGAAAAGAATATTAATTAGAGTTTGATTGTCTTATTTTAAGCCTTCTATAGTAAATTCTCCAAGGGATATTTTCATGACTATTAAGTCATGTTTAATTAATTAATACTTAAGTTTATAAACTTCTACCCTAAAGGTTCAATTATTATCTTGGAAGTCACTTTAACACTTTTGGGCTTCTTTCCTTTTTGATCAAGACTCTTTAGCAGTTGTAAATCAATCTCTTCTAAATTTATTACTTCTCTAATCTTAAGAACTATTTGAAAAGCTAACCATGATGAGAAGTCTATGTTTGTTGAATTAGATTAATGTAATTCCATTTTATACTATTTTTTTCTTACTACTAATTCCTAGGAAGGAGCTTGTTGTACATCTAAAACACCTTGTACTACATTAGAAACTACTTGCTCATCCTTTTTTTCTTTGCCTCTTTCTTATATTATTTCTCTTTCTCTTTCTCTACCTCATTTTACTTCTCCTTCTCCTTCTCCTTCTCCTTTTCCTTCTCCTTCTCCTTCTCCTTCTCCTTCTCCTTCTCCATTTTAACCATTTCCTTTTTATATTCTTGTGGTACCTCCTGAAATGGGGCCACTTTTTAAGTAGTTACCTATTCTATCTCCTTTTGAGTGGTGAGTTGATCATTTGAAGGAGGTGGAGGTGGAGTAGTAGGTGGAGAAGATGGAGGAGGAGGTGGAGGAACACCAGTATTCTTCTAAATGGGTTTCTCTAGAAGTTTGATGCTATGAGATTTTGGAGGTGGCATGAGTGTTGATGGATCTATGGTAGGTGTAGTAAAAGTAGAAATGATGGGAGAAGAAGTTATTGTAGAAGATACTAGAGGAGGTGTAGTAATAAATGGCTAAATGGTTCTTTATCTTTCACCATAGAGTATGTGTCATTATCATTCTTTTTCAACTTCAATTTATTATAAGGCACTTGACTGCTTTCCCCTTGAATTACCTTCATCTTTTGACTTATTCAAGTAGTTTCAATCATTAATTCCTTCATTCAATACCTCTTATTGAGGATCCATGTAGAATTCATGGAAAGGACCATAAAAGTTCTCTCAAAAATAGTTTTAACTTTATTTTTACCAAAAATTATATTTGAAAGTAGAGTGCTATCCCTTCTTACTACATGGTAGGTATCACTAGTTACAATTCCATCATCCTCCATATCCTCTGAAATTGTTTCTTAATCAAAAGCATGAATTTTATCAAAAGTCATTTTACTATTATCTCTTCTTTTTATGTCAAACTTATCCCTAGAATCAATCCAAAAGTCTTTAAGTTTAGGAATATACATATACTCAAGAGAAACTATATTTTGAGCTATGCCTCTATAATCAAAATTTGATCTAGCTTCAAAATGGGTTTGATTGTAGTTGTGGTACATCTTTCTTTGCACATTATTTGCTTTGTAGATGCTTTCACAATGATAGTTAACAATAACAATGGGAAAATTGATTGAGGAATGGTAAATCTTTGACTTTAGGTCATGTAATTCTACTAGCTATGTACACAACTCCATAAGTATCCAATTGTCATTGGGATACCTTGGAGATTTGATTGGTGTGCCTAAGAAGCCCCCAAATCTAATGTATGTGACATTGATAAATTGAATGAAGATGCATCCAAAATGGGAAACTACTTCCCATGCTACATTTGACACTCTCTTATGTTTCAAAGCATTATTCAAATTACAATTAATTTTATAAAAGAATCCATCATTTACCCTCTTATAGTGCTTGAAGTATTTAGAGAGAACTGATTGGGATTAATATTCATACATAGGCTCTGATGCCAATATTCCTTTTCCAATCATTCTATAAAAATCTCCACTTGATGCTGCTACATATACCAAGTATGAAGTCATGTTTAAAGCCAAAGTTTGCAAAACATTATTCAACTGTTGGTCAATTTTGTCACTTATCATCCTTGACCACTCAATCATTAAAAAAATCCTATTGACATCAATGGCCCTTATGTATGCATACATCCAAGTTGAAAATCACATAGCATTCTTCTCTCCATTTATTTTTCATGATAACTGGGTGATATCATCTACTTCTTGAATAAAGTTAAACCTTACTATCTATTTTGGGAACCTTGAGGTCTTATTTAGTTTCCTTAGATAGTTAGTGTTCATTACCTTGATATACTCTAAAGTTTGTCTTTCCCAAAGATTTTTGGTTTTCTCTATTGATAAATCTATTATTTTAGGCCTTTTTGAAATATTTAAATCGTATTCAAAGTATTAAACATCAAGCCTAATTACCACATTGCCTAAAGTGTCTTTCACTATTCTAGTGAGAGAGTCATAGTACTTGGCACATTTCAGGACAAACTCAGGTAGTTTTGTAGAACTTGGGAAAGTTGTAGCTTGTAGGATTTCACTATTGGTCATTAATTACATAAATGGAGTCTTGGTGATAACTTTGGATCCATTTAATAACTCAGTTATGGACACATGCCCCATATCTATGTTACTAATTTTTGACCCTTTGGATACAATACTAGACTTAATGGGGTACCCCTTGTACTCATACTTCATCTTTGGTTCTTGTGACTTCACAACTTTCTTTAATTTTGTCCTACCCTTCCTACTTAGCCTTGGTATTTCCTCTAGTTCTATCTTAGGAACTTATTCAATAAAATTTACTACTTCTTGTACTTCTATTTTAGTTACTTCTTCCTCTAATCTTGACATTTGTTGTGATTGATACCTAAAATACTTGGTGAATGCTCTTGAGAACTCAATAATTATTCCTATTGATTTGGAAATATTTGAACAACTGAGTTAGGTTATTATCTTAAGTAACATTTATTAATAAGATTTAGGTTATAAGGTATTTTTAGCAAGTGATAAGATTTGAAAACTTTGGTTAACCTGTTATAAGTAGTAGGGTATTGTAATCCCAAGAAGGTTTGGGTACTCCTTAAGTCGTTAGCATTTAAGACTTTGAGTAAGTAGGAAGTATTTATAACTTCAAGTTTTTCTTATCTTATAACTTTAGGTTTATCTTAGAAAGTTACTTGAGTTAGAGACTTTGAGTAAGTAGGAAGTTATGATGAGTTCAGGTTTCTTCTAGGTAGTTTACTAGGTTTCTTAAGACTTACAACTTTGGGTTTCTTTAGATAGGTTATTGAGGTTGAAAAATATGATGAAGTAGAAGTAAGGAGTAACTAGAATTTTGAGTACGTAATAATTAATAAGAAGTCTAAGTAAGTGGTATTTTGAGACGTTTGGGTTTCTTGATACCAGTTACTTAGGTTCAAGAGTCTGAACAAGTAAAAAGTTGTGGAAAACCTAAGTAGCTAGGATAGGTCATCATCTAGGTTTTTATTGTAAGAAGATTTAACCTTTTAGGATTTTGTGTGTGATTTTCACATGCTAAGTGATTATGAGAGTTTTGACAAGGTTTAAACCACATTTAGAATGCAAAAGTGTATTTTCAAATGCAAGTAGAATGAGAAATGGTAAATAAAAACCAAAATGGTGAATAAAAGCTAACCAATAGGAAAATCATGATTTTCAACCATAAATGGAACAAGAAAAAAAGTGAAAAATAATTGAATGCAAATGGGTCGAGAGGAAATTACTTCAAATCACTCCAAAGTCTCAATTGATGTAGCTCAAGATTCATAAGGGTAACAGCTAGGTCAAACAACCTGAAAGCCAAGTAGGAAATGAGGTGGAATTTTCACTATTTATTTCAACCCTCACATTTATGACAAGTAAGTGATACGTGTGAGGATAACTATGCAAGCCTTTAGTTTTTTGTTGGGTTTTATGGAATACTTTACTTAATTTGGATTTTGAAGTTAAGTAGCTTTGTAATATAGATAAGATCTTGATTTGTGAGTAATTTAGACTTGCAAACCTTTTTTGTTTTTACTTATGACTTTGAGCAAGTACAGTAGCTTCAAAACTCTGGTTTGCTCTAGTTAGTACTCTACAGGTTTAAAAAAGTACTCTGCTTAAATTTTGATGTAAAGCAAAGTTGTTTCTTAGTTTTGGTTTGAACTGAGTAGTGCAACTCGGGTTTGTATGGATGAATAAATCTTTATTTAATAAGTGAAGTAACTTGGAGAACCTGAGTTGGATTAGAAATGAGCCTAAAAACTTAGCTTTTTGATCCTCTAAGAAATATGGGTAAATGGGTTTTTTAGTGATGGCCTTAGACATACATTTTTAACCTTTTGGAATGATTTGAATTAATTGGGAATAAAAAACATCATAATGAAAACAACTAAATACCAAGTCTTATTTAGGGGATTGAGTTTCAACAATAATAATTGACTTACAAAAGATAAAAAACAAAAATTTAATAGGGGTATCCCAAAATTCCATGTGTGAAATTTTTGGGGACAAAAATTAGCTCCGATTAGAGACATCTTTATTTCTATCAAAAAGAAAGAAAAAAGGATGAGATACCAGTATCTCTAGTTTTGAGTCTTGTCTATTGGGTATAGAGTCATGTAAAAACTCAATCATGAAAAACTAGAAAATAAATAAACAAGAAAAGAAAAATAACTGAACAAAATAAAGACTAAGGACTTATTTATATACATACTAGTGTTACCCTACTACTCAATTCTTATAGAGCTTCAAGTGCTACCCATTGTAAGGCAACGATAGTTCACTTCCATCTCAATAAGCTAGGATGAAACTATCTCTTCTAGAAATATTATTTATAGTGAAAGACCCTTTCTACAATGAGTCAAACTTTCCATGCTTCCCATTTTGTTCATCTTGCTTATCTTATAGAAGGACCAAGTCACAAAATTCAAACTATTTTTCTTGAGCCGTCCTATCAAATATCTTCTTCACTTTCATCTAATGATTAGTCAACCAGTCAACAACTTAAACATGCACTTATTACAATTTAGATAAAAACATAATCCTCTTATCCTGAGAATCTTGATTAGTTACATCCTCAATGGCCTTGGATAGTTGTAAATCAAGCAACTCTATGGTGATTGGTATCTCAGTGTCTATTCCATATAGCAACTAAAAAGGTGACATGCCAATGGCTTTCTTTGGGGTGTTTCTATCAACCCATAGTGAATAAAATAAATTCTTGTGTTAGGTACATTGACTATAATCCACCAACTTATGAATGATTTTCATCAATTTCTTGTTACTTGATTAAGCTTGACCATTCCCCTGAGGATAGTGATTCGATGCATGAACTAGATTTATTCCATATGAGTAACATAAATCAGTTAATTCCATTGCAAAAAAGCTAGCTACATTATTAGTGACTATCTTGTGAGGAATACCAGACCCCACTACAATGTTTTCCTTAATAAAGTCACATTTAACTTTAGAAGTGCCACACTTGATTGGAATGGCTTCTACCCACTTGTTAGAGTAATTAGTCATAGTTAAGACATAGTTATGTCTAGCAATTGAATAAGGATTCAAAATACCAACAAAATCAATGCCCCAATATTGGAATGGTTTATTGATTATGATTGGTTTTAAAGGAAATGATGACAAATTTACACATCTCACAAAGTGTTGACATTATTGACACTTAGCAACCCAATCTGAAGCATTATGGAAAAGAGTAGGATAATAGTATCTTACTCATAAGATCTTATGTGTTATAAATCATGCTAATAAGTGACCTCTATAGGTTTTGTCATGAAAATATTCTAGTAATATTATTTTCTGATCTTCATCCACACAATGGAGGAAGATACCATTAATTCCTCATTTATATAAACCATTATCCCAAAGGACATAATTTTTTGACTTCATCTTGATGGTACACTTTTCCTTGTGTGTAAGATCAGTTGGACATTCTTTTTAAGTTAGTAAGTAAGCAATATTAATGTACCATTCATCAACAAGATCAAAAAAAAAACACCATGGGCAAATCTTCATCTGATTCAGCTCAGAGTGAAGGTTCTACTATATCTATATTATCAATTTTTCTCTTTATCATCGATTGGCACAAGTCTCTTCCTCTTACTAGATTCATTTATTTTCTATCAAGATCAAACTCTCATACCTTAACTACTTAGGTGCCTCTCAATAATCCCAACTCTTACTGTGTTATAATATATTTCATGATATTATAAGGTACATAGACTTTAGTATGTGAAGACAAAATGTAGTACCTAAAGACTTTGCATGTTTTGACTATAGTGAAGGCATGTTTTTCCATCTATGAATACTTCAATTCAAAACTTTTAAATGGCTGGATCATGAAAGTTATGGGGGATTCAATACCCTCATCATTCTTTTGCATAAGTATAGATGACATGGTATGCTCAAAAGAATAACAATAAGGAATAAATTCTTTACTAAAATATGGGGAAACCAACACTGGAGCCTGAGTTATAGCTACTTTAATATTTTCAAATGCTAACTTACCTTTGACATTCCATTTAAAGTCTTGTTTATTTTTAATCATTTTATAAATATGGTGAGTTAACTCAACAAATTTGAAAATGAATCTTCTAAGAAAGTTAAACATACCAAAGAATGAATGTACTCCTTTATTGGAAGTAGGCATAAGTAAACTTTGAATACCTTTCATCCTTTATGGATCAATCTTTTTTACCTTCTGTGAGATGATGTGACCAAGAATCTTCCCCTTAGTCATAAAAATATTGATTTCTTGGGATTCAAAGAGATCCCATGCTTCTTACACTGGATGAAAATCTCTTCCAAGTTAGCCATTTGAATACCTATTTGCTTGGAGAAGACTATGAAGTCATCAAGGTATATCAATATAATCTTTTTCCTTAGATGTGCAAATGCTAGATCCATTTATTTCTAAAAAGTTTCTCTATTATTGATAAGCCCAAAGGGCATCTTTTGATAAGTAAACATCCTCCATGGTGTTGTGAAAGCTATCTTGTATTGATCTTCTTTAACCACTTTTATCTGATTTTACCCTAAAAATCCATATAACCTAGACAAAATCTTTAAACCTATAACTACTTGAAAGGTGTGATCCATAATAAGAAATGTAAAATTATCTTTTAGAGAAGCTTGATTCAAATTATGGAAATCAACACATATGTGCATTTCTCCATTTTTCTTTCTTACTAGGATAATGTTAGCTAACCATTATGATTGATGAATGGGATAAATGATATTTGCATTAAGAAGATTCTATATTTCAATAAAGATAGTACTTAATATTATTAGATTATGATCATGAAGCTTTTTCTTGAAAGGCTTCACTTCTCGCTGAAGTGGAATGTAATGTTACACCTTATCTAGATGAAAAGTCTTTAGGTCTTTGTAGGATCAATAAAACACATCAATATAATTTGTAAGAAGATTAATGAATGATTATATTTCCTCTTGGGAACAACATTCTCCAATGTTGACTATCTTGGGCTCTTCTTCAGTACCTAGATTATCTTACTATACTTATAGAGATAAACTATCACCATATTCTTTCTTTTTCTTTAGAAACTGATCATGCTTATCAAAAATTTCTTCTAAATAAAATAACCCTTTAGGGATTTAATTTCCATTCAATTGAATAACATCTTCACTATGAGCTTTGGGTCAGTCTAACCTTTCATTTTTTGGTGTGGAAGTGAACTACTTCCTTTAAAGTATAACTCCTCAAAGTTATCTTGCTACTTAAGAAATGCAACTATCTAATTGTCGTCATTGAAAAATTATCAATGATAAACATTGTTTGGAAGTTTTGGATGGAAAACCTCTCTACTCTATAATCACCTTCTCAGAAAAGTGTGGGTAGCTAATCTAGCCTAAGTAGAGCTACAATAACTACAAGAGAATCAACTCTAGAGTTTTGGTCATGAGGACTAAAATTAATTGAGAAGGCTACAAAGTCGAGTGTTGCACTTAGAACTTGATCACAGTAGTGCCTCAACTTATATTTCTTCACTTGGTATTGTCCTTGAATTTATCTTACTATTAACTTAGCATCTCCTTGTGATTTAATAAGTCTCACTCCTTTTTATTTTGCTTATTCCAATCCTAAAAATAGTGCTTCATACACTACTATATTATTGGTATTTTCAAATATGAGTTTGTAGGAGTAAGAAAATACTTTACCATTAGGTGATATCAATACCACCCCAACACATAAACCAATAAAACTATAGTTAAATCAAATTATAGTGTCCATATTTTATCTTCTTCTTCTTGTGTCTCTAGTTATTGAATTTCTTTGCCTAATTCAATGTAATAAACTCCATGATTTGATTCTTAAAAACAATCTATGATCTTAGATTATCAGATTTGGAAACCGTATACTTTGACTTATTTTTAGACTCAATTTTTTGATTTGCTTATTTTATAGAAATGTGAGTACATGACCAGTCCATATCAACTTCTCCACCTATATCTTTATATAAATTTTTACTTAACAACATTCCATAGAAAACAAGAATATCTATAACTAGAATTATCATTTTAAGTCTTTTATCGAAGAAAGCTGCTAGGATAACTTGGGCATATATGATTTATCCAATCAAGGGAACTTGTATCTTCATTGAGTAATATCTCCATATTATCTGAGTTAAAGTGAGGCCAATGGAATTAGCTACTTTGGCTAGCATAACATTATCTGAGGCTCTAGAATCTAGGATATAGTTGCTCAACTTGAACCCATTGATCAAGAGAGACACATATAATGGCTCTATCAATTTAGATGTGGAAGGAGATGTGGGAGATTTACTTGCAACATTTTTATATGAAGGAAAATATTTAGGGGTAAGTAAGATACCTTTAGAGGCATTGGCTATATTTTTTGATCCTTTACTTTGAACATACTTGACTAGTCTATTTTGTTGATCTAGATAAGACCTCAAGTATCCAGCTTCTAACATTTGAATTTTGGTTTTATTTATGTGATAAATTATTCCAAAAGAAGGGATGGATGTAGACAAAGTAGGATTTGATTTAGAAGTGTGAGTAACTATATTATGAGTTTGAGAAGAAGCCACATAATTATCTTTTGGAGCAAGAGATGAAGGTAGAGGACTACCTCTTTTAAGAATGTTTACATCTGATCTAGAGTCTTCTTTTTTTCTCCCTTGTTCCTTGGAAGATATATCACCAAATTTCTAAGTTTGTGATCTTGTAAACACTATAAAAGAGTGACTATGATCTTATTAAAACACTTTTTCATAATCACTTTTTGATTTATATTCAAGGTATCCTATGTTGGAGTTATTAGTAGGATCTACAAAGTCATCTTCATCAACAAAAAATTGATGAGTATCATTAGTCATCTGATCTTCTTCATTCATTTCAATGTGATTTTTGGGATCATCTACAATTGCCAATCTTTGTGTAAGACTAACAATGCAGTTCTTATTCTAATTATTGAAATCCTATGTAGGTGCATTACTGGTAAGAGAAACATGAGTACCTTGTGTTAGATAAAAAATACGAGGAATAAACATAGAAAAATATATTTCAAAAAATCATGGTTTTTTATAAAAGTGGTACATTAGAACATAAAAGGTAAATAGTAGGTTAAAAATACATTGCTATGGGACATAACCATCAAAATACTAAAAACTAATAACTAACAAGCTAATACACAAAATAAAAAATAATTTGGATCATAAAAATAATCCAAAAAACTCCCCCTTGATCCAAAGGGGTGATAAAAAAACTAGAGAAATGACTTTGAAGTCATCAAAGGAAACCTGAATGCAATTATAAGTGGTGTATTATAGCTCCTAGTATTAATCAAAACTGATGTCACTCCATACAGAAGCTTGCCCAATGAGTTGTGTCATAAAAGGATAATGAACATGATCAGTGCCTATTTATCCCCTATGATAATCATACCATATTGTAATAGAACCTAATCAAAGCCTATCCAACTACATCAACCCATATAAGGTCCCACATAGGAACCCATCTAAGTGACAAACCAAGTACTATGTATGGCACATCTCCCTAATGTCCAACAAACACTAATGACCTAAAGATGCTAGCAACCCATGTCAACTCATAATATCATTGATGATTAGTCAAAAACCAACAAATGCAATATCTATTCCCCTTATCAGATGAGAGGTGAGAAGTTGTGCATTGAGAGAAATAAAATAACATAAACATTGCCTACTTCATGTTATGAATATAATATATAAAAATACAAAAAGGAAACTAGAAGTAAGAACACAAGCCACAATTTCTATTCAAGCATGAACCCAAAATCTGAGTGAATAACTAACTAGATAAGAGAAAAAATTCTCCAACCTTCATGGATCCTCCAACCTCCAGTTACTAATCACTTAAAATATGTAGGCAGGTCTATTAGGTCTATAAACCTCAACCATGAGGGACATCTCCTAATTAGATGAAGTATTAAAATACCTTAAATAATGATAATAACTAGAAGATCTTCCACTAGAATAATTCACATAATTTTCTTCAGCTTTCTTTTTACATGGAGAATGAGGTCATCGAGAAGGACATACATTTGCAAGATGTCTAATACCACCACATTTGAAACATCTAGGTTATTTATTATTTTTGTGAGAACTAGAAGAACTTGATTTACTAGAAGAACTATGAGAAGATTACTTATGGTGATTCTTGCATTTTTAAGTCCCTAAATATTGTCAATGTGAATATTGTGGAGACTATCTAGAAGGGTGTGGAGAGTGCCTCAGAGAATGACTCAAAGAGTGTTTTAGAGAGTGTTTACAAAAAATCCATTATACATGATAATTATCTCTATGATGGGACCTATTCTTTGTGTAGTGAGCCTCTTCAATAGGTGTACTCTTCCTCCTTATAAACTATCTCTCATGCTGAGTTAATAACTCACAAATAGAGTCAAAAGTGGCATTGTTAAGATTATCACTAAGATATATCATTTCAAAAAAATTTATGTATGTAAAATTAAGACCATTCAATGTGATGAAAATCAACATATCATCATCAAGTTTACCACTAGTTGTGCATTATTCTTGTTTCAATGTTTTCATGTGAGAAAGATATTCATAAACATCTTCATTATTTGCCAATTTATTATTCAATAGTTGCATAAGAAGGTCAATATTTTTATATGTAGGTTATTTTTCATACAAATATTTTAATGATTTCCAAGATTTTCATGCACTAGTTTTAACTACCTCAATATGAATGATTACCTATTCAGTGCAAGATGATTTCAAAAGTGTGAGTGCACATTTATCACGTTTTACATATTCAATCAAATTTACAACTTCAGTTGGTGTTGTGGTTTTTTTCTCAGTGATTTTTCATAGGTCATTAGAAACGAGTGTATTCTCGATGTTCCTACTCCATTATTTTTAATTTTTAGGTGATAATTTATCATTTTTAGAAATCAAACTCATAATTTTTTCCATGGTGCTAAAAAAGAACCAAGTCAAAACAAGAAAAGGGAATACTATTTTGAGGTTTTGAATTTACCTTCAAAAATAGTTTCTGAATACAAAAAAAGGATTTTGAGACTTGTCAAAAATAAAAAAATAATCACACCTTATATCATCTTTACACCCTTATATCTCTAAGTACAAAATAGAATATTCTAGAAAATATTCCTTTTTCTTTTAAAAAAGTAAGTTCAACCAAAAGAAAGAGTTGAACTTTGGACCACCTCTTTCCCAAAGACTTCACAAAATACCTTCTACCAAGTGCTCTACAATAATTTCTAAAACGTTAATGAAATATTTAGTTTTTGAAGTTTCTTTTAACTAGTTTGGTAAATAAAAATATATGTATGGTAAATATTTTACCAAATATTTTTTACTTTGCATGAGAAGGGAGTTATTCACTAGCTTTCCTTATGGGACCCATGGTAAATGCTAATTTTTTTATAAACTAATATCAAAACATTAGTCTTTAAAAAAAAAATTTTTATAACACCATACTCACATACTCATAGAGATGCCATGATGCGCTATATTCCCAAAAAATATTATATTTTTTAATTATTTTACTCTTACAGCTGCACCATATATAATATATAATCACTAGATCTATGAAGGTGTCATACAAGTCTCATATTAGAAATGTGTCATCCCACTCAAATTTATCCTGGCATTCCAAAAACATTGATCAAACTTCCATGGTAGCTTTTTTAGCACACACTTCAGGGTTTTAATCTTACACTTGACCAAATTGCTGGAACATTTTTCAATGCATGAGATACCACCTTTTTTACTTCTTCACTTATATGAGTAGGTACCATCCACCATAATTATACACTTATATGAGTAGGGTTTAAATGATACATAGTTGCACCATTCTTTGAGTTTGGAATTGTTATACTATGACATAAAATCTTTGATGGATTATTCAGATCCTCCTTCAAAATAAAAATTTCTTCCTATGGCTATGATACCACTATTGGATCAGAAATAGGAGGAATAAACACAAAAAATAATATTCCATAAAATCATGTCTTTTCATAAAAGTGGTACATCAAAATATAAAAGGTAAATGGTAGGTTAAAAATATGTTACTATAGGACATAACCACCAAAATATCAAAAACTAAAAACGAACAAGTTAATACATAAACTACATAATAATTTCAATCATAAAAATAGTCCAACACATTGAAAAAGCTGCCTTTTGACTTATAATAAGTCATTATCCAACTTCTATAATAGGGGATCAATGGTCTGTGATGTGATTGAAGTAGAAGAATCACCCTTAGAAGTTGTTTTGTTGATCTTTCTAGCCATTATCAAGTCATCTTCAACCTCTATAGAAAGATTTTGAGCTATTGTTAAATTAACTAGATGTGATCTACATAGATGATAACTAGCCTATGGTAACTCAACATTAATGAAGAAGCAATTCTAATTATCTCTAGTAGGAAAAGCAGCTTGAGAGATTTTATAGAGTAGTTTATTAAACTTGGCAATGAAATCCTACATGTGTTCATGTTGTTCTTTTTTAAGCTGAGTCAGTTGGGTGATTAATATGTGAGAATATTTAGTAGCTTTAAAACTCTTCTCAAATTACTCATGCATAGTGGCCCAACTAACTATAGTTCTAGGAACTAATTGGTAAAATCATTTTGTGGCTAAGTCATGCAATGTCTCAATAAATAGTCTAACTGAGACTATTCATGTTCAATGCCAATTATTCCATAGGATACAAAAAGGTAGTTAAGTACTCATCTAGACTATGTTTTCCATCACCTATAAACTTTGAAAAATTCTTTCTTGACCCCTTTGGCAAGTCATGGAGAGGATTTAAATTCAAAGGACCAATATCTATCCCCCAAAGGATAGGATGTGGTAGAGACATTCTTTCGAGAATAAGAAATTGAGGATTGGTGGGTTGGATTATTCTTGAGGAATTGTGTTAAAGCTAATTAATAGGAGTTTATTCTCATTTGACAGGTGAGAGATTGGCTCTTCTTATTCTACCTTGGATAAGAAATCTGAAATTAAAATTTTCTTGCAATTCAAAAAAGTTGTCAGTTTGGCCTTCAACTCTCCTTACTCTTGTGAACAATTGATTTTCTAGATTGAAGCAAAAAAATTATTCTAAGTATTGGTTTTTAGATTACTTTAGTTTTATATTCAAAATCCTGAGAGGTAGTTACTTAACATGCAGGAGTTCAAAAAAAAAAAACAAGGCATACAACAAAATGTTTCATGCAGTGACACATTTAGACATGAAACAACTCAAGAAAAGTGACACATATATTTTTAGTAAGTCTAATTAACTTCATAAAGGATGTGTTTCAAATATACAAGAACACCATTATTTGCATGCAATGTCTCAAACATCAATTAAGAAAACTTGGGATTTTTGGAGAATAGAATGTTAAACTGTGCCTATCTCGACTTGTGTGAGTAATCTAATTTTACTTCTGGGAGTTAATTTTGTAGTTCTCCAGTAGAGTCACAAAAAACTATTGGATAGATATTTTTTAGGCTATCTAAGTACCTAGGTAGTCATGGGATTAAATACCCTTCATTTAATGATGAATCTCCTATATGTTTTATGTCTATCTACAAACTATTCACAACTTTCTGTTATTCACAATTTATACAAAATATGCACAATTCATCTTATTTTAGGGTATTAATTTAATCACAGAGTTCATTAACCATAACAAAGTGATTTTTCAACAAGTAGTTATTTTAAATAATGTGTAAAGAAGTGAAAGGAGAAATAGAGAATGAAATGGCTAGAATATGTGAGAAGAAAGAAGGTGCACTTCACAATAAGTAGTTATAAAAGCTTATAGAATCTGCACAAGTAAATAAACATTTAAGAGATGATAATACTTTCAGTAAATGATTAAGAAAAATTGAAAATCATATTTAGATTTGAGAATAACACAAATTTACCATTTTAATCTTCATAAATGCACCAAATGATCTCCTTAGACACAAAGTTCCACATAAATCAACTTCCTTCTTATTCACTTTGAACCAATTTCATATAAAAGAAAAACTCAAAAATCTAAACACAAAGTTTTAGATTGCTTAAAATCTCTTGCTTTAGTTACAATTGCTTTCCAAAAATTACTATCCTTTGGAACACATACTTTCACTATTATTTATACTAAATTAGATGTCAAAATTAAATAGGATACAACTCCTTGAATTCCCATGTGTTGTGCTAAAAACTGAAACCATTGAGAATAATCCTCCTAGAATTTCTCCTCTATGGCATTCAATAGATGATGATATGTAACACTTGTCAATTTCACTATTTGAATTAAAAATAATCTCTTTACATGAATTTTAAAGCTTACTCAAGTAATTTTCTTTTACAAAATAACTTCAAGTAATGTTGTATAACCAAGTTACTTGAGTCTTACATTTTACAAAATAATTTACCTTGACAAGTAACTTCACTAAATGACTTTACTTAGAAATTAATTACTTATAATAAAGTTAATTCAAACACATTACTTGAATACAATATAAGAAAATATAATAATAAATAAGTTGTCAAGAAGAGAAAAAATAAAAATCATTCCAAGTTGTGGACTTTAGATCTGCACTTTTCCCTATATTTGATATGTCAAGACATCATGAATTGAATTGCTGAATCATTTTATTTGGAAAGTGATTTCCTTTTGGTTTCCTATCTTAGTAGTTCTCCTTCTATCTTCTCGAAATAAGATTTCACTCTCTAAAAATGGGGTTGTAGTCTCTTGACCTCTTGTTGAATTTTGATTAACTCTATAAATTGTTTTGTGAAAGGAGTTGAGGCCTCTTCAATCAATTATTTGAATTATTGATGTAACTTAGACATCCTTGGAGTTTTCTTAGACCAAACCTTAGTGAGACAAAAGATGTAATCCTCTAGATCCACTTTCTCACTGTGAACATATTCTTCTAAAGTCTTCATCTCTTCAATCATTTCCCCAAGAATACACATGCATAAATATACGAGATGTTCCTCTTGTTTTTCCTTCTTTATTGACCCCTCATGAACAATGTATTATTCAATAAAAATTTCTCACTCAAAGTGTTTATTCTTTAAATAATTTATTATTATAATTAAGAGATTCCATTCTCATTTTCTATCTCCTTCATTACTGTCTTTATCTATGCCAATTTATTCTCAATGTCAGCTAGAGTACTTGGGACCTCAGGAAACCATTTATGAGTGGTTTGAAACATCTTCTCTATCCATTCATCAATGGCTTTAGTCTTGTACCTAGTTTCCTCTACCTTTGTTATTGTTTGTTGATCAAATGTACCTCCTAAAAGTAATGATTGTTATGGAGTAGATCTTACCACCTTATAAATTATTTCACACAAATTTGTAATTTGTTATTTCAATTTAGCTTTGTCATATTTCTCTTCATTAATATTCTTGAAAAGAGTGTTAATCAAAGTCTAAGTGTCTTTTTTCAAGCCTTCTGTCATAACTTCTCCAAAGGATATTTTTATGACTGCTAAGTCTTGTTCATTGGCTTTATCTTTACCTTTACCCTGAGGAGGAATAGATACCTATGCAAAATTCTATCTTGAAGGTTCAATTATGAGATTTAAAGTCACTTTTACCACTTTTGGGCTTTTTTCCTTTTTGATCAAGACTCTTTAGCAGTTGTAAATCAATCTCTTCCACATTTATTACTTCTCTAGTCTCAGGAACTATTTTCAAAGCTAACCATGATGATAAGTTCATGTTTGTTGAAGTACTTGAATGTAATACCATTTTCTACTTAATGTTTCCTACTACTAATTCTTGTGAAGGAGCTTTTTTTGAATCTAAAACACCTTGTACTACATTGGAAAATGCTTTCTTATCCTTTTATTTATCTACCTCTTTCTCATCTTCTTTCTCTTTCTCTTTATCTACCTCATTTTACTTTTCCTTATCCTTCTCCTTCTATAGTTTAACCATTTGCTTTTGATTTTCTTGTGATACCTCCTGAGATGGGGTCACTTTTATAGTAGTTACCTATTCTGTCTCCTTTTGAGTGGTGAGTTGATCATCTAAAGGAGGTGGAGAAATAGGTGGAAAAGATAGAGGAGGAAGAGGAGGAGGAACATCATTATTCTTATGAATGGGTTTCTCTATAGGTTTGATGATATGAGATTTTGGAGGTGGCATAACTGTTGATGGATTTGTGGTAGATGCAATAGTAGGAATGATGGGAGGAAAAGTATTTATAGAAGATACCAGATGAGGTGTATTATTATATGGATAAATGGGTTCCTTATCTTTCACCATAGAGTAGGTATCATTAGAATTCTTATTCAACTTCAATTTCTTATTAGGCACTTGACTTCTTTCCCCTTGAATTACCTTCCTCTTCTAACTTATTTGAGTAGTTTCAATCATTAATTCCTTCATGCAATACCCCTTATTGAGGATCTATGTGGAAGTCATGACAAGGACCATATAATTTCTATCATCAATAGTTTTAACTTGATTTTTACCAAAAATAATCTCTAAAAGTGGAACGCTATCCCCTCCTGATACATGGTAGGCATCACTAGTTACAATTCCATCATCCTTCATGTCCTCTAGAATTGTTATTAAATCAAAAGCATGAATATTCTCAATAGTCAATCTACTATTATATCTTCTTATTACATCAAACTCATATATAAAATCAATCCAAAAGTCTTCAAGTGTAGGAATATGCATATAATCAAGAGAAACTATATTTTGAGTTATGCCTTTTCAATCAAAATTTGCTCTGGATTCAGAGTGGGTTTGATTGTAGTTATGGTACATCTCTATTTTCACATTATTTGCTTTGTAGATGATTTCAAAATGATAGTTACCAATAAAAATGGGGAAAATGGCTATGAAATGGTGAATCTTCAACTATAGGTCATGTAATTCTACTAGCTACCTACACAACTCCATAAGAATCCATTTATTACTAGGATACTTTGACAATTTTATTGGTGTGCCTGAGAAGCTACCAACTCTTATGTATGTGAAATTGAATGAAGATGCATCCAAAATGGGAAAATACTTCCCATGATGTATTTAACACTCTCTTATGTTTCAAATTAGTATTCAACTTACAAATGATTTCATAAAATAATCCATCATTTACCTTGTTATAATGTTTGAAGTATTTAGAGAGAACCAATTGGGGGTAATATTCATATATAGGCTTTGATGTCAATATTATTTTTATAGTCAATCTAGAAAAATCTCCACTTTATGATATTACATATACTAATTATGAAGTCATCTTCAAATCCAAATTTTGCAAAACATTATTTAGCTATTGGTCAATGTTGTCACTTATCATCTTTGATCACTCAATCATTGCAAAACTCCTATTGACATCAATGGACCTGATGTATGCATACATATAAGATAAAAAGAACTTATCATTCTTCTCTCCATTTATTTTGCATAATAATTATGTGATATCATTCACTTATTAAATAAAGTTAGACCTTACTATCTATTTTGGGAACCTCAAGGGCTACTTTACTTTATTTAGATAGTTAGTGTTCATTACCTTGATACACTTTGAAGTTTGTATTTCCTAGAGATTCTTGGATTTCTCCATTGATAAATATATTACTTTAGGCCTTGATAGAATCTTTAAATAATAGTCAAATTATTGAACATCAAGCCTGATTACCACATTGCATGAAGTGTCTTTCACTATTCTAGTGAGAGAGTCATAGTACTTGGCATATTATTCGACAAACTTAGGTAGTTGTGAAGAGCTTTGGAAAGCTACAACTTGAAATATTCCACTATTGGTCATTAATTTCATAAGTGGAGTGTTGGTGATAGCTTTGGATCTCTCCAATAACTTAGTTATAAACACATGACCCATATCTATGTCACTAATTTTTGACACTTTAGATATAATACTAGACTCAATGGGGTACCCCTTGTACTCATACTTCATCTTTGGTTCTTGTGACTTCACAAATTTATTTGCTTTTATCCTACCCTTCTTACTTGGCCCTGGTATTTCCTCTAGTGCTAGCTCAAGAACTTATTCAATAAGAGTTACTACTTCTTGTACTTTTACTTCAGTTATTTCTTCCTTTGATCCTAACATTTGTTTTGATTGATACTTGAAAGACTTGGTGAATGCTCTTGAGAACTTAGTAATTGTTCTTACTGATTTGGAAATGTTTGAAAAATTGATTTAGGTTATTGTCTTAAGTAACAATTATTATCAAGCTTTAGGTTATAAGTTACATTCCAAAAGTGATAAGCTTTGAAAACTCTAAGTAACTTGTTGTAAGTAACAAGGAATCATAATATCAGGAAGGTCTAGGTACTCCTTAAGTCTTCAAAATTTAAGAATCTAAGTAAGTAGGAAGTATTTGTAACTTTGGGTTTTTCTTAGCTTACAACTTTAGTTTCATCTTAGCAAGTTACTTGAGTTCAAGACTCTGAGTAAGTAGGAAGTTATAAGGAGTCTAGGTTTTCCCTGAGTAGTTTACTAGGTTTCTTAAGACTTACAATTTTGGGTTTCTTTAGATAAGTTATTGAGGTTAAAAAACATAATGAAGTATAAGTAATGAGTAACTAGAATTTTGGGTAAGAAATAAGTAATGGGAAGTCTAAGCAAGTGGTCTTTTGAGAGGTTCAATTTTCTTGATACCAATTACTTGGGTTTAGGAGTTTAAACAAGTAATAAGTTGTGGAAAACCCAAGTAGCTAGGCTAGGTCATCAGCTAGGTTTTTCTTGTAGGAAGATTTAACCTTTTAGGATTTTGTGTGTGATTTTCACATGCCAAGTGATTATGAGAGTTTTGACAAGGTTTTAAACAACATTTTGTATGCAAAAATGGATTTTCAAATGCAAGTAGAACTAGAAATGGAAAAGAAAAACTAAAATGATGAATGGAATATAACCAATAGGAAAAAGTGATTTTCAACCAGATATGGAACAAGAAAACAAGTGGAAAATAATTTAAATACCTCAAATTCAAATGGGTTGATAGGAAATTTCTTTAAATCACTCCAAAGGCTTAAACAGTGTCGTTTGGGATTCATAGGGGAAATAACTAGGTCAAACAACTTGAAAGACAAGTAGGAAATGACATGGAATTTTCACTATTTATTTTAACCTCCACATTTTTTACAATTAGGTGACACGTGTGAGGATATCCATGTATGCCTTTAGTTTTTTTTAGGTTTTATAGAATACTTTGCTAAATTTGGTTTTTTAAGTTAAGTAGCTTCATAATCCTGATAAGGTCTTGATTTATGAGTAATTTAGAATTTCAAACATTTATTGCTTTTACTTATGACTTTGAGCAAGTAAAGTAGATTAAAAACTCCGGTTTTCTCTAGTTAGTGATCTATGGGTTTACAGAAGTACTTTGCTTAACATTTGATGTGATGCAAAGTTGTTTCTTAATTCTAGTTTGAACTAGGTAGTGCAACTCAGTTTTACATGGATGAATTGATTTTTATTTAATAAGTGAAGTAACTTGGAGACCTTGAGTTGGCTTGGAAATGAGCCCAAACACTTAGCTTTTTGATCCTCTGAGAAAGAAGGGTAAATGGGTTTTTCAATGATGGATTTAGACAAACATTTTCATCCTTTTGGAACAATTTGAAGCAATTGGGAATGAAGGAAATCATAATGAAAACAAATAAAGACTAATAATTATTCATGGGAATAATTTTCAACAAGAAAAATTGACTTACAAAAGACAAAAGATAAAAGACATAAAATTTAATAGGGATATCCAAAAGTTCCAATTGTGAAAATTTGGGGACACCACCATCCAAGACATGAAGGTTGGTATGAGTATCATGAATGATTCAATATAAAAGGAGTGAATGCTGATATGAGATCCTCAAACCAAGATTTATAAACACTATGAAAATCATCTTTACTCTATATAGGCCTAGTAATAGGGCCCTACAGGCAATCATCCTAGCAGATGGTCACATGCGATATCACTATCCTACATTAGTGTTTCCATATTATCTAAGATAAAAGGTAGAATATATATAAGGGGGATCAAGGTTCACATTATTAAGAATAAAAAATTGAGGTCCAATACCATTGAGGAGACATAATGACACCTACATAGTCATGAGATAATAGAGGCATATACAAATGTAAGACTTAAGTCTAAGTGAAGGATAGGGTATGAGAGAAAGTGGTGTTCAAAAAATATCACCTAGGAATTATGATGACCATGAGTAAATTTTAATCACCCCCATGTTCATAAACAAATTTAGAGGCAATGTTATAAGCCATATTCAGAGTTTGCATGCTTGAGTGCATAGTCAATAGGCAGTTTGGAGCCAGTTTTGGCCAAAATGGTGCTTTGAGACCCTTCCATGCATAAAAAAGCCATAAAAATTGGTATGAATTGTCATCATGACCTATTAAATTTATTAATATGTTTAATTTTTAAATAAAAATAGTGGGTATACCCACTCTTTTATCTCAAACCAAGGCTTATCTGTTATACTCACTTAGTGAGTTTAAGGTGCACCCAAGCTATATGAGGTCTAAAAATAATATGGAACAAATAAAAAGGTTTTGTTTCAATGAATAATGATGTTTAAGGGTTATAAAACCTCCTATAAAAATATAACACCCAAATTTTCACTCAAGAGCCTTAGGGATGGGCTAACATAGTTAGGCATACATGCTTGCACACAGACCCTAGTGCCATCTTGAGACCGCTTTAGGCTATTATGACTAGTTTAATGATAAATGCAAGATGTATAAGGGTTTTTAAGACCCAAAACAGGTATTTTAAGTTAGAAAAGGTGATAAAATTGATCCAAGTGTCCTAAAATCTAGTTCAAGTTGGTCCATCTGCACAGTTATTTTAAGAGTCATCTTCAAATGTTCACCTACTCTACCACATGAATGCTCAGATCCAAAAATCATAGGGAAGTTTAATTATCTTTATGGAATAAATATCCATGGAAGATTTATTAAAAATTTGGGGCCAATATTTATGAATGAACATTTAAGAAAATAAGTGCTCAAAACTACTTGCAAACAACCCTAACCTCATATTCTAACATTCATATCTCTAAGCATTCTCTACATGAGAACCCAGACTATTCATGAGAGATGAGGGGATTAGTGCCCTAAACATCAAATACATTTTTTTTAGGTTTAGATGTCCATACTATATGAACCATCATTAAGATGGTGGATATGTCAAACCCTGCACAAACCCCATGAATGACTTGATGGTGGAATTTGACTCCAAAACCCATCCAATTGAGGAAATTTGGCCATGAAATGAACTTTAAGTTCTTATGAGGTCCTATAATAACCATAATAACCTCTTGTTTGGCATGTGCATAGGTAAATTTGTATGAAATGGGCCTAAAGATGCTATTTTGAGCTCAAAAACAAGGATACATGGATCATTTATGTGCAAAATGAGTTAGAAAAGGGAAAATGACTCCCAAATCATATAATCAAACCTTATGGTAGCCTCCATGCTAACCTCCATGACTAATTAATCAAATATAGATGTGTAGGTGTTGAAATACATGGCTCCATGCATCCAATAGAGGTCAAATTATGCAATTAGGATGATGGTGCTCCTCCATTAGCTCTCTAAGGTAATATTCATGTCATATATCATATAAAGTGGCTCATATATCTAGTGTTCAGGCTAAGGTTCATGAATTAGGTCTGTAGAAAGATCATTCCACAACCTCCACCATGACTATGCCATCAAAGGGTGAAATAGAGATTAATTGGGAAATGTGAACGTTTCTAACCCAATTATTGAGGGCCATCATAGGTTCTAAATCCATTTGTCTAAATTAAATCCCATGGAAAGGTCATCAAAGTGGATATTTATACTTGAAGGCATACAAAGGTCATTCAAAGAGGATGTTATTCCCACAAGGGGAATCTTTAAGTGCTCACCATAACTTGAGTGTTATGTATGGAGATTCCAACTATTCATGAAAGGTGAGATGTCATATTGGCTTGAAATTTGTGTAATTGGTTTAGAGATCCAAGATTTTATCTCCATGAACCATGCCTAATATTCCCAAACACCCCTAAACCTCCCTTAAACCCTAATAGTGACTCTTATAGAGAGGTATAAGAAAAAAATGCATTCTAGTGCTCAGAATTTGCTAGTTTGACACTTGGATCATGTTAACAACTCAGAAGGGCTCATGCCTATGATTCCTAATAGTACAAAAATAATATGAACACTTCTTGGAAAGGAATATTTTTAGAGTTTAAGGAATAAATTATATTATATATCCCAAGGAGAAGTTCTAAACCATGAAAAGTGTAAGGTTAGGACTTGTTCTATTCATTCAATGTTAATATAGCTCATGGAATTGATTGAAAGTGTCCTTACCATCTCCATCTAAATTATCAGTTTGTGAGGTAGTCCAATTGGCCTAGTAATGCAAGGATAACATGTAATTATAGGTAAAGGACACTTAAAATATCTCAATTTTAGTGCACTATAGGTTATACAAAGATGATCCAAGTCCTGTTAGGTGAATTGAGAACCTAGCTCAACTATATAAACATTCAAACAATATGTTGAAGAGAAAACACATAGGCCTACTTATCTTGTAAATGGAAGAATCTAGTGAGAAAAGGGTGGTGTGAGAGCATTGATTGACTATATACAATCATAATAACTATCATATAGTTGAGTATACACTAAATGGAGACCACTATGACTGGGTGGAGGTAATTTCATGGACCATTTAACATGCATATTGAATGAGAGGTTGCCCAATGCCTTAAAGAGACCTATTTACACCATATATACATTGAATAGTTACCAAAGGAGGGAATATTGATCTCTTTTAAGAATGGTCAAGGCCTGAATAAAGTCAATTAAGGGAGTTACAACATCCATAATGCTAAAATAGACTCATTAATGAGATGTCAATGCTTGAAAAAGGAAACAAGCCTATGTAACTACCATATGCCACATTGGCCTCATATATGGCCTCTCCCACACCTATATTTCTCTCTATTCTCTTCCAAATTATATATTTAAGTAGGTATTGATCTCTTGCTTGGCATCCATAAACTAGGTGCAACAAAGCTCTACCAAAATTTCCATGTAACTCTCTTAAATCAATAGAAGATATTGCAGACTTCTTGTTAAATGTTAGTGTGCTTACATGAGATTTTTATTTGTATAATGTATGATTTGTATGAATATTTTTAGGTCCCATCATGTACCTATCTTTAGGTTTGAGTTCATTTCAAATTGTATGAAGTGTTAGCAAGTAGGATTTTTATTGAAGTGTCATGAGTTCATTGTGTCTTGAACAAACCTATGCCTTTTGCCCCTTCAAGTTACAGATCCCATCCAACCTCCATAAGTAAAATTCATGCTAGAACACCATAAAAAACCCTGATTAATTATTATCTTTATTAGGTTCATCAATAAGCTTCAAATGGAATGATTAAGAGTGGATCCTTCATTAATTGGTGCATCACCATTTAGAATAGGCATTTGCATTAGTTTTCATATCTCTTTTCCTTTTACTTGAGATAAGTTTAGGTTTAGGAGAGCATATAATTGTCAAATTATGGGAGATATCCCCATAAAATCTAGAGGTGTGACTTTCATACTAGGCAACCCACAGTCTAAGGTCACTCCCATTTTGGACTAGGTCTAAGGTTTAGACATGAACACTCTTTTCTTCATCTACAATGCATTCTAAAATATACAATAATGGTAATAATGCATAATTATCCCTCTTGGAAAAGGTCTGAAATTGATCATAAATACAAACATGAACATGAATATTTTTGAACAAAGTAGGCCAATAGTAGCTAGCTTGAAGGACCTTGTGTGTTTCAACATTTGCAATAGGGTGATCGACTCCTAATTTTTCATGGAAACTTGTCATCACTTACTTATATTTATCTAGGGATAAACATCTAAGGTAGATTACCTCATGATTCTTTATAAAGAGAATTCTCTTCTTCATCATATATCATACAAATTTTAACTAGAGATCTCTCTTATAAATATGGGTGAGTTTGGCTGGTGCAATATTTTAGAGTAATAAATGCATAATCAAAGTGTACCAATTTGATTATAGCCTCAACTCTTGGTTTCTTTGGTGTGTGTGTGTGTGTGTGTGTGTATCAGTTATTAACCAAGTAAGGCCCTATCCTTGAAATAACTTGGATGGTTTGATATCCAAGTCATACTCCTACAACTTTGCCATCCATTGATCTCTAAATTCACCCAACTCTTTCTACCCCAACATTTGATTTATGGCTAGGTCTAGGATGATAACATGCACCTTAAAATTGAGAATATAGTGCCTAAATTTATTCACTACTTTGACCAGGGTGTAAACATGTTTGTCAAGAGTATAATATCCTAGTTATACATCTTAGAGAGTGGTTCTCATGAAAGTGATGAGATATTCTTATCCATTCGATCTCTGGGTGAGGAAGATAGTAATGGTGTGTTTGTAAGTAAATGGGTAGATATATAAATCTTATATATAGTCTAAGATGATGAGGACTAGGGATTGCATAATGTCATCCTTGATTTTTTGGAAAGCCTTATTTAATTTTGTGTGGCATTCCACCTTCACATCCTATTTTAGTATAGCATTCATGGGTTTCACAATTTTATCAAATATAGAAATAAATTTACAAACAAAGTTGATTTTCCCAAAGAAGGATTTTTACTCTTTCTTGATATTAGGTAGAGAAAATTTAGAAATAACATCAGCTCTTTCTGGATCAATATCAATACCTTATTTTGTGATCAAATGACTGAGAAGCTTACCTTTGGTAACACCAAACACACTCTTCCTGGGATTCATGGAAATACCATACCTTGTATACCTTTCAAATACTTTATCCAAGTGGCATATGTGATTTGACCTATAATTTTAAAACATGGTTAAGTCATCCTTATAAATTATTATACATTTTCCAATTAGTCCTTAAAAAACAAGGTTAATTACTCTTTAAAAGGGTGTCTCATCATTGATAAACCCAAAGGATATTCACTTATAGGTGAAGGTGCCCCATTTATCAATGAATGTAGTTTTATCTCTATGTTCTAAAATAACCAAGGTTTGGTTATATCCCAAAAAACCATCTAGAAAGGACATCATCTGGTACCCACTCACCATTTAGATTATTTCATCAAGGGAAGGTAGTAGGTAATTATCTTTATCTAAAGCTCAGTTCAAATTTTAGAATTCTACTATAAACACCCTAATTTGGTTAAGCAACCAAAAGTACTATCTTTTATTTCTCTATCAAACAAGGGTCTTAGTGATGGTTATAGTCCTTGTTCACATGGTCATCTTGAGTAATTTGATCTTTCTTATGTCTTATTTTCCTTATTTTTGATACCTCCAACAACTATAGGTCACGTTTTCCTAGTCTTAAGAGCCTCTAGCCTATCAACCCTAATTTTTGCTCTATTTTGAACCTTAAGACATTAACACCACTTTTAGGATAGTATCACCACATGGTACTAGTGTCCACTTGTGTTTGAGTCTTGACCCCTCCATGACCCTTCTCTTATGTTTCTTATATCTTTTTCATGACTTGTTGGCTAACTAACAAGGTATTATATTTAAAAAAAAGATCCTCCTATATAAAGAGCCTCACAATGCATTTTAAATATAACACTTACTATTATTGCACTTATTTACATAAAATAAACTAATAGTATAGCTCAAATAATCTACATACTAATTAGCTTTCACACATAGAAATTTACATGCTTGATCAAAGAAGGGCCTAGGGAAAATTCATTCTAGCATAACATGTAATTTGATGGTGCATGTTCCTTAAGGGAGAACTACATGCAATTAGAGACCGCTAACATTGGGTTTAATGTAGGCAGTGGTTAGAATAATAGGGGTTCTACTCTGTGTGATTGTAATATCCCAAAAACTAATTTTTCCTTTCCTTTTGCATTTGATTAGTTCATTATTTCATGTGTAAAAGTATTCATTAGGGTTTTGGAGAAGAATCAATCAAAATAGTGACACAAATGAGCCCCCACATGACATAAAATCACCTACAAGATCTCTTAAAACTCCTATATCTTCCCTAAAAGTTATAAACAATCACTACAAAAAGGAAAATAGAGCCAAAATGAGACACTATCACCACATGGTGCTACTATCCTAAACAAGGCACTACTATCCAGAGCTATATCTCAAAAAATAGTTGAAAGATGAAAGATTACTTGATGTCTGCTTAGCCATTTCCACTACCCTAATTTGTGAAAAACTATTTGCATATTATAGAGTAAAATACTCTACATTTTGTTTTTAAGTTTCAGTTGTGCACTCCAATTTTTGACCCTGCACATTTTAGTTTTGAGGCAGCAAAGGTTTTGACACAGAGCATAGGCATGGGTTTTCATTTTGCCTAAGTTTTTTCTAAGTCTCAAAGTCATGCAGAACATGCCAAGTGTCATCATCCAAGACACATTATAATTTATATAAGTTACGTGGAACATGCCACGTGTCCTGTTATATACCCATGGAACAAGTGTCAGCATCCGTGTTTCAGTTTCTTGTAATTTTTGAAATTTTATTTCAATAAGATTCTCTTAGAGTCCTATAGAGGGTGCCAAGTGGAAACTATAGAAGGTTTTAATATGTTTCTCTAAATGTAGTGGAAAGTGCCATGTGTCCCTTGTTAAAGCTTGGTGGAGACTGCCAAGTGTCAACATCCATAGTTTCTTCTTTTTGTTTCATTTTGAGTAAGGACTGTGGTGGGCCCTGGGTGAGTTGCTAAAGTAAGTGGAGCATGCCAAGTGTCATCATCTGTGTGAATCTAAAATAAGTCCCAAATATTTCTATAGTGTTTCTAAAATTTAGCGGAAGCCACCATGTGTCATCTCCTACAGGACTCTCAAAAGGTATCTAAAGCTTCTATAGACAAGTGGAAGCTACCACGTGTCACTTGTTAAGACTAGAAGATGCTACCAAGTATCCTCACCTATTTCATAGTGGAAATGCCATGAGTATTTGTTTCAGCCAATGAAATTGCAGAGAGGCTAACTAATTCAGATCTAAAAGATATCTTTTGTCAGACACTTTTAGAAGTTCTAATTCAATTAGACCGTTTGGATTTGATCGTGCAAACAATATTGAGCCAGTCCTATGCTATAAATATGGGTTTAAATTCCAAGTTTTAGGAAAAAAGGAACATAAGACCAAAAAAATACTAGAGAAAGAGGAGATGGAGAGATTTTTTTGATATAGATTGTTATCAAAGATTTAAAAGAAGTTTTTTGAGACTTTCTTATTGTGGCCAATAATATCATTTGCCTTTGTTCTATTTTCTTAATTCAGAAAGTTTGTATAACTGTGCATGTATCAGTGCCTTTTATGTGACTAGAAAATTAATAAGAAGACTGAGATATGTGCCTTTGCTAATATTTTCTGTGTTATTGCAAAATCATCTAAGTTATGAGCCTTTGATTCTATTTGTTTTCATCTTTTACATTGATCATGCATTGTTTGCTCTCTAATGTAATTGAATCCTAAAGATAGCTTCACTATGCTTAGTATGAAGGAATAAATCATACTCAGACACATCACCATAGTTAAATTTTCTTTAATTGCATTGGTGATTCCTTTTATTTTTTATCCCTTTTTCCCACAATACATTTGAGATAAAGAAGAGCCAACTTCTTTAAAATCTGGAGGTCATTTCAGGTTGCAAGTCCCACATTCCTAAAACTTCCCATTATTGGTGTTGGAAACAACACAATTTTAAGCATCAACAATTTTTTGGCACGCTCGGTGGGACAATCTTTTGAAGTTTCTTTCAAGACTTTATGAACTAGAGAGCTACAAGGAGTCAGAGCTATGGACCAGTAACAAGAGCTCAATCTGCTTTGAACCCAAGTATTATTTTACCACCATTAATAACTAATTCAAGAAGATGGGTCAATTAGTTTACAACAACACCAAGAGTAAACATGGGAACACCTATAGCCCCAAGGAATTATGCAAGTTGGAACACTGGCAGTGCTCTGATTCTCCCAGTACCATTAGCCACTTGGGATCCTATTCCAGTAAATGCCCTAAAAGATCTACCCAAATTCAATGGGGAAGATTTCAAAACACCTGAAGAACATCTACAGGATGTGTCTAATGTCTATGTAATACATGTGATCACACAGTAGAATGTGGCTATAAGATTGTTAGCATCTTCTTTTAAGGGGAAGGCTCTGGACTGGTACATATATTTGACCCCAAATACAATATCTACATGGGATCAACTTGGAGATGCTTTCTTTGCAAGATTTGAAGAAAAGGGTGATAAATCTAATTTGTTGCAATAATTGATTACTATCTAAAGGGCACCACAAGAAGCAATGACTAATTTCAATTCAAGATTTAAAAAGACTTGGGAAAGAACTCCTACTACAGTAAGACCATTACCAGGTATGGATATAGTATTTTATCTTAAAGCCTTAAATTCAGATATATCAGTAATGATTCAGTCACTTGGAGGTTAGACTTTGCCAGAAGCCTATGACTATGTAGTCAAAGCTAAAAATAACTTAATAGATGCTAGAAAGTTGCCCCTAAGGCCTCCCATGCCCATGTTTCTAGAGATTACCTTACCTTTGCCTCAAGAAGCCCCTAATTACATAGCCCCACCTATGTCTATGTATACATTTCCTCAACAACCTGCTAAAGTAGTTGTCCCTGTCCAATCATCTAAGATGGATGATGTCAAGAACATCTTAAGGACATTTTATAATGAGATAATTAACCTAAAAAAATAGTAGAATCCTTATCCTAGACCCTAATATCAAGGCTACCAAGGAAATAGACCACCACAACCAAATCAATATCAGGGTTCTCAAAGGAAAACTAACCCTCAAACATCGAACCGATTAGTTACAGTCCCTAGACCCTCACAAACTGCTCCCCCTAATCCAAATAGAGAGATTATTCTAGGGCAGAATAATTATGCAGATGACACCACTACTTGGTGTTTCCCTTGTAATAATGCTCATATGCCTAGAGATTATCCTAGGAGTAATCTACAACAAAAGATAGTAGAGCAAAGAAGAATGGATGGACAATTTTCAAATACTTCTGACACTCAACCCTACCAATCCCCTGGTATGCAAAATTTAGTCCTGGTGGCTCAGATGCAAGGGATGTCCTTACAGCAAGAAGAAGAAATAGCCCCTGAGCATTCTTTGTTTTCATGGGTTAAAGATGAAGAGTCAGTATTCTTGAATGAAGCTTCTACTTCCAAGAAGCCATTAGTACAATCAGATTACTACACCAGAGCCAAGAGAAGGATGATGGAATGGCCTAAAGTCACAAATAATGAAACTATGGGGATTCCTCCATTTCAAGGTCATCAAAACATAGCTGCTAGACAAGAAATACCTCAACTAGTGTAGAACCAAGTAATTTCTAGACAAACTCAAGAAAAAGCAAGGTACCCTTATTATCTAAGAACCCAAACACTAGGACCGGTGAATGTGGTGGATCAGCTGAAGGAGACCCCAACGCATGTGTCAATATGGGACATGTTAGCTATTCCTAAGCAAAAAGACACTATTGCAAGAAGCTCTGTAGGTCCAATCAGTGCCTAAACATATTAGTACCAAAGGAAGACCTAATGATAAGGAAAAACTCAAAGACATGATTCCTCTATAGATAATAGCCCTTTTGAACAATGCACCAGAGGTAAACAAATCCAAACCAGAGCCCTTCTATTTGACTTTGATAGTTGGAAAGAAAATATTACATAATGCAATGATAGACTGAGGAGCCAGTACTATAGTAATGCATAAACAAATAACAGATGCTTTAAAAATGAAGTATGAGCCACTTACTAGAGGAGTTATGTAGCTGGATGGGAAATCGATGCAAATAATAGGGAAAATTAAACAACTCCCATTGCAATTGTATACTTTCCCTAATATAATTGTCAATCAAGATGTGGTAGTCATAGATATACCCCCTGTATTTAGCCTATGTTTATCTAGAGATTTCAGAGCCAAGATAAGAGGCTATATGTCACTTGATTGGTCTCACCTCATCTTAAGAACCAAATATAGTAAAAAAATGAAAATACTATCTGAGTCACTATCTAAGGATCACATCACCAATGAACCAACCCCAAAATTAGAGGTAGCTCATGCTATGCTGAATAAGGAAGAAATGGTCTTTGTTAAAGAGTTAGGTGACTAGACTAAACATGACCAAGAGGAAGAAAATAACCAGTTGTTAACTATGATGCAAAGTGACCCATATGGAGAATATGACTCTACTGGTCTGGGAACTTATGTCATACTTGATGAAGACCATGAAATAACATATTTTTTAATGGAATAAATGCCAAAGACTCAAGAATTTGAAAAGGACTCATAAATCTGGACCTTAAATTTTTATGGGGCTAGAAGTAAAAATGGTGCTGGAGTAGGAATTTGTCTTGTTGCTCCAAATGGTGAGAAAATTTTAAGAGATATCCATTTCCAATTTGCCTATACTAATAATGATGCTGAATATGAATCCTTAGTACATGGGCTCATGTTAGCCAAGAAAAAGGGAGTAAAGAATCTGATAGTAAAAAGAGATTCAAAACTAGTGGTGAAATAAATTAGAGAAAAGGAAATACCCAAAAATGTAAGGATGAGATCCTATAGACACAAAATTTGGGACTAAATAGATGATTTTGAAGCTTTCAATATTGAAGTAGTTCCTAGAACCCAAAATTCTAAAGCAGATAAGATGGCACAGATTGGCTCACAGTTTGACCTAGCAACTGATCTATTAGTCAACAATGAGTCAGTTAAAGTTATAGTAAGGCCAATTATCCTAGATAATGATGAAAATTGGCAAGTATTTGAAAATGATTTTTAGGTACTCTCATTTTTGTAACAGTCAAGGGATATTGCTGATCAATTGCAACCCAAAATTGAAGAAGCATATGGAGACCAAATTATTCAATTAAAGACCAATAAGCTTCCCAAAGGCTTGATTACTTTAGAAAACCTATTTAATCCAGAAGATGTAAGCCTAGAGAAGAAAAGGTTTCAAGCAAATAAAGCAGATTATTTTGAGATACAAGTGAGTGAAGGGAGAAAACTAAAGATTGGAAATTTTTCAACCTAAGAGGAAAGGGAAAGACTAATTAACTTGTGTGAAAGATATGATAGAGTAATAGCCTAAACCTATGAAGACCTTCATGGCTATAATAGAGACATCATTTAGCACACCATAAAACTTACTAAATGATCTAAGCCAGTTAGACATAAGTAGAAGCCAATGAATCCAAGGATTAAACCTCTAATGATATATGATTTATAGAAACTCTTAAAATCTAAAATAATTTTTCCAATCAAACACTGAACCTTGGTATCCAATCTAGTACCATTCAGAAAAAAGAATGGTGACATAAGGCTTTGTGTGGATTTCAGAGACATAAATAGAGCATCTCTAAAAAATCACTATCCCCTTCCCTCTATGGAATAAATTTTACAGTCTGTAGCTGGATCAGAGAGATTTTCCTTGTTAGATGGCTTCTCTGAATACAATCAGATTTGGTTGGCTGATGAAGACCAACACAAGATTGCATTTACTACCAAATGGGGAACATTTGCATATGCCAAGATGCCATTTGGCCTGTTAAATGCTGGAGCCACTTTTCAAAAAGAAATGGATGTAACATTTGGAGAACTCATAAATTAAATCA
The DNA here is from genome assembly GCA_037957365.1 of Torreya grandis. Lineage (NCBI taxonomy): Eukaryota > Viridiplantae > Streptophyta > Pinopsida > Cupressales > Taxaceae > Torreya > Torreya grandis. The sequence goes on along the minus strand of JARHVA010000480.1, from coordinate 1,007,232 downwards.
TTCTGATTTATCTTGATGATCTCACTATTTTTTCCAAGAATGTTGTTGATCATTTTGATCAACTGGAATCTATTTTTAAGAAGTGTCAAGAGTTTGGAATATCCCTAAATCCCAAGAAGTGTATCTTTGTAGTACCTCAAGGCAAACTACTGGGACATATAGTATCCAAAGAAGGAGTCTCTATAGATCTAAAGAGTCTCACAACCATAATGAACTTGCCCTTGCTAGTAAATAAGAAGGCAGTTCATTACTTTTTGGAAAAGATTAATTTTGTCAGTCACTTCATATCAGACTTTGTAGGCCTAATGAGACTAGTGAAACTCTTGTTTAAGAAAGACCTGGTGTTCAAGTGGACTATAGAAGGAAGACAAGCTTTTGAGGAGGTCAAGAAAACAATTTCAATAGCCCCAATACTTAGTAACCTAGACTTCTCTAAGTCTTTTATAATGTATGTTTATGGAGGAGAGTTCAGTGTTGCTGCTGTCCTACCACAAAAAGATGATCAAAAAGAGGGAGAACACCCATTAGCCTTTTTCTCAAGGAAACTTAGGGAGTATGAATCCAGATACAACTTTGTGGAGAAACAAGCATATGTTATGGTAAAATCCCTTAAGAAATTTAGGCATATGGTATCAGGAAATAAGATTCTGATACTTGTGGCTCATCCTAGTGTCAAAGAATACATTATGGAAGGTGAAATTACTAAAAAAAGAGCAAACTAGATAACAAAGATCCTTGAGTATGATGTAGAGGTCAGATCTACTAAGCTTGTTAGAGGTAGGGGGTTGTGCCAATACATGGCTCAAGATATGGAAAAGATGATACTGAAGAAATAGAAAAGGAAAATGTATTGAGGATACAAGAAATTGATCATAACTCCTGGGTCACAAATAGAATCCATTTTATGAAACATGGGATTTTCCCAAAAGAGCTCTCTCAGGACAAGAGGAGATATTATAGGCAGTAAGGGGTCCATTTTGTTTTAATTGATCAAGTTCTTTTCAGAAAAAATACTGATGGCATACTTTTAAGATGTATAGAGAAAGATGAGGCTCAGAAAATACTACATGAAATGCACCATGGAGTCTTAGGTGGACATTTTTATGCAAGAACCATAGATATAAAGATAATTCAGGCATGCTATTTTTGGCCCACTTTATTTACAAACTGTTATCAACTAGTTAAAAAGTGCCAATCTTGTTAGTATTATGTGGGGAAGAGAAGGAATGCAGCAATGCCCCTTAGTCCTATAAATATTGATGAACCCTTTTCTCAATGGGGTCTTGAATTCATTAGAATGATCAATCTAGTGTTGAGTATGAGACACAAATGGATTATAACTACCATAGATTATTTTACCAGATGAAGTGAGGTAGTACCACTCAAAGAAGTAATAGAAAAGGTGATTATAGACTTTCTGGGGGATACCACTACTCACTTTGGGCCTCCTAGTACCATAATTTTAGATAATGCTAGGTCATTTTTAGGGGAAAACATATTTGAATTTGCACTAAAGTATGGAATCTATCTAAAAACTTCCTCAAATTATTACCCTTAGGGTAATGGTTTGTTAGAATCAACCAACAAGAACCTGATTAGACTTATTAAGAGAATAGGTGCTAATCATCACAAAGAGTGGCATAAAGTGCTTAATATAACACTGTGGGCTGATAGAATTACATCTAAACAAGTGACAAAGATTTACCCATATGAATTGGTCTATGGTAAGCTTGTTGTAATGCCCCTGAGCTTGGAGATTCCTGCTCTCCAATTATTAAAATAGATTGAAATTGAGGAGAATGGCCCCATGCAGGTCAGACTTACTGAGCTCCTAGAATTTCAAGAAAAGAGGGATACAACACATGAATCATTAATGAAACATCATAAAATAATTAAAGACTACTTTGATAAGAAGAATTCAAACCCCCATTTCGAAGTAGGCTTAGTTGTTTTGAAATGGGATGCGAGAGCTACCAAGCTGGGTCGACACCATAAATTTGAGGCATTGTGGACTAGCCCCTATAAGATTCGTACATGTAAACAGTAAAATTAATTTGAGCTTGAAATGATGGAGGGTGAACCTAAAGAGATTCCTATGAATGGGATCTACTTGAAACATTTTATTTAAGTAGTATCTCCCATGTATTATAGTTAGATAGTTTCCATTTCCTTGTTGCTCTATTTTCCCCTTTTTTTCCCCTGCTCTTTCTTTTAATAAGTGTTCTATGAACACATGGCCATGACTCAAATTATTTTCAAAATTTCAAAACTCTTGCATTCACTAAATCTCTCTTAAATCCCCAAAATTCCCCAAGGTACCTTTACGCAGCCACTTCTATGACATGTCTGACATGCTGTCCCATACATATTTAATAAGATTTACTAATGGTTATCTAGTTTTAATGGCATTTTTGAGACTTGACGTGTCATTAAATACCCCAATAACAAGAGTTAAGGCTTAATAGTGTCTTATCCATTCCTATGTCTGCTAAGAAAATCCATGTTACCTACACTTTCAATTCATAGCAAAACTTGCTTAGTAAAAGTGCCTTCCCTATTGTAAAGCTTCATACTTGTTACATAAGTTCACTAATTCTCAGTATAGACATAGATATGGAGGAGGCACAGTATTCAAAATAGGGGCTTGGTATTTATGAATCTATTGATAAGCTTCTCACTAAAAAATCATATGCTTTGGACCCTGCACAACCCTTAAGGACCTATCCAAGGACTAGAGTCCCTGAAATTGGTTATACGATCGACCCAAAAAAGGTGAAGGATTTTGTAGATGAAATCACAGATCTGACCCTTCAAAAGTCTAGCAAAGATCTAAAAGAAGGGGCACACCAAATATGTATCTAGAGGGTGAAGGATAGACAATTTGAAACATTTGGGATGAGGATATGGACTTCTCAATTGACACAATTCATTGTCCCAAGTGTACATCAGTGCCCTGACTTAGTTGAAATATGCATAGAATTTTTTCATATGCCCTCAAACACCATACAATAGGGTCAATTCATGGTATAAATTACACTAAAGACCATTATGGACATGTTGGCCCTATATCATGACAAAATAACCACATTTCCCACCATTGCCAAAATGCAAAAAATGTGGGCAAACATTAATAATCAATTGAGGTTTCTCAAATCAAAATTACAATTAGGGAACGATGATACCATTGTGCCAATGCTACCAATAGGAAGGGCAAAATTTGCATAGGCTAGTCAAGAATCACTATCCATGATGGCATTTATTTTTGGAATGAAGGAGGACATAACTATCTATGATTGGAAAATGGCTATTCTCTTCAGATTAAAATTTGTAGACAAGTCTCAAGAGTATCGACTGGACTTCTCAGAGCAGATTGCCTATTCAATGGTTGAACAACTCACTAAATTCAAATCTAAAGGGGTTTTTAGGTATTATTCTTATCTATTTCACCTCATATTATATCAAAACTCTAGCATATTTTCACAGTATATGCATCTGAATATGTATGACCCAAGTTTCAGTCATAATAGGACCATTCTTGTGTCTGCATGGACACATATCTTATCCAAAATGTCTGACCCATATGAATTTTGGGAACTTTTTGTTGCCCCTACCTTTTATCACCTAAGCCCAGAGCCTATTGAAAATAGATTAACTCCAAGTGTTAGAGGCCTCATGACAAATTGCCCTATTCCCTATGACTACTTTTTTAGATCTCATCATACCATCATTAGGGTCCATGGTTTTAATGGAGAACTAGCATTGCTACCTAGGATTTTGAATCCTAGGTTAGCATTCTTAGAGGTCACTCGACAAGTGTCTATGGTTGATAATGACTATGGCACTGGGAAGAAGAAAAATAAAATGTATGATATTCCATGGGTAAATAAAAACATGACCCTAGAGGTCAGAGATGCTAAGCACTTATTGTTGAGGAAGATTCCTATCATGGGTTTCTTTTTGATGGAAGATAAATGGAGATATGACCCAAGCAATTTTATAACCCAATGGATCAAGAATAACAAGGTCGGTGCTAAAATTTTGCATGAGGGCCATCCCTTTTGGGAAGATAGAAGAAACCCTAAGGAAGATATTCATGATTTGTATGTAGAATTAATAGATTTGCCCTTTCAAGAGGCCAGGCCATGGGAGACATTTTATGTTAAGGAAAAGGTTTTTGACCCTAAAATCAAAATGACTTCTAGTTTAAGAAGGGCATTAAAGAATAAAGAATGGAAACCCAAGAAAATAGAAGCCTATTGGAAATATAGGTAGGATATTTTTTAGATAACTCACCCTTTTGGTAATGTAAGCTCAGATGAGAAATGGGAGGTAATCTAGGATGAATGTCATCCATCTCTTGTCTCTAGCCTTGATATAAGAAAACTACAGACACAAGGTGGAGAGTCAGAGGGGGAAGTAAAATCCACTCATATAGTGCAGGTCCCAGGACAAAATTCATCTACAGTCACTATAGAAAAGCAAAAGAATGTGGTATCCTCACCACCCAGAGCTTCTTCATTAGTGTCAACCTTTGGGGTTCCCAGTTTTGTGTAATCACCACTAGCAGTAGTGGTAAATGTTAAAGAGAAAGAAGTACAACAAGAAGAAAGGCCAAGAAAACATAAGAAGCTAAAACTTTAGCCTAATTCAGATGAGGAGGTAGAGCCCTCCAACATCAACCACTGAGTACATCTATTGCTCCTTAGGTACATGTTATTTCTCCTTCTTCTCAATATTTTTCTTTTTCTATAGTGGTAGCAATCCTAACTAGACAAATATTATCCCCTGCCACCTCTGCTATGCCAATTTCCCAATTTACCCCACCTATTACTACTCAGGCCATGTCATCATAGGTCACATCATTACCTCCCTTTTCCCCCACTATCCCAAAGAGAATACCTTCCCAAATTCCCCCTAGCCAACATTTGGCTATTCCCTATGGCTTTCCACAGGGTTATCCTTTTGTGGGTGGATATATTGCCTCTCCTTCTACCTTCCAAGCTCAAGCAAACATTGCTAAGAAGGCTAGGGAAGCTCGAATGGATAAAAAGAGGAAGAAAGATAATAAAGCTCTGGCTACACCACACATGAGGTCACTATTTGACCCAATCTAGCAGCAACTAACTGTGACTTATTTGTCACCTAATGTACTCAAGCCAGACGAGTAGATGCAGCCTCAAGATTATACAATGAGTGAAATGGCTATAAATATGTCACTTTTCAGACCACAAGATAGGGTTGAGCTACTGAATGAAACCACTTTTGCTATAGCTATTGATTATTTGAAAGTGTCAAAGAAGTTGCAAAAGATGGAGGCTAATCTGGCTCAAGAGAAAGCAAATGGTAGCAATCTAGCTATAGAAATCAAAACAAAGAATGATGAAATAGAGTCTCAACAAATAGTTGCAAGATAATGTTTATTGTTAGATTCACCAGGCTATTCAAGCCCTAAATTCTTTTTTGAAAAAAGAGCTAACATAAGAGAAAGCTATAGTGACAGCCCTAAGGCAGGAAAAGACAAAATTATAGAAAAAATGTCAAGAACACCTGCAACAAGTCACTCAGTTCTAGCAGAAGTTATTGAATGAGCAAAATAATACCACCACTATACATACCCAAGTTCAAGCTGATCAAAAAATAACAAAACAATTGACACTTGAGTTGGCTAATAGGCCAAAAAATGTAAGAGTTTTGAACCTGGTCAAGGAGCTATATGTATCAGTATGGAAAAGAATCTTTGAGGAGATTACTCAGCTCAAACCCTCTCTAACTTTCTTGCTAAATGCATAGAAATTGTGTGAAAAGGTGGAGACTTCAGTCCAGGCCACTCTGTCCACTATTTATTTAAGAGTGTTTGATTCTCAAATGCTATAGAAAAAGCTATATGACATAACTAATGAAATGTTATTAGTAGCAGGGATTAGTGACATAATGATTAATATAAAAATGGTGAATGAAGTTCTTAGTTGCAACTCTATAGCAATTAATTACAAAGAGCTCCTAGATGTGGTAAAAGAGGGAGTAAAAGACATGAAGAATCATATTGAATATCTGGTGCAATTGGGTCTTCCCTCCCTTTTTCTTGATAATAACACTGTGTTAATGGTTGATGAGATCAAGCCTTTATTATTAGCCAGACAAAATGATCAGTTAGTTTTCTAGGGTTTAACAGATTCTTCATCAATGCCATAAGTGGAATCTATCTTGATTCCCATGGCCTAGCTTGATTTCCAATTGAAGGCTGTAGTTCATATTTTGTAGAGTTTTTTGCACAAGGACATCATCAACCTTGATTTAGCCTTCTAGGATGTGCAAAATAAATAGGGACTATCTGATGCTGAATGGTCTATTTATCAGATGGATTTATAGAATTTTTGATTTTCACCATGTCTTTTTATATATTCTATGGATTCTTTTTGAACAGGCTCAAAAGTCCTTAGGGTTGCCAAGAACTATAGAGTAAAATACTCTACATTTTGTTTTTAAGTTTTAGTTGTGTGCTCCAATTTTTGACCCTACACATTTTAGTTTCAAGGCAGTGAAGGTTTTGACACAGAGCACAGGTGTGGGTTTTCATTTTGACTAAGTTTTGTCTAAGTCTCAAAGTCACATGGAACATGCCAAGTGTCATCAGCCGAGACACATTATAATTTCTATAAGTTATGTGGAACATGCCATGTGTCTTGTTATATACCCACAGAGCTCGACAAGTGTTGGCATCCACATTTTAGTTTCTTATAAGTTTCAAAAGCTTCTTTCAATAATATTCTCTTAGAGTCCCATGGAGGGCACCAAGTGGCAATTGTGAAAGGTTTTAATATGTTTCTCTAAATGCAATGGAAAGTGCTATGTGTCCCTTGTTAAAGTTTGGCAGAGACCGCCAAGTGTCAACATCCATAGTTTCTTCTTTTTGTTTCATTATTGATTAAGGATAGTGGTGGGCCTTGGGTGAGTTTCTAAAGTAAGAATAGCATGCTAGGTGTCATCATTTGTGTGAATCTAAAATGAGTCCCAAATGTTTCTATAGTGTTTCTAAAGTTCAACAGAAGCTGCCATGTGTCATCTTCTGCAGGACTCTCAAAAGGTATCTAAAGCTTCTATACACAAGTGAAAGCTGCCACGTGTCACTTGTTAAGATTAGCAGATGCTGCTAAGTGTCCTCACCTATTTCATATTGGAAATGTCATGAGTATCTATTTCAGCCAATGAACTTGTAGAGAGGCTAATCGATT